>CM039318.1:27147152-27746984 GCA_022316695.1 Camellia oleifera
ACATCTCTCAAACTTGATTCAGTTATACAACTTTACTAGTGTTGGAAAACTTTCTTACATGTGAACTTCTGAAGAGAAGATTGGTTGTATGCTTCTCTTCACTTCTTGACAAGTTTAAATCTTATTATGTTCTCTAATGAGACTTTGTGCACTGGATTTTAATTTGTGGGTTGCAGGCTCACTTGGCTCCTAGTGGTTACCTTAAACTACCAAATGTGAGTAATCTGTATTCTCTATCTACAGATGTTATGTGTATGTTTAGAGATGGTGGTTGGAAGGCCCACGAAGTTACATGGACACCTTAAAATAAATCAAATACTCTTATCGGACACCCGACGTTTGGATAGGGGTGTAAGATATGTATAGGATACTTTTCATTGGACATTATATATTTGTATTTAACACTATCATTATATGTATATATTGTTGTATAATTACTATAAAATGAATAAAATGTCTTTTTGACATTGTATGTTACATATAACATCATTTTATTTTACATAATAGATTAAAAATATAAAAATATGACCATTTTTTGCCAAGTACATGTTTTCTTAAATATGAGATTTGATGGGTTCCAACCTCTAGATACATACCCAAGTCCATGTAAGATAGTTTGGTAGGTTTGCTTTCAATAAAATATCTATGCATTTTCTAGATTCTCATTGCTTGATTTTTTTATGTTTTTGAAATGATCGTTTCCATCTTTTATCATCAATTTCTATCTATAATATTATAATAACCCCATTGTCTATTGTTCAATCCCATATGCTTGATATTCTATTATTATAATGACCCCACTTCAGTCTTTGACTTCTGAAACCATTAATATTTTTGCAATCCTCCACCTGGTGCTTTAGTTCATATACCAGTCGTTATTCCTTATTTTCATTTTGGACACTTTCATAAAGTTATACATTATCAATCTAGACCATTCTGGATGGTACTTGTAGTTTGTTCATTGCAAGACTAAACATAAAAACCAAGTTTTCAACAAATTTTGTTATAGAACAAGATCACCGTTCAAGAATTTTTATCATGTTGTTTGTTATTCTGATGTTTTAAGTATTGATTTGATTATTTTGTTGTTGAATGGTTAGGTTGTCTGGATCACTGGGGCAAGCTGTGGCATTGGTATGCGATTAATTACTGTTTTAGTAAACAAATTTATGTGTTTAACGTTTGATTTAGTAATGTTAAGTATTGACTTCATGGTTTGAATGCTGATAATTAGTTGTTTGAGGTATGCCTTGGAGCTCCATTGATGAATTTAGGAGAATACTTGTTTTGTTTGTTAGAAAAATAGCATATGCCTATGTGAAATTATAGCTTTAAATTAAATTCATTTATGTGTATGTTGTGTGCATATATTCTTTTATTTTTCACTTAGCAGTTTTCATCTTCTTGAAATAGGTTTAATGTGCATAAACGACCAGGCCAAGTTCATTATACCAATATTGTAATGTTTTAGGAATAGAAATTGTCAAACTAGGATGAATTTGGATGGGAGTGGGATCCTGTTTTGCATCGTGGTGTCTTTTTCCGAGGCAAACGCCATAAATTTGTGGAATCTCATTGTTTTTTCTAGAAGGTTGTTTCATTTGCTAGAAGGTTCTCTATTAAATATAAATATTCGAGTTTTGGGCTTATTATGTAATTTTGGAATGACCACCTTTCAATTGCAACCAAGAAAAGGACTGATGACTTCTGGTGGAAAATTTTGAAATGCTTTGGGTTCTTATTGTTAACTTTGAATGCCCTGGTAACTTTTGTGCTTTACTAATTTTAAGATGATGCTTAATGTTTTGCAGGTGTGTACATTATCTCTTGATGAAACCTAGCCTTACTGTTGAATCAAGTCTTTAAACTTGTTTAAATGGGTTAGGTGTTCGAAATTTTGGCCTTTTCCATATATTTTTTTAATCATAAAGAAAATAATTTGGAAGCATGAGATTTTATTTTTAGTTCCTTTATCTTTTTCCAATAACTGACGCTTTGAGCTCTAGTTTTGGTTCTTTCGCTCAAGGCATCTTTCTTCTTATTTGCCAAAATGTTGTGTGAGTTTTTCCTACTTTGGAGCTTCATTTGTTCCATGTTTTATAGAAAGTCTTATTTTTCTCTTTACTATTGGATGGAATGGGAGGTTCTTGCCAAACAACTTGCAAGTTTAGGTGCTAAGCTTATCATTTTTGCTCGAAATGAAGCTAAATTAGAGAGTCAAGAAACAGCTTTCTGGTATGTCCTTCCACTATGAACTCTAATCCCTTTTGCTCTTATTTTTCTCTTTAACCCATTTTCTTGATATGTGGCTGGCATCTATGCAGAAAATTCAAGTGGTATAATTATATCATCACAAATTTTATATTATGAGATGGCTACAATGACTCATTTTGGAATATAAGATTCGTGCATAACATGGGTTACTGCTAGTATATACATATTGATAAGTTTTAGTTTATGTTTCTAATGATTCGTTGCATTTCCATTGTTTTTTTTGCACCATATCCCTTTTTGTTTTTGAAATGCTTTTAAATCAGTTCAATTTTTGAATGATGAAAGCAAAAGTCTTTCTATCTAGATGAAGATGCATTTTTAGCTGATGATGAGCAGTGCTGCAGGGAAGATACCTGCACCAGGTCAGGCCGTATACTCTGCTTCTACATTTGCTCTAATTGGGTACTTTCACACTCTGCGTTCTGAGGTGTGATTACAATTTCTGTAGTAATTACTGTGGTGCAAAAGGCAAATTGCACATTGTACATTTTGCAAATTTTTACCGACTGCTTGCATATACTATAATACTTCAAAAAAATTTAGAAGAAAAGGCAGCTAATGCTGTGAGTTCCCCAGACTGATGAGATTTGTTGTAGCCATGTACTTAATTTGATGCATTTCATAGTCACTAAGTTATCATTCTTGAGAGTTTTGAACTGATTTAGAAATCAATGTGGTTGGTTTATTGGCCTAGTGTAAAGGTATCAGGTGGCATTTACTGATATTCTTTGTCAGGAGAGCTCGAAAGCATGGACTAGAAGGTTTACTGAAAATTGTTCATTTGTGGTAGTTGGAACGTTTAAAAGTTTGATTAATGAATTGTTCTTTAGATTATTGATAGAATCTTACTTGAACAGGGCAAAAAAGATCAAATCTTTCTTGTTTGTCTTTCAGGATGGAGTACATTTGTTGTCTACTGTTTATCTGTCTTATACTTAGGGATAAAATATTAAATTAGGGAGGCTTCTCCTGCTAGATGACCAGGAAACAAAATGGACAATAATTTTCGATATGCACTCATCATAGATGTTTCTATATGACATCACTCTTGTTTTGTTTTGTAAATGGCATCTTGGTTGTTTTCTGGCTGTCTATTTTGATTTTCATAATTTCTTTGCAATGTTTGCTCTGTTTGAGGCTTTATATCTAAAGAAAGATCTAGAAATTGGGTAGTCTGTGTTCTGATCTATTCCCTTTCATAATGTGTATTGATTAGGTGCAAGCTTGGATTTGAGGAACATATATCTCTATGCTAACAAATTGGAACTCAACCGGTACCTTGTACAGTGGTGAACGCCAACATTGTAGATTTTGACTTTACTACATTCTATTTGGATTGTAATTTTTTCATAAAAGAACTTTTTCCAAGTTTTTAGTTGTAATAACTTTGACATATGGCTCCAATTTTGAGACTCAAATGGAATGCTTGATTAAATTACAATGTTATACGGTATGAATTCTTGTCATTGCTATTCTTAAAGTACTTAATGTTACAAATTATTTATTTATTTATTTTATTATTATTATTATTATTTTTTTGCGACGGTAACAAGATGGTCGCCAAAAATCATGTTAGTGTTTTTCTTTGTTTTTTGCGACGGCAAAATAGCGGTCGCTATAAGTAATTTAGGCAGTCGTGAATAATTTGCGATTGTTACTTTGCCGTCGCAAAAAGTATTTGCCACCCCATATTCGCGACCCCCATTTGTCGTCGCATGGGCCATCGCAAAAGGCCTTTTGCGACTGTTTTTTATTATTTGCGACGGTTTATAGCTGTCGCAAAAAGTACTTTTTTTAGTAGTGTAAACCCATAGGGGCGGGTTTGGGTCGTAACAGAGTGGTATCAGAGCGATATCAAACCACGAGTTATACCGCACACACATGTCCAAATGAGCTATAGGATGTCCTAGAAAAGCGATTAGGGCATTGCATGAGCATTGAAAAAGTGTGTGTGGCCATGACATGAATATATGTGCTAATGTGCTGATGTGTTTAAGTATGCAACTACCTATGTTTATTATCATTGTATTGCATATAGTGAAATGGACAATGCAAGGAATGCCAATGAAACAGAATCATCTGATGCTAGAATGACAAGATTAGAAAGAACAGTTGAATTGTTGACTGAGACCTTAAGGCTACAACAGAACTAACAGCCCCCACCTCCTTCAGTTCAACCCGAATAGAATGTTAATGAGGATATAATTGCTCTAACATAGAAGTTCAGCAAAATGAAACCACCATCCTTTCAGGGAGGCCTTCAACCATTAAAGACCGAAGCATGGGTTCTGGAAACCGAGAAATTATTGGAAGTGTTTCCTTGTTCGGAGGCACACAAGGTATTGCTGGCTACCTTTACTTTTCAAGAAGAGGCTAGACGGCGGTAGATGCTTGTGCGTGACACCGACACTATTATGACTTGGGCTCAGTTTAAGGGAGCCTTCTTTGAGAAATATTTTCCTCAGTGTGTCAGGGATCATAAAGTGACTGAATTTGAACAGTTAAAGCTAGGTACCATGTCAGTAGCAGAGTATGAATCAAAGTTTACTGAACTTGCCAGATATGCACCACACATGGTAGACACTGATTACAAAAAGGCCAGGAAGTTTGAAGGCGGCCTTAATGTTGAAATACTTGACAGAATTAATGTTCTGAAACTACTGAAATATGTAGATGTTCTTGACTGAGCAATAATAGCCGAGTCGAATATCGAGGCACTGAAATAGATTGAAACACCGGGAACTAAATGGCGCGGTAAGAGACGAGGCTTTAAGTTCAAGAAAAGGCCGAAATAATTCATCGAACAAAAAGCAGAATACAGGGTCAATAACCAGTTCCAGTCAGGGGAGTGGCTCCATACCGCCCTATTCAGAATGTGGTAAGAGACATAAATGGGTTTGTTATAAAATCTCAGGTGCTTGTTACAGGTGTGGCAAGGTGGGCCACATGGTCAAAGATTGCCCTTCTGCTCCTCAGGGCAATAGTAAAGCTGCAGCCAGTGCCACAGCATCAACTGTTACACCAAAACCTAACCCCAAAGCTACTGGAAAAGAACCTATGAGGCAAGGCCGGGTATTTGCACTTGTACCGGGAGATGTGCAGAATACCGAGACCATTGTGTCAGGTATACTCTCAATTTGTGCTCAAAATGATTATGTTCTGATTGATTCGGGGTCTACATATTCATATGTCTCGCATGTTTTTTTGCGAAAACTAAATAGACCGTTGGAACCCATGAATTATTTGTTAGCTGTATCTTCACTTGTTGGAGGATCTATGACTTGTGCTTATATGTACCTTGTATGTGAGATTATTGTTGGAGATGCGCATTTGTATATTGGTTTACTGCCATTGAACATTGACCATTTTGATGTAATATTGGGAATAGACTGGTTAACAAAATATCATGCTACCATAAACTGTGTAACAAAACAAGTTATTTTCTATCTTCCTGGACTGCCTGAATTTGTGTTCAACGGAGTTAGAGTAGTACCTCCCCCGTCTCTGATTTCATCCATGCAAGCTTTTAAATTGATTAAAAAGGGGTGTAAAAGGTATCTGTGTTGTGTATTGATTGTACCTACTGATGCTAAAACTGATGTGAACAGTATTCTTAGAGTCAGAGAATTCCCATATATTTTTCCAGATGATTTGCTAGGGGATTTGATTGATAGGGGAGATTGAGTTCACCATTGATGTGATTCCGGGTACACAGCCAGTATCTAAAGCTCCTTACAGAATGACACCTATCGAACTGAAAGAATTGAAAATTCAGCTGCAGGAATTGTTAGATAAGAAGTTCATCTGGCCCAATACTTCACCATGGGGTGGTCCAGTTTTGTTTGTGAAAAAGAAAGACGGCTCATTGAGACTCTGCATTGACTATCGTGAACTGAACAAGGTAATAGTGAAAAACAAATATCCATTGCCTCGAATTGATGATTTGTTTGACCAGTTACAGGGTGCCCAGGTTTTCTCTAAAATTGACCTTAGATCTGGATATCACCAGTTGAAAGTCAAACCAAAGGACATTGAAAAGACTGCCTTTCGAACGAGGTATGGACATTACGAATTCCTTGTTATGCCTTTCGGAGTTACTAATGCACCTGCTGCATTTATGGACCTTATGAATAAAATTTTTAAACCATTCCTCAATGAATTTGTAGTTGTGTTCATAGATGACATTTTGATTTACTCCAAAAGCACAGAAGAACATAAACATCATTTGCGAATTGCCTTACAGACCTTAAGAGAACAGAAATTGTATGCAAAACTAACAAAGTGTGAATTTTGGCTAGACAATGTAATGTTTTTGGGACATGTGATCAGTAAGGATGGCATTACAGTTAACCCACAGAAGATTGAGGCAGTAGTGAATTGGCCCAGACCGTCCAATGTTACTAAAGTTCGAAGTTTCCTAGGCTTAGCCGGGTACTACAAAAGGTTTGTAAAAGATTTCTTCAAAATTGCCCTACCATTGACTCAGTTGACTTAAAAAGGAAAACCATTTGACTGGACCGATCAGAGGGAATCAGCTTTTCAAGAGTTAAAGACTCGACTTGTGACTACACCGATTCTCACCTTACCCTCAGATACGGATGGATTTACCATATTTAGTGATGCTTCTTATAAGGGTTTGCGATGTGTTTTGATGCAGAACGGTAAAGTTATTGCATATGTTTCCCGACAACTGAGACACATGAAAAGAACTACCCGACCCATGATTTAGAACTTGCCGTAGTGGTATTTGCATTGAAAATTTGGCGTCACTATCTTTATGGGGCAACATACGAAGTATACACAGACCACAAGAGTTTGAAATATTTCTTTATACAGAAAGAATTGAACATGAGGCAGTGGAGATGATTAGAACTGATAAAAGATTATGACTTGCAAATTTTGTACCATCCGAGGAAAGCTAACACCGTTGCCGATGCACTGAGTCGGAAATCAGTTGGAAATTTAGCCTGTTTACTCACCGGGCAGAAAGAATTGCTATGTGACCTTGAAAAATTTGAGGTTGAAATTGTTTTGCGTGAACAAGGTGGAACCTTAGCCGCTATCTCTGCTCAACTGGCACTGATTGAGAAAATTAAGAGAAACAGCAACAGGATGACTTCTTGAAAAAGGTCATTGATGAATGGGAGTCCAAACTGAGGCCGGACTTTAGATTTGAAAACAATGGATTGAAATTTCAAGGAAGATTATGTGTATCGAATGATTCTGAGCTGAAAAGACGAATTCTGCAAGAGGGCCACAATTCAAAATTGTCTATCCATCCAGGAAATACGAAAATGTACCAAGACTTGAAACTGAATTTCTGGTGGCCAGGAATGAAGAAAGAGATTACTGACTTTGTATCGAAATGTCTTCATTGCCAACAAGTTAAAGCTGAACATCAACAACCTGCAGGCTTACTGCAACCCTTACTAATACCGGAGTGGAAATGGGAACATATCACTATGGATTTCATTGTTGGTTTATGTCGCTCTAGTAAAGGTATGGACTCAATTTGGGTTATTGTTGATAGACTGACTAATTCTGCTCACTTCTTACCTATCCAAACAATTTACAATGCGGACAAATTTGCTATAATTTATATTGATGAGATTGTTAGATTGCATGGAGTGCCTGTGTCCATTGTTTCTGATAGGGACTCAAAGTTCACATCGAGATTTTGGCAAAGTCTGCAAACTGCATTGGGTACTGAACTGAGACTGAGTAGTGCATACCATCCTCAGACAGATGGCCAGTCAGAAAGAACTATTCAGACTCTAGAAGATTTACTGCGGATGTGTGTTCTCGATTTCCAAGGAAATTGGGAAAGCCATTTACCTTTAGCTGAGTTTGCCTACAACAACAGTTTTCACTTGAGCATCGGTATGGCGCCTTTCGAGGCTTTTTATGGCAGGAAATGTCGATCTCCTATCTGCTGGGCAGAAGTTGGAGATGGGCCTTTGCTTGAGCCCGAGATTGTACAAGAAACCACCGAAAAAGTGAAACTGATTCCATAGAGACTGAAAACCGCACAAAGCCGACAGAAAAGTTATGCGGATGTCTGAAGGCGAGACAAGGAATATAAAGTAGATGATCATGTCTTTGTGAAAGTGACACCAATGAAAGGGCAGACTCGTTTTGGAGTTAAGGGGAAGCTAGCACCGAGATATGTCAGGTCGTATGAAATCATTGAGAAGATAAACTCGGTGGCGTATCAAGTAGCACTTCCTCTTGAAATGGAGCATATGCATAATATCTTCCACATTTCAATGTTATGGGATTATCTTCGGGATCCCTTCCATGTGATTGAACCTACCTGTGTAGTGCTAAGTGATGACTACACTTATGAAGAACGGCCTATTCAGGTTGTAAACCGACGAATCAAGAAGTTGAGGAATAAAGAAATTCCGTTAGTGAAAGTGGACTTGTAAAACAATGGTGGCGTGTGTGCCACTTGGGAAAGAGAAGATGATATGTTGAAATGGTATCCTGAACTATTCCCTCTGGATCCAGTATTCTTCCAAAATGAAGGTAATTTGAGTTTGGAGGACCAAACTCTTTGTAAGGAGGGGAGACTGTGACAACCCTCACCTCTGATTACTGCTAAACTGTGACTGAACATGATAAGTGACTGGTTAAACCAAAATTCTGAACTGATTGCCTGAGTGTATTAATTTAAGTGCATTTCTCTTTGTTTGGCATTAATTGATCTGTTCATGTTTTAAGTTTCGAACTATAAATCGAAGGCCTTATCGGCGGCTGAACCAGAAATTTATTAGTGTTTTATGCTAGTTAGAATTTATGTGATTTTATGGTAGGTTTAATTGAAATGTGATTTGGTATGATTAAATTGGATTAAATAAAGTTAAAATACATCAACTTGAGTTATTTGCATTTATGCCATTGAGTGGATTATGCTAGGCCACTATTTCTCTCACCCATTACATTGTTTAGCATCATTTCTTCATTCATCTTTTTGAGCCAAACCGAGAGAGGGAGCAAGAGAGGGAGGAAATTGGTTTCATCAAGAATTTGGCTTAGAGAATTAGAAGAATTGTAGGGAATTTGCAAATTGAGCTAACATACTTGAGATTCTAGACCTAAGGTAAGAGTTTCATCCTTTCAATTATGAATTTAAGTTGTACCTTGTATGGTTCATGGGAACATTGGAGGTTAGAGTCAAATTATGGCTTTAAATTATGTATTGAGTAGCTATGGTTACGTGCATGTTCAAATCATAGTGCTTTGAAGTTGTTTTTCATGAAATCCTTACATGCATGTTCATATTTTGAATGTAGTCCATGAACTCACCATGTTGTTGAGCTAAAACTTGCATTTGGTCATGTTTTGAAACATTAGAGTTCATGGGAACTCATGCATGTATGATTTTTGCATTGTTCTTCATGTTCTTGAATTTTGAGTTGAAGTTTGTGTTTAATTGAACTACCTTTGGGCTTTGATTTTGCAAATTGATCTTTGAAACATGTCATATTATGAGTTTTAAGGTGTTTTCCAGAAAATTGGCCCAAAAGAATCGAATTTGATGCTTTAAATGTTGAATTTGAGCTTGGAGGTTCAATCTGGAAATTCCAGATTTTGGACCTACGCTCGAGCGTAAGACTTCACGCTCGAGCATACACTCTGAGTACACGCATCCCGCTCGAGCGGTGAAAGTAACGCTCGAGCGTGAAATGTGTGTATCCAGTACTTTTCATGTGTTTACAGTCCACTCGAGCGAGGGAATGCACGCTTGAGCGAGGACTTGTGTCTCACGCTCGAGCGGAGGTCGAGCGTCCGTCGAGCATGAATTGCATGCATCCAGTACATTTCATGAAGTTTACAGTCCGCTCGAGCGAAGGAAGTCACGTTCGAGCGGAGATCCTTTGTCTGCATGTTCGCTCGAGCATAGAAAGCCACGCTCGAGCGAGACCCCTATTTTCTGAAAATTTTGAAAAGTATTTAAAAGTACATCTTTGTATTCTCATTTCATCCTAGGCATTCCTAGACCTACTTTAAGGCATCTTAATGAGGATATTGATGTAGAACCACACCGAGTCAAAATAGGAACTAAGTCATTGATTCCCAAGTGTGTAACTTAGTGTGTGTTCATTCTGTAACTGTGTAGGATTGGCATTCGAGGACGCCCATTAGCTGCTTATAGCCCAATGCTCTGTGGGTAACAATGTTGTAAAGATATGTTCAATTATGAATATCTTCTGAAAGATCAACTGTTCTGTTTACTGAAACGTTATTGTTTAATGAAAGAATGTTTGTCCTATTTATAAACTATATCCGTGGCATCCATAGCAATTTACTGTTACTGTACTGTTACTGCTACTGTCACAGAGATCTCTGTCGATTCCCATGTTGGAACCACTACTGTTTACTGTTATGATGGCCATCAACTGACTGTTCGGTCTGTTAAGACCTACTGTACTGTTTTGCTATTGGATGTACCACATATAACTGCTATGGTTTCTAAATGACTGATATGACTGTTTAATGATTGAAAGGACATTCATTCTTAACCCCTTTACACAACTGTTATTCACTGCGCTTTAGCTCACTGTTTATATTTATATATAGGTGTCCAGGCATCGGATCAAAGTTAAGAGCGTTGGGTTAGCTCCCTTTTTGTCAAACCAACCATCGCGCCTCACTTCGAGGTTCCAAGTGCTGCCAAGTCAAGGCTGTTTTGGGATGTTTTAGATTTCCCCTTTTTGCCTCTGTTCTGTAATAAATGTCTAGACTGGCACTGTACTGTTATGGTAGGGATTTGGTCCCTAACTTGAATGTCTGTATATGTCGTATGTATATACTATTTTGGTTTTGAATGTGAATATGTGCAGAAAATTCTTTTTGCATTCAGACTGTCACAGCTCATTGGACATCTTTTATTACTGTTTTGGCTTCCGCCAGCCCCTGTACTCTGTATTACTGTCTTTACTGTTAAGTAGGCCTTCGGTAATCACGGATTACTGGCCGATTACGGTGCTAAACCCATAGGGGCGAGTTTGGGTCATGACATAGAGCATCTCAGGGTTTGCAAGAACGCGACCCTAAGTCGTTTTTCTCTTCCTTTTCTCACAATTTCAGCGTGGTTAGAGCATCGCAGGGTGTACAAGAACATGATCCTAAGCAGTTTTTCTCTTCCTTTTCTCATGAGTTTAGTGTGGTTAGAGTGTGTCTCACCTCCTTTCAAGTGAAACGTGTTTGGAGTTGACTTTTACTTACTTCTTTTCATGTGAAGCATGATTAGATGTTTTAACTTAAGCTTGAGGCTTGGTTCATTCTTATGTTGTCATTTTAATTATTGCTCATTGTATTGTCTTGCATGCTCATGGATTTTCAAAAATAACCGGCTTCGCGAGGCGTGTAAGTCCAGTCTTCAATAGTATATTCTTTGTGTATATCATTTGCATCTTGCTTATGAACTACGCTGATTTGATTCATTGCAAAGGGATATGTAGGCAACTTTCAAATTCAGCCAATTGCATCTACATTTTGATTGCTAGCCCAAGTCTTATGATCTTGTCAAAATGGGTCGTCTTTGGGCTTTGACATTCACTCACATCATTTCATGACCTCAAGCTCTGTCAAAGAGGGACAACTGTAGACACCCCATTTTTGACCGCCCTTAAGACTTGGACGTCTTAGGTTGAGCACTCCATGATGAAATACTATGTTGTACAAACATTCAATTTTCTCAGCAAGAAGCTTCGGTTTTGAGTTTCAAAGCCTAAAACCTTACACCCCTTTTGGACTAAAACCTAATTTTTTTCTAGCCTGACCATTCAAAGGCCTGCCGACCAACGGGTGGCCGGCTGGCCATTTTTTTACTAGTCGGTCGTCCCTCTATATGGCTGACTGGCCATGTTTCCTAGCAGGAAGATATTTGCTGCCAGCTGTCCCCCTGTGTGTATGCCTTACACTAGCTCGCTCCAGACAGATATTTCTGACTGAGGAACCTGTTTTTCTATAAATAGAGGACCATCCCTCTTGGTTTTAGGTTAAAAAAACTCTCAAAAAGCCCAAAGCTTACCGAACACTCTCCCTCTTTATCTTTCAATATACATATACTATACGTACACTTCCCAAACCAATATTTTGAGGCTCATTGCTGAGATTATTGAGTTAAAATATCAGCCCTTGAGAGTGAGCACCTTGTTGTTTGTGAACGAAAGAGTGTATTCTCTTCAAAAGTATAATTCTTGCCATCTTTTGCCTACTTTTTCCCCATATTTTTCTTGGTTTTCTATACTCTTTTGAACTATTTTTGGTGGGTTGAAACTTGTGATTTAAAGCTATCAAAGGTGGAGGGGTTAACCACCCTTTCTTGAACCTTATTCCATAAGCCTTTATCCTTGTGTTTCCCACTTATTTATCTGATTTTAGCCACTATTTTGGGGCTATTTTGGACTATTTTTGGACTATTTTCAGAGGCTAAAATAAGTGATTTAAGGTCCAAAAAGTGGAGGGGTTAGCCACCATTCCTTAGGCTTGCTTACTAGCTTTGTTCTAACCTTCTTTTACTTGCTTTTTCTAGGTTTTCCAATTAATTTTCATCACTGTTTTGTTAGTTTTTGGGATTGTTTTAGTTGTTTATTTAATTTATGCTTTGAATATTATGCTTGTAGTGTTGTAAGTCCTCATAGATTTGGCGGTTTCGGCCTTAAGCACTAATCTATTAGAGTTGATAGTTTTTCATTCTTTATTTTTCATGTAAAGAGTTTCACTTTAACAATCACTTTCACATAATCATCTCTGCAACCTCCATCATTTTTTGGTTTTCTTTGTTTAAGAGTTGTCTCAAACACTTGGTTGTTGTTCAAAGCATGAGAGAGAGAGAGAGAGAGAGAGAGAGAGAGAGAGAGAGAGAGAGAGAGAGAGAGACTTTCCATGCTTAATGGTTTAATCTCTTCGGAGGTTCATTACCAAGGCATTACATCTCTCTTATGCTAAGCACAATTTCTTATTTGACATTTCTCTTCATTAGTGGGTGTAATTATTACTTTTGGACAAAATGAATAAAGAATGGCAAGGTAATAAAAAAGACATTAAAATTGGAATAAAGTGGTAACAAGATAATAAAATCAAGTCGGGTTCAATTGGACATTAATTGAACCTATTGAGTCTTGAATCTTTACAAACTCTTAGTGATGTTAATGGTTTAAAGAGCAATGTCCACCCCTTTCCTTGTGGTGACCCTATGATAGGAAAGAGGTGCTATTGGTCTTTCATTTCGTTTTATAGATTTTTTTGTCCTATTGGTTCATAGATCATCATGTAACAACCATGCGATGATTGATGGTTTGTGGACCAATTTTACTCATCCCTTGACTAGTTTCATGATAGGGAGAGGCAGAAAGGACAAACATCCCATGGAAACACTCTATTTGTGCTCTATTTTCATTTTGTTGCAGCAGGGCAGAGCCCAAAAATAGTGCCCAATCGGCCATCCTTCCACCCGACCGACCACTTTCCAAGGTCAGCCGGCCACTCCATTTTAGGCAGGTAGTGTCATTTCCATGAAAGAACAGAGCAGAACCAAGGGCAAAAACACAATTATTTTCTGATTGCGAACAGAACAGAATTTGGAAGTAGAACAGAGGAGTTTCCGGGAGAATGTTCTCAATTGCACATGTGGTTCTCCAACTCTCGTTCGAGTTCTTCGGCATGTAGCTCTTAGACTAATTAGTGTAATTAATTAGTTAAATTCCTTTGAATTTGTAATAGCTAGTTAACTTAGTTAATTAATTTGGTGTTCTTAATTAGGACATTTATTCAGACATTCTTTCATGAGGGTAAATTTGTAATATTGTGTATGTCTTTCAACCCCCATTATTTCTCCCTTTTATTTACTTGCTTATGATGGATTGCATATAGCATCATATTTTGATTTCATATCATTACTATGTGTAAATTTCTGCATGCATCGAGTTCGGCTCATCATTCTAAACACTATGTTGTCGTTTCTTACTTCCTTGAATACGTATGCTACCGCATGTTTAAGTTGATTCACATGACATATTAAAAACCGAACCTCGTAGTAGCATTTTGTATGTGTTGCATTAGTCACTTGCATAGTAGAGCATGCATTTTTATATTGGTTTTATTTCCTATGGCTTGCCTTGGTTAAGTATTAGGTGAGCATTTCTTGCTTTAGCATATTGTATGTATGTTAGTGTTGCCATGCTAAATATGTTTACCATGAGGTTAAGTGCTAAGTTGATATACCTATTTGAATGCCGGTGGATGAAGGCTTTTTCACTTAAGTTGGGGTGATTTGATTAATGTACATGTGAGATCACATTTTTAAGTGGTACGTATTCAAAACACTTTTCAAAACAAACATGAAATCAAAACATTCCAAAGTGATTGAATTAGTCTATGCTTGTGTGCATCACATAGTCAAGATAACATAATAATCGGAACAAGGGCATATACTGTACATAAGAATCACATCATGATTAGTAGATGCCGATCTTTAAAGGGTGAGTGGGGTGCTCAATTTATGACCTTCCCTTCTCATACCTAAGTTCCCAAGTCGAGACACTTTAGTGATGATGGATAAGTGGCCTTTGGCATGAGTCACGGGTTTCCTAAATTTTGTAGCAACTCTGAAATCCGGCAATGCGGTCCATTTTTCTTATTATTAAAACTCAATTTTCGAAAGATTTGTTGAATTTAGACTCTTTTTGTAACGCTCGAAATAATTGTCATAAATCCATCCACGACCATATATAAATAACAATAAGAATCAGAGTATAATGTTCTTTCATTTCATAAGAGTTAATCGTACAAAAGAGTTTAAGTAAATTAATTCCCTATAGGTTTATATCTTTCCTAGACCATGCTTGGTTACAATAAAAGCAGATATGAATCCAATACATGTAAAGCCCTTGGCTTGAATCAAAACAATAATATAATACACAAGAGAGAAGCCTTCAGCCTTGATTCCCCCCAAGCTATTGCCTTGGCAGAGGTATATCACCAACACCTAAAAAAGTTTTCCCAAATAGGGTAAGCCAAAGCCTAGTACAAATAATCTAACACAATGTATGAATCTTAGCAACGATATAAGTATGATAAACATATCCAATACCCATAACAAAATTATTTATAACTCTTTTACAAAACCATGCTATGCCGAGCTTTATACCTTAATTCATTTTATTCTCATTTCATAAATCATTCACCATTCCATTCAGACAACCAAACCAAGGGTACAACTCAGTGGGTCTCCAACCAACGCAACCATTATACAAATGCTTCCATTTTTTCATTTTACGGATATTTCATCTGTAGGAATTGGCACCCATGTATACGCACGATTTTCGAGACTTTCACCCTAGACATATAAGCCAACTTAATTCAATGGAGTCCATCTCATTTCTTCTCCTAAACATGGAGTACGTCTCATTTCTTCTCCCAAACATCATACATTTACAATGTATCAAAGACATAGTCAAATTCAATGACAACAGATAAGAGATTAGTTTCAATTCACCTAATTCGCATGCAATTTCTATAGTAATCATAGCTATCCTATACCGATAGCCCAAAATAGATATTTCTAAACAGATATACAATCTCCAAGACAAATAAATTATCCAAATTCCCATAGGTAAGAGGTAATACACATTCAACTCTACCATTTATATAAACATCCACCCAATTTCATATTTCCAATACCAATTTCATTTATTTATGCAAAATAACTATTTGAGACATTTTAGGGCAAAACTCTATTTCTTCCAAAATCCATCCCAGGTATCAAAATCAACAAATTTATCACAACATAACTGCACATCTACTCTCATAACCGTTTTTTATACATACATTTGAAAATCCTTCTTTTGATTTTAAACCAAAACCCTAGGTTTATTCAAAATCATTCTAAATCCTAATATTCCTTAGACATCAACAAATAACGAAGTTAAAAGTCATAGAAGAGTGTAGAAAGTTCCTATCTCAAGTTTAGAAGACGAGCAAAGCAAGGGAGAAACCTCAAAGACGCCAAAACCAAGTTTTGTTCGAACCAAAGTAAAGCTCTTGAGACGCTTTACCTTTTTCCCAAAGACACTAGGGTAAAGACACCAATGAATCTAGGTGAAAATGTAGAGAGAGAGAGAGAGGCTCTAGATCTAGGGTTTTGAGAGAAAAATATATGAAAAGTGATGTAGAAATGAGTTACTGTAAATTGACATATGCATAGTGTGCTCTAGCACAAGAAGTGACGCTTAAGCGTCAGACACAATAAGTTGTTTCGTTCGAGCGCAAGAAGTGACCCTCGAGCACAGAATGTACACCCTCAGTAGTTTTGCAGATAACAGACCAACGCTTGATCGCAAGAAAGGTTGCATGAACAGAGACCGATCGAGAGTAGAAAGCACCGCTCGAGCGTAGAATACACTCTCCCAGTAATTTTGTAGACCTGCAAAAGTATTGAGAATTCACAAAGCGTGCTCAAGCACAAGAAGTGTTGATCAAGCGGAGGAGTAAAATTCTAGGCAACAAAAGTTTGAAAACTAAGCAACCGACCTGTTCCAAACACAACCACTAAAATCCAATTGCCAAATTTAAGGAAGTATAAAGGAAGCAAGACATGGGCAACAATACGAAACCATAAAACCCGAGTCCAGAATAGAAAAGGGTCGGGTTAAAACTAGAATCGCTATAATCTCCCTCCTTAAGGAATTTCGTTCCCGAAATTTCAAATCAAGTTTTAAAACTACGTTTAAACTGATCACAATAAAGATAATTAATCAATTCCAATTTCGTGACCCATTCTCCGGTCATCCATTCTTATCTACTTGATACACAAGTTCCAACATTGAAAATATCATTCACATTTCTCCAAAACATATGCAATGTTTATATTAAACCTATGTTTCCAAAACATATATAACATATACAATGTTTCCATATTCTTGAAACATATACAATGTTTTCATATTTCATTAACATAATCAAAATTTCAATATATGTTCAAACATCAACAAATAAGTCCAGATACCTCTGACGGACTTCCAACTCACGTTCCCAAGTTACTTTCTCAATCCCGTGATGTTTCCACAATACTTTAACCAAGGGGATTGTCTTGCTTCGCAAGACTTGGTCCCGAGTATCCAAGGCTCTCACCAGTCTCTCCTCATATGAGGCATCCTCATCTACCTCTATATCGGTCCAAACCAACACGTGCAATGGATCTGGCTCATACTTTCGAAGCATGCTAATATGAAACACATCATGAACCCCAAAAAGTTGTGGCGGCAAAGCCAAACGATAAGCTATCTCTCCAATCCGCTCAAGGATCTCAAAAGATCCAATGAATCGAGGGGACAACTTCCCACTCTTTCCGAACCTCATCAAACCCCTCCTAGGTGATATCTTCAAAAAGGCATGGTCTCTCACCTCAAAAGACAAGGGTCTCCTCCTATGGTCGGCATAACTTTTTTGGTGACTCTAGACAGTAGCCAATCTCTTACGAATAAATGCAACTTTCTCTGTCATTTTCTGGACTAACTCTAGACCCAACATAGGTACATTACCCACCTCGGCCCAACACACAGGAGATGTATACGGTCGACCATATAAGGCCTCAAATACTGTCATGCCAATACTTGATTGGAAGCTATTGTTATAGGCAAACTCTACTAAGGGAAAATGTCTGTCCTGTGACCGCTTTAAGTCAAGAACACAACTCTGAAGCATATCCTCAAGGATCTGACTAGTACACTCGGATTACCCATCAGTCTAGAGATGATACGCAGTACTAAAAGTCAATCTTGTGCCTAAGGCACTCTATAGGCTCTATCATAACTGAGCCGTGAAATGCGGATCTCTATCCAAGACAATCGTCACAGGGACCCTGTGCAATCTCACTATGTCCTTAATATAAAGGTCGGTAAGATAATCTACCGAGTCACTCACACACATAGGTATAAAGTGCACCGACTTGGTCAACTGGTCAACTACCACCCAAATTGCATCACTACCTCGTTGAGTCTCTAGAAAGCCTACAACAAAATCCATCGTAACATGCTCCCACTTCCACTCGGCTATAGGCAAGGGTTGCAATAAACCCGCTGGCCTCTAATACTCGGCCTTCACTTCTTGACAAGTAAGGCACCTTGACATAAACACAACCACATCCTTCGTCATTCTCCTCTACCAAAACTGGCGGCTAAGGTCGTGATACATCTTTGTTGCCCCCGGATGCACCGCAAGGCGTGAATGATAGAACTCTCAGAGTACTTCCTCTCAACAAGACTCCGACACAAAGGGACAATCAAGGTATCTAACACTCCAGTTAGAGTACACATTCAAGCCTCTCTCTACCTTTCCACCGGAGATCTTCTCCTGGAGGGATTCCATCTCAAGGTCATCCCTCTGTGCTTCTATCACTCAATTCACAAGTGTAGGTTGTGCAACTACTAAGAATAAGGCTACCAACTCAACGGACTCGCCAAGATATAAGTCAAACTCATCAATAGCACCCAACATTTCCCATTCTCGAATGGCAATAAAATCTACGTTGCTAATAGATTTCCTACTCATAACATGAGCCTTCCTCGGATGATAATGTAACTCAAAGTCATAGTCCTCTATGAACTCCATCCACCTCCTCTGCCTCAGATTAAAGTCTTTCTGTGTAAATAGATATTTTAGACTCTTGTGATTAGAAAATACTTCAAACTTTTCACCATACAGATAATGCCTCCAAATCTTTAAGGCAAAGATCACCGCCACTAACTCTAGGTTATGAGTAGGGTAGTTCCTCTCATGTGTTTTCAACTGCCATGAGCCATAGGCTACTACCTTCCTCTTTTACATCAATATGTAACCCAAACCTTCTCGTGAGTCATCACAATTCATTGAATAGCCCAAACCCCTCTCCGGAATAATCAATACTAGAGTAGTGGTAAGTCTAACCTTAAGCTCTTGGAATGACTTCTCATAAGTCTCATTCCACACAAACTTAACTCCCTTCATCGTCAATCTAGTCAATGGTAAGGCTAATCTAGAGAAATCCTTCACGAATCGACGGTAGTACCCAGCCAACCCCAAGAAACTACGGATCTCAAAAGCATTCTTAGGTTGTCCCCAATCTTGCATTGCTTCTATCTTTGATGAATCTACAGTCACCCCTTCCCCGGATACCACATGGCCTAAGAACTTAACTTCCCTAAGCCAGAATTCACATTTTCGAAACTTAGCATATAGTATGTGGCCTCTAAGCAACTCAAGTACCACTCGCAAGTGTTCCTTGTGCTTCTCCTTAGAGGGTGAGTAAATCAAGATATCATCTACAAAGACGACCACAAAACAGTCTAGGAACTCACGAAAGATCCAATTCCACAAATCCATAAACACAGTTGGTGCATTGGTTAGCCCAAAGGGCATTACTAGGAACTCATAATGGCCATACCGCGTATGGAATGCCATCTTCTGGATATCCTCCTTCCTTACTCTCAACTGGTGATAACCTGATCTCAGTTCTAGCTTAGAGAAACAACAAGACCCTTTCAACTAATCAAACAAATCATCTATACGAGGCATTGGATACTTGTTCTTAACAATTACCCGGTTCAACTTCCGGTAATCTATACATAGTCACAACACACTATCTTTCTTTTTGGCAAAGAGAGTCGGTGCTCCCCAAGGTGAAGTACTAAGGCGAATAAAACCTTTATCTAACAATTCTTAGAGTTAAATCTTCAACTCACTCAACTAGGCAGATGCAAATCTTTACGGTGCCATAGAAATCAGTGCCGTACCAGGCACTAGATCAATAGAGAACTCGATCTCTCGATGAGGTGGTAAACTAATAAAATCTTCAGGAAAAACATCTAGGTATTCACAAACCACCCTTGGCAACTCAACTCGGACTTCATCACATTCCTCAAGAAATTGGCAAAAAGGCAACTAAGTTTACTCCACCCATGCGGATTATACATTAGTGATAAGACTCTATCAACCCGGTCCCCCAAGAAATAAAAGCAATCACTGCTCAAGGTACATACAATAACCCTCTAATGGTAACAATCTATGATGGCCCAATATGATGATAACCAGTCCATACTCAAAATAACATCAAAACAAGACATGTCAATCAACACAAATGCAAAAAGAAGTTGGTGACTGACAACCTCTATCTCACAACCCGACACCCTTGCTTCAAAACAATCTCACCACCAATTGATGGCTCTACACAGAGAGGAGATGCTAATTGAGCCAACTCTAACCCCAAAACTGATGCAAATGCAAATGAGATAAATGAATAGGATACACCCATATCAATCAACACATTAGCAACTGAATTGCAAAATAAAAAGGTACCTCGTACTACTGAAGGAGCTGGTACAAGATCTAGCACAGTAACAAGATGCACACGCCCTATAGGTCTCAGCTCAACCTGCTCACCCATCGGAGCATAAGTCTGATGCATTAACTAAGCCAAAGAGGCTCCCTGATTTGCCCTTGAGACCTGTGCTGACTATGCTAACTGTGCTGGCTGGAGGCTCTGTATCTGCCTCGAACCAGAAATACTAGGTGTGCCCCTCAATTGAAAGGAAAACCTCTTCATGTGCCCTGCTTGCCCACACTGATAACAAGTGAGCGGCTGGCTTCTCCGCTGACTTTGGCTCTAAGAACGAGTCGAAGACAATGCAGATCATTGCCCTTCTCCTCTCTGTGGCCAAGCTGGAGACTAGTGGCCTAACTGACCACACTTGAAACAAGTGATATCTCTTTGACCACCTCTCCGAGCACCTGAACTCGATACTGGAAAAGTGGACCTTGAATAAGCTCCTTAGGACTGCTGTGGGTTAGAACCCCTCTGTCTCTTACTGTCTCCATGAATATCCTGACTCCTTCTGAAGCCGCTCATCATCTGCTCCTCTATTTGCATTGCATTCTCTAGATAAGCCGTTACCTCAACAAGGCGTCCATAGTCATTAATCATTGAACCGACCACTTTGAACATGAGTCTGATCCTTAATCTCTTCTCGAACTCTAAACAACGGCGCTTCTCAGTCACTACGAGTTCTGGTGCAAACCTCGACGAGCTAGTAAATGTGGTCTCAAACTCGGCCACCGGAGTGTTCAATTGCACAAGCTTGGAGAACTAATTTCTCAACTTCTCCTAAATTGTAGGAGACAAAAACTTATCCTGGAAAGTACTAATAAAAGCCTCCCAGGTCACCCCAATGCGCCATGCGCAAACTTCCACCATTGATTTGTATCTCCTTTCAGTTAGAAGGATCCCAAGGTTACTTTCAACTGGTCGTCCTCGATGCAAAGAATCTTGAACATCTTCACTATTTGTTCTAGCCACTCATCCGCCTTCAGTGGTTCCTTAGGATCGCCCAAAAACTCATTCGGATTCGACCGGAAAAACTCTCGCTTCAAGAAAGATGGCCCTATCTCAGCTACTTGAGCCTAGACTTGATTCTTAGTTGTGAGAATGTCCATAGACTCTTACAATGCTCCATCCATTTTGCGGGCTAAGGGACCCATGGCCTGCTGATCCACTAGTTCGTCCACATTGGTCTGACCAACCCCTTTTTCTTGCGCCGGAACATCATCCAGTAAAGGCACCTCAAGCCTCCCAGGCCTACGACGCCTGCCACCACCACGTCCACGTCCTGACATCCTAATGAAGGTAACACAAGAGATTAGCACATTTACAAATGTGCTAAAGCTAACTCACTCACGTCCTAATGCGGTGGACAACCGTAATTCACTCCATATAAGCATGTTGTCACATAAACACATACGAATTTCATTTTCAGAAAATGACCGTCTTGCGGCGTTGCCAGAGTTCCAATTAGAAATAGCAGTGATCAAGTGCTCTTATAATAGGACTTCTACAAACCTGTAGACTCAATCAATATCTTAGAAACTAAATCCCATACCCATATAACCACATAAGCATGTTATCATGTAAACACATTGTACATACTATAGTCTCTATCAAGCAAGACAAACCCGTTGTGGCAATAACTACTTCCCACGTACCCAAAGTGTTCAAATTCGGTACGCTCTGATACCAAGTTGTAATGCCCCGAAATAATTGCCATAAATCCATCTAAGACCATATGTAAATACCAAAAAGAATAAGAGTATAATGTTATTGAATTTCATGAGAGTTAATAGTAAAAAAGAGTTTAATTAAATAAATGCCCTATAGGCTTACATCTCTCCAAGACCATGCTTGGTTACAACAAAAGCATATATGAATCCAATACATGTAAAGCCCTTGGCTTGAATGAAAACAATAATATAATACACAAAAAAGAAGCCTTCAGCCCTAATTCCCCCCAAGCTATTGCTTTGGCGGAGGCATATCACCAACACCTGTAAAGGTTTTCCCAAATAGGGTAAGCCAAAGCCCAGTACAAACAATCTAACACAATGTATGAATCTGAACAATGATATAAGTATGATAAACATATCCAATACCCATAATAAAATCATTTATAACTCTTTTATAAAACCATGCTATGCCGAGCTTTATACCTCAATTCATTTTATTCTCATTTCATAAGTCATTTACCATTCCATTCAGACAACCAAACTAAGGGTACAACTCAGTGGGCCTCTAACTAATGCAATCATTATACAAATACTTCCATTTTGCCATTTTACGGATATTTCATCTATGGGAATCGGCACCCATGTATATGCACGATTTTCGGGACTTTCACCCTAGACACACAAGCCAACTTAATTAAATGGAGTCTATCCCATTTATTCTCCCAAACATGGAGTACGTCCCATTTCTTCTCTCAAACATCATACATTTACAATGTATTAAAGACATAGTCATATTCAATGACAATAGATAAGAGATTAGTTTCAATTCACCTAATCCTCATGCAATTTCTACAACAATCATAGTTATCTTTCACCGATAGTGCAAAATAGATATTTCTAAATAGATATACAATCTCCAAGATAGATAAATTATCCAAATTTCCATAGGTGAGAGGTAACACACATCCAACTCCACCATCTATATAAACATCCACCCAATATCATATTCTCAATTCCAATTTCATTTATTTATACAAAATAACTATTTGAGACATTTTACCGCAAAACTTCATTTTCTTCCAAAATCTATCTGGGATACCAAAATCAACAAATTTATCACAACACAACCCCATATCTACTCTCATAACCATTTTTTATACATACATTTGAAAACCCCTCTTTTGATTTTAAACCAAAATCCTAGATTTGTTCAAAATCATTCCAAATCCTAATATTCCTTATACATCAACAAATAACGAAGTTAAAACTCATAGAAGAGTGTAGAAAGTTCCTATCTCAAGTTTAGAAAACAAGCAAAGCAAGGAAGAAACTTCAAAGATGCCGAAACCAAGTTTTGTTTTAACCAAAGTAAAGCTCTTGAGAAGCTCTACATTTTCCCCAAAAACACGAGGATAGAGAAACGAACGGATCTAGGTGAAAATATATATATAGTGAGAGAGAGAGGGGGGGAGTTTTAGAGAGAGGGTCTAGATCTAGGATTTTGAGTGAAAAAGATATGAAAAGTGATGCAGAAATGAGTTGCTATGAACTAACATACGCACAGTGCTCTCTAGCGCAAGAAGTGACGCTTAGGTGTAAGATACAATAAGTTGTTCCGTTTGAGCGCAAGAAGTGACGCTCGAGCACAAAATGCACACCCCCAGTAGTTTTGCAGACAACAGACCAATGCTCGATCGCAAGAAAGGCCACTCGAGCTGAGAAAAAGCGCTCTTCCAGTAGTTTTGTAGACTTGTAACAGTACTGAGAATTCATAAAGTCCGTTTGAGCGCAAGAAGTGCCGCTCGAGTAGGGGAGTAAAATTTTGAGCAACAAAAGTTTGAAAACTAAGCAACCAACTTGTTCCAAACACAACCACTACAATCCAATAGCCAAATTTAAGGAAGTATAAGGGGAGCAAGACATGGGCAACAATACGAAACCATGAAACCCAAGTCCATAATACAAAAAGGTTGGGTTAAAACTGGAATCGCTATACTTTTGTGTTGTCAATGTTTCACATTGCACTTATGAAATCATATTTAGAAGCACGAGAGTCCGAACTGTAGGACTATCGTATCTGAGGATACTAAACCCCTCTGAGGAGCACGAAAAGTAAGCTACAATTCCCCTCGACGAATTCTCAACTAACTCTCTTACTAACCCTTTGGTTAGTGGATCCGCTATGTTGTCTTTGGACTTCACATATTCAATGGAAATAATTCCATTAGAGAGTTGTTGTCTCACGGTGTTATATTGACGACGAATATGTCGTGACTTACTGTTATACATATGACTCTATGCTCTACCTATTGCTGATTGACTATCACAATGTTTGCATGTGGCATGCATCGGTTTTGGCTACATTGGAATATCTTCAAGGAAGTGATGAAGTCATTTTGCTTCTTCCCCAATTTTATCTAAAGCTATAAACTCTGATTCCATAGTAGACCTAGCAGTGCAAGTCTATTTGGAAGATTTTTAAGATACAGTCGCCCCACCAAGAGTAAAGACATACCCACTAGTGGATTTTGAGTCTCTAGTATCTGATATCCAGTTTGCATCACAGTATCCTTCAAGTACTGCTGGATATCTAGTATAATTTTGCCCAATGTTATGAGTTAATCAGAGATATCTTACAACCCTTCTAATAGTTTTTCTGTGTTATACTCCTGGATTACTCGTATACTTAATTTACTTACTGCATAGGCTATATCTGGGCGAGTGTAGTTCATCAAGTACATTAAGCTTCCAATAATTTGGACATACTCTAATTGAGAAATACTTTCCTGTACATTTTTAGAAAGAAACAAATTAACATCCATAGGTGTTCTGGCAAGATAATCATCATATTTGCTGAATTTGTCAAGTATTTTCTTAATGTAATGTGATTGTGACAAAGTATATCCTTCTGATGTTTTGCTAATTTTCATACCAAGAATTACATTAGCAATCCTCATGTCCTTCATCTCAAAATGTTTATTTAACATTTTCTTGGTAGCCTTAATCATGTCATTATTACTATCTATGATGAGCATATTATCCACATAAAGACATACTATAACATAATCTTTGTTTGTGTTTTTAATATAAACACATTTGTCATATTCATTAATTTTAAATCCATTTGACATCATGGTCTTGTCAAATTTTTCATTCCATTGCTTTGACGCTTGTTTTAAACCATATTGATGATTTAACCAATTTACACACTTTTTTTTTTCTTTTCCAGGAACAGAAGATCCTTATGGTTGTTCCATGTAAATTTTTTCATTTAACTCACCATTTAAGAAAGCTATTTTCATATCCATTTGATGAATTTCTAGATTGTTCAAAGATGCAATGACAATTAGCATTTTAATGGATGTTATTCTAGTAACTGGTGAGTATGTATCAAAGTAATCAATATCTTCTTTTTGTCTATATCTTTTAACCACAAGTCTTACCTTGTATTTGTTAATTGATCCATCTATTTTCATTTTTCTCTTGAAAATCCATTTTTACCCAAGAGGTTTACCACCTGGTGGCAAATCTACCAATTCGCAAGTGTGATTTTGCAAGATAGATTCAACTTCACTATTTACAGTCTCTTTCCATAAAGGAGCCTCAGGACTGGACATAGCTTCTTTGAAAGTTAAAGGCTCATTTTCTAACAAAAAAGTTAAAAAATCTGGACCAAAAGATCTTGAGGTTCTAGAACGTTTGCTACGTCTAGGTTCCTCTTCTTCATTTTGATCTATCTCTTGCTCTTATACTTGATCTTGTTCTTGATCATGACTAGTAATAGCATCATAAGATCTTTTGTTAGTACTAGTCGCTTGTACAGTTTTATTCGGAAACACATGTTCAAAGAATGATGCATTTCTAGATTTAATAATAGTATTTACATGCATTTCTGAATGTTTTGACTTATGAATCAAAAACCGATATGCACTACTATTGTTGGCATAACCAATGAATATGCAATCAATAGTTTTAGGACCTATCTTAGTCTTTTTAGGACTAGGAATAGCCACTTTAGCCAAACACCCCCACACTTTTAAGTATTTGTAGGATGGTACTTTCACATGCCACATTTCATAAGGTATTTGATTCACTTTCTTGCTGGGTACTTTATTAAGAATATAATTAGCAGAAAGTATTGCCTCCCCCTAACAAGTTCTGAGGTAATCTAGAATTTATTAACATGGCATTCATCATTTCTTTTAAAGTCCTATTTTTTCTTTCAGCAATTCCATTTTGCTAATGTAACACCCCAAAATAATCAACATAAACTAACCACATCAAAGAATATTTACTAAAATGTGACAAAGATCCATCTATCCTTACATGTTTAATGAAACGAACTTATACAAAAGTTTCACATGCAAATGTACATTCAATGAATAAAAAGCACCTGAATCTATAGCATGTGAAGCATCTAGTCTCAAATAATTAAAATGCCCTTAAGGGCTTACATCTTCCACGGTAATAGCCCGGTTACACAAAATGGTCTCTCGGACCCAAACACGTTTAGCCCTTGGCTTACAAAAATTAGCAAGAAAAATAAGAGAGCAATATACTCTTCACAAAATCAACCCACGCCCTCAACTCGGCGGGATCACCACATCTTTACCTGTGCCAAAGTCCCATAGGGGTGAGCATAAAGCCTAGTAGAGAAATCTTACAAAGTATATACAGTTATGCAAAACTCTCAATAAAAATGTAAATGTTAATGCCATGCCATGCCATGCGCTTTTAAAGAAATTTCATTTCATGATCTTCTTAAATATTACCATTTTTCAATAAAAGTTTGCAATTTCAACACATTTCAAAACTTCCAATTCCAATCAATAGGGGCAGTAAATACGACAAAGGTAATCCCTAGGTTGGTGTCTGCAAGTAGGCTCTACGAGTACTACCAATAACCCCACTTTACCAGTTGCTAACCGGAACGGAAGTGGTACCTCCTCCTCGAGTGTTTTTGGTCTTTCAACCCGAACACTCAGGCCAACTTAACAATTCATCTACACCTCATATCCGGACTTACCTACATATTTACCCCTTATGCATTTCAATAGTTTTTGTTACAACATAATCTTTCCTCAATGTAAAACGTTTTTCAATTCAATTCAAGATGTGCAAATAATGATAATAAATTAAATGGGAATATGATACAACAATTAATATCTCAAACATTCCTCAATTCATCCTTCCTCCAATGCCATCTCACAAAAGAATCACATGCTCAACCATTGTTATCAACGTATAGCAATAATCTCTCATTATGTACATTTCTTAACATTCTTGTCATTCCAAGATTATATGTACATTTTCAAGTATCAATTTCCAAGATTTCAATTCTCATAATCCATGGTGCTCAACAATTATCATCTCACAATTATACACATTCATGCATTTCTCAATAGATTAAAAAAAAATAATAATAAAAAAAATTCTCCATTTTTCTATATGTCAAGCAGTTACCAATTTCAAGCCACATCATGAAATCAATGCTCACTCACCCCTTTAGCACAAGGAGAGAGAAAAACTCCAAAGGCCCCATTACATTTTCAAAATCCTCAAATTTCTAGGGTTTTCATCAAAAACCCAACATTTCCTATCTCATGGTGAAACCCACCCCAAAATCACATTTCTTAAGTCAAATGAAGAGGAAACCCTCCAGGGTTAGATTAAACCCATATTTTCAAAACTCTCTCTACATTTGGAGCAAAAATCAAACTCAACACAATAACCACAAGAACACTTTTAAATCAACATGTAGGTAGCAAAACATGTTTATATAACTCAAGAAATCCCTACCTCAAGGTTTGATGAAGAAATGGAGTTGAAACCCTAGAATCAAGGATGAGAGAGAGCTTTGATTTCCACCACACCAAGTGAAACTCTAGCTTTTGATCTCCAAAGCTTGAGAGGGAGAGCTGATGATGATGATGAGTTTAGATCCAAGGGATTGCAAAGATCAAAGAGTTTTAGTGTTTAAGGAGGTTTTCTAGAAAGAAAGGAGAGCAAATATAACTTTTAGAGTAAGAGAAATGAGGCCCAAAGTGAGATACAACTCGGCCAAAAGAGCAAAAAAAACAGAGATTCGAACTCAAGCTCGTCCCGCACGTGCGGCTGCCTTCTTTCCGCACGTGCAGCTGTCCCCACACCTGCAATTTAAGCTGTGTACTATGCCAAACAGTCCCTAAATTCCGCACGTGTGGCCTCACTCTCCGCATGTGCGACTCCTCTCCTACACATGCGGCCCAATGCCCCGCACGTGCGGCCTTTGGTTTCCAGCCCAGAATTTTTTGTTCAACCCCCGAGCACTCCAGACTTAGCCGTGCACCCTCCGGAACAAGTGAAGTTCAACGCTGACGAAAACAAGAACGAGAGCTTTAATTGGAAATAACTTCCGATTGTTTTAAACCCAACGAGAGCAAAAAGAGAATAGAGTGAAAAAGAAGGAAAAGAAACAAAACAAGGACCCGGTCGTCATAGCTCAGGTGAGTCCTTAGCTGTGATTTGATGAATTATGCTATGTTCTTTTTAAAACTCACCAAAAGGTGATTCATATTCACCACCTCTATCACTTCTTAGTTTTTTAATTTTCTTACCAAGTTGATTTTCAACTTTATTCGTATATTGAATGAAAGTTTCCAAGGTTTCATCCTTGGTTCAAATTAAATAAACATAACTATATTTAGTACTGTCATTTATGAAAGTGATAAAAATATTTTTTTCCCACCTCTAGTTTGAATTGATTTAAAATCATAAATGTCATTATGAATTAATTCAAGTGGTTCTGTACTTCTTTCAATTGAATGAAAATGAGTTTTGGTTAATTTTACCACAACACAAATTTCGCATTTATGATTTGGATCAATTTCAAATTTAGGCAAACATTCCATATTAATTAATCTACGCAAAGATCTATAATTAATATGTCCTAATCTACCATGCCATAAATTATTATTATTAATCATAGGAGAAACAATTGTCATTACATTCATTTTGAAAAGGCGATCATTCATGTAACATTTTCCTACATACATCTCATTTTTGGTAAATACAAATTTATCACTTTAAAAAACTAGCCTAAACCCATTTTTACTAAATAGAGATCCGGAGACTAGATTCTTGCGAATGTCCGGCACATGCAGCATATTGTTGAGTGTGAGTTCTTTTCTAGATGTCATTTTTAGAATAATCTTTCCTTGTCCTTCGACTTTAGAAGTCAAGGAGTTGCCCATGAATAGTTGTTTGCCATTGTCTACCACAAAATAAGATGTGAACATCTGTTTGTCGGCACAGGTGTGGCGAGTAGTACTTGTGTCCACCCACTAGTTTTTAGGATTTTCGACAAGGTTTGCCTCGGAAACGACTACAAAAAGATTTATGTCATCTACACCATTGGAAATTTTGTCCATTTCAGTCATATTGGCTTGAGCAGACTTCTTGCTTGATCTTCCTTTGCCTTTGCGCTTGCTACGACAATCTTTGGCCCAATGTCTCTCTTTGTCACAGATGTAACATTTGTCATTGAACTTGTACTTCTTGGTTTCCCCTCCTTTAGAGCTTTGTGAGGAACTTTCTCCAAAAAACTTCCGTTTTTTTTGCTTTTGGTGCATGTTTCACCACATTTGCCTTAGACTCCATTGGATGGTTACTAACCCGCTTCTCAGAATTGAGGTTGTCCTCTTTAATCCTCAAACGCACAATCAATTCCTCCAAAGTCATTTCTTTGCACTTGTATTTGAGGTAGTTCTTAAATTCCTTCCAACCTTATGGTAATTTTTCAACTAAGGCAACAACTTAGAAGGATTCACTGACAGACATGCTTTCTGCATGAATGTCATACAGAATAAGTTGGAGATCTTGAACTTGACTGATCACATTTTTTGAATTAGTCATCCAAAATCTAGAAATTTTCCAACCACAAATTTCTTTGAGTCAACATCTTCTGTTTTGTACTTTTTCTCCAAAAACTCCCAAAGTTCCTTTGCTGTCTTGATAGAACTATAGATGTTGTCCAATGTATTATCAAGTCCGTTCAAGATATAGTTCCAGCAAAGGAAATCAGCATACTTCCAAGCATCGACTGTAGGAATCACTTGTCAGTCGGTTTCATCATCTTTTAGAGTAGGAGCATTTTCACGGAGAAAACGTGCCAGGTTGAGAGTAGTAAGATAAAACAGCATTTTCTACTGCCATATTTCAAAATCAGTTCTTAAGAACTTCTCTAGCTTTTCACTATGATTGACTGGTACAGTCACAATAGAATGAGGGTTCAAAGCAATTGCAGTCACCATACTAGTACTGGTTTGAACATTAGTTTGACTAGTTTCAGTAACCATGAATTCTAAATTATAAAACAAAATTAGAATTAGAATTTTATACTACACAAAAAAATTTAAACCATAAACACATAATTTAATTACGTAAAAACAAAATAAACAAGAATTGTACCTTTTATTTCCAATTAATTTGAAAATAAAATTTTATTTAAACAAATTAATTCCATACAGAAAAATATTTCTGTAATACTTCAAAAATTAAGGGGTAAATTACAAATACACCCTTAGAGGTTTGCTTAAAATACAAATTGGCTCCTCTGGTTTGAAAAATTACAAATACCCCTGTATTAGAATTTTTTTATTTAACAGAATTAACTAAAAAAATGAAATTCATAATTGCTTTCCTATACAATAATAAAATTACCTGAATTATTAAATGAAACATATTTTTAACATCATTAAAAACTGTTAATTGACTTGATAATTCATTAATAAAAGAGGTAATTTGTTATGAAATTAGAAATCTCAGGGGGTGGAATGTAATTTTAAAAATTATTGGGGGCGATTCATATTTTAATCAAACCTCAGAGAGGGGTATTTGTAATTTACCCAAAATTAAAATACTAAAAATATAATTTCAATTAATGAAAACTCAGAAATTATTTCTGAAAATCAAAATTAATTTTTGACCAACTTTACGAATGAATATTTTGAAATTGTTAATGATTAACAGTATATTACTACTATTTGTCAAAGAAAATAAACAGTATATTACTACTTTTTGTCAAACAATATATTATTACTATTTGTATTTTTCAACCAGAATATTACTTTGTATAAGCCTATAAAATAATTTCTGTAAGAAGAAGAAAGGAAGAAAATGAAACAAACGAAAAAATCTGTATAAACATAACAATTCGAATCTGTCTCAAGATTGTTGGAACAATCTTCTGTATAGAATAAAAATAACTTGAAACAAATCAAATAAATAAAATAAATTACTTATAGAATTTATTTACCGAACCAGCTCAAGAACAAGAATGATCAAGTCGAGTGTGTGACGCTCAGTCCTTAAGACAGATTCGCTCGCTCAGGTATTTACGAAATAATGGCGTCCATCTCCCAGGATACAATGATCTTACACAGATTGTATTAGCACAAAAAAAATCTGTTTCGGAGAAGTAGAACCTGTATTCTATACTCTTAGAATTTTGTCTGAAACTAGTATGAAGAATATATCTATGCAAGAGAGCAAAATAGAAGGCAGATGGAGAATTTTTGGATGCTCAAACTACTGGAAAAGGGTTTGACTTTATTGGCAAATTGGTGCATTTTCGGAAGACCTGAACAGTTTTAACTAAGAACCGAATAGGTGCATTTCGAAATGAACAGGTGCATAATTCAAACTGAACAGATACAGAATTCAAATATATTTGTAACAGTTTGATCTACTGGAAAATGGAACCAGAAGAGGGATTGTTCGGAAAGGAAATTTGAACTAATTTCGTTCGTAAATTCAAATAATTTTCTTGCAAGAAATCGAAAAAAATTAAATGAATTTTGTCCAAAAAATTAATGTGAGGACCAGACCTAGGTCGGACGGACAGCGACGTACGCACGTGTAGTTGTTTGAGCCAAAGCCCACTTTATCTATAACTCCTCCCTTCTACAAACTTGGGGTGCCCCTTGGGGCCCAACCCAAGTTTTTCTACCTCGAGCTTATATACATATATACAAACTTTCTTAAAATTTCAATGTGGGACAACAATTTTAAGGTAACTCATGTTTGACTCTTTAATTTTTCATTCCACGAATTCGAAAACGACATCAACTTCCTATTCCCTCATAAATAGTTTTGATGAACTGTTTGCATTGTGTGACTTGCCATGCGGTAAGGAACACGTCACCTTTTTGGACCCACTTCAAAAGACGTGTGGGCCCCACTCAAATTTAGGCTCAAAGTTGGTTCAAAATAAGCTTATAAAAACCATAATTTCCAACAGTAACAAAATAAATTGAATTTTCAATTTTAAGGATTTAAATTCTAATTTGTTTGATTTCTTTTCAATTTAAACCAAGTGTCTGTTTTTGTTAAATAAAATCAACGAAAAAAAGAGTATTTTAATTATTGAACTCAATGAGTTTAGTGATTAAAATACCTATGTTTTTATTGATTTTACTTAATGAAAATAGACAAGTAATATAGATTAAAAAAAATCAAAAAATTAAGTTTAAATTAACAAAATAAAAAATCCAGAGTTTATTTTGCTATTAGGCTCAAATCTTGGAGGTTTTATTTTTTATTTTTTTGTAATTTGTTCTATTTTTTTTATTAAAAATACTAACAATTGTAATAAATTGAACTAAATTGATAAAATCATAAATTCATAATGAAAATTGAACCAATTAAAATGATAAGAATCAAAATTATATAAAAATCAAAATATAAAAATTGTTTGTGTAATTTATCCATAATTTTTTTAGACAACCTTATGAGAGATCCTATACCCTATCAATATATATGTGTATATGTATAATTTTGTTACAAAATTTTATAACATCAACTAAAAAATATGTAATATTGCCATAAATTAACATAACAAAATGTCCAAAATTTTGTGGTTGATTTTACAAAAGTTTTTGGCTTGATTACAACATATTTTGTCACACCAATTTATAACAAGATTATGTATTTTATTATTAATATTATAAAATTTTGTAATAAAATTATCCATTTTATGATAGGATATGTATGTTATACACCCCTAAAGAGTACATACCATATTTGTTAAAATTAAAGGGAAATTTGTATTTTAGTAATGATAAAAATATATATATATATATATATATATTTTATAATGGTACAACTTTCTTGTGTTTATAGTACAAATTTATTAATGTATTTGATACTATAATTATTTTGTGATTGTTTGATTTATGTGTAATTTCCCCAAAATTAAAAGGAACAGAGTTCACATGTCAAGAGTCGAGGTGGGGCTCCAACTTTCCCGATGACAGCGCTCTCAGAGGATGGTGTAACGTGAATTGTCAGCTACACATAAAAGAAGGTAATGGACCCCACATTTGGGGGGGAAAAAAAATTTAATATCACTGTAATGCCAATGATATGAAAGCACTATTCACGTGGCGTTTGTTAATTATATATTTTAGTTAAAAAATTATTATAAATTATCATATCATTTTTTTTTTGTATATTTTTTTGTAAAAAGTCAAAAAAATATTAAAATAATATGTTCCTGAACGAGTCATTAATAAGAGTTATGTATATATTTGAATTGAGGAGGGTGCGTTATTCATAAGGCATATCACTGTTACGGCATATCAGTGTGTTGTGAGTTTGTGGGAATATTTTTAAATTTATTTTGATAATTTGAATCGTTTGTATTATAGGTTTCAAGTAGATCATTCGTGAAAAAAAATTATGTCAATTAGACATGTATAACTCATAATAACACCATGTTTATGTTTTTAAAAAATAAACAGTTTGTATAGTTTTGATAATTTTTTAAATGCAATTATGGTTCGATAGTGGGGTTACACATGTTTAATTAATCTCATTTTTTCTATAGATATATTGGACGAATTTTATAAATTAAAGTGATATATACCTCAGCCAAGGCGTCACAACCGGGGGTGCTGTCCAAGGTTTGTATATATGGCAAGGTAGTGAGTAGGATTCATCCCTCTCATATAAATATATTATTAGTTAATAATACGACTTATCACTGAAGATGTATATCACCATTGTATTGAAATTTTACTTCCACATTTGAGGTGTCTGGTGCCAACTCCCACCACAACCCAGTGCTTCACTGCTAGATTAAATTGGGGTTTTGATTTGATTCTCACATATCTATATATACTAACATTTGGACACATACGATGCATATACAAATTCAAAAAAAAGTATTGATAAACAATGACTATAGAAGTTATTTGTTTTGAAGACAACAAACTCATTAAGTAAACATGGCACCGTTTGGGAAGAAGGTTTGGAAGTTTTTTTTTGGCTATTTTAGTCACAAAAGACAAAATAAGCTATTTTAGCCACAACAAACAAAATATCACATCCAACCAATAATCATTACTCTTCTCTCACAAAAAAAAAGTCAAAAAAGCCAAAAAAAGTCTTTCCCAAACCAAGCTTTTTAGCCCAGGCTAAAATAATCAAAAATGCTAAAAAACCAAAAAACCTTCCCAAACGACACCATAGAAAAAATTATAAAAATGTACTATAAAAAGAAATTAGATTTTTGTTTAAGCATAAATAGAATTCTTTTATAATTATTTAAGTTTCTAGCATTACAAATCCAATACTCAAATAAAATACTTACAGTCAAAGAAGATAGGTGTTGTTAGAGAACCACATGAGAAGTTATTTATTCTAAATAACACAAAGTCCTAAAGCAATTTGTAAAAAAATAGGATAAATTATAAATACTCTATGATATTTGTTTAAAATACGAATTATTCCATGTAGTTCTAGAAATTACATCACATCACTTGAAGTTTCTAATTCCATAACAAACGACATATTTTACCAATAAATTGTCAAGTCAATGAACAATTTTTAATAACGTCAAAAATATATTTCAATTAATAGTTTAGCTAACTTTATTATTGTACATGAGAGCAATTAGAAATTTCATTTAGTTAAATAAAAAATTCTTACAAGTAGGTATTTGTAATTTTTTAAAATACAGGGGCCAATCCGTATTTTAAATAAATCTCAGTAGTTGTAATTGTAATTTATCCTAAAATTATAACATAATGTAGGATTTGGTTGGAGTATTTTGATTTTTTGTCATAAAAGTACAAACCCAATACTCTTAAACACTTACCGTGAAAACAAATTTTACGAACTGGAAAGTTGTAATAGTTGTTGTAGTGGTGGTGGTAATGATAGTGGTGAATGTGATGGTGGTAGTGATATGATGGTAATTTTTATGGTAACAATGACAATGGAGATAAATGTGGTGGTTGTGGATGCGTGATAGATGGTGGTACTAGTGATAGTGATGGTGGAGGCAGCAACAGTGGTGATAGTGGTGGTGATGGCAACAGTTATGAGGTTATACCGGTATATGTTGATGTTTATATATAACCATTTATAAATTCAATCAAAATTGAGTAATTTTTTATTACTTAAATTTTTACTTTACATAAAAAGTGTACTTTTTGACTTATTAGCTTATATGGGTTGGGTTTGGGTTGGGTTTGATGTGATGTGTTAGAGAGGTGATGTGATTTAAATAAGATGATGTGACTTAAATAAGATAGTGACTTTTTGACTTTTTGTATTATTTAAGTCATGCCAAACTTGGCCTAAATTTCTAAGTAATATTAATTAGGAAAATCCTATGGTACACACCTTTTTGGGGGGGGGGGGGGGGGGTGTACCATATGCACTATACCACAACTGACGTAATTTTATCACAAAATTTTGTTACATCAACCACAAAATGCAGTAACCAAGCCAAAAACTTTTGTAACATGAATCATAAAATTTTAGACATTTTGTTACGCTATTTTGTGACGGGATTATGTATTTTATGATTGATGTTAAAAAATTTTGTGATAAAATTATTTCAATTTATGATAGGGTGCCTATGATATACACCCTTATAAAGAGGTGTATACCATAACATTTCCTTACTAATTATAATTATCAAACGGCTTAATAAATAGCCGATTTTAAATATTAAATTAAATTATCAAGCACCACCTAAATTTGAGTCTTACTTATTTTGCAATGCAACTTATGTTTCTCTTTCCCCTTAAAATAAATAAATAAATAACTAATAAAAAAGGTAAATTACATTTTGAACCTCTTCATTTTGCACTAAATCTCACTTTGACTCATAGAAATAAAATCATGATAGTCAACTTCTTTCATTTTTTGTCAAATGCCACTTTAGTCTCTATACATGAAATCGTGACAGTCAGCCCCTTACACTTTTACTCAAATCTCACTTTGATTCCTATACAAGGGCTAATGCCTCTATTCTATTATCTTATTTTTAAGTCTTTAACAAAATCCAGTCATGTGACAAAAACATGTCTACGAAATGAGGGTAAGAAAGGAAAATAATCCTGTTTCCCACCAATACACTTGTTCTATGTGATAAGCATGTGAGAGTTATATAGTAAAATATATATGTTGTATGGTAAAAATTGGGACGAAAAGATAAGAAAGTAGAGTTTTTGAAATAAAAAAAAAATGCGATAAAGAAATTAAAGAGAAAGAAAAATGAATAGACAAAAAACTGTGTAACCGTGAAAAATAGAGTTTCGTGATTCTAATTTATGCAAAATCCTAGTTCATCGTCTTAATTGTTCACAATTTTTTTTTTTTTGTTTTAACCTAATACAGTTATATTTTGGCATAAATTTTGGGATAAAGTATGTATTGGTAGAAAATGTAGATGATTTTTCTTTTTTACCATCATGTCATAGTCACATTCTTATCATATGACTAAATTCTGTTAAAGATTTAAACAATTGAGTAACAAAAATGAGGGACATTAATATTTATATAGGGACCAAAGTAAGATTTTACTAAAAGTATAAGGAAAAGAAAAAATTATGTAATAACAACAACTATCCAAGTATCACTAACCCACTACTATCTTAAAAAAAAGGGGGAAAAAAAAAATCACTAACCCACAAAATATATACCTACCTAAATGATATTAACATATTTGGGAAATTTATTTTTCAACCGACCATGCCTCACCACTCTCTAATTAAATGTAGGGCTATTTACATACAAGTCCCATTTTGTGAACTTATAATCCATTAAGTCCTAAATAAAATTATTTGCTCCTTCATGTCTTATTAATTTTTAATAGACCAATTTACCTTTCCAACAAACTCCAGGCAAGCTATCTCGATGTCGCCTTCCCTCTCCCTTCCGTCCTCAAGTCCTCCATCGACATCCTCGATGAAGCTCTGCTGTTGGAAATCTAGCTCCACCACCAGAACTACCACCTCCTTTGCCTACTCAGACCGTCGTCGTCTTTGATGAATGGTAGTAAGCTCGTGCCTCGGTCGTGCTCATCTTCTGCGACGTTGTATTACGGCACTGGCAATGGGTACAATTCCAGATCCATGACTCTGAGTCAGTCGAAAGGAGGCAGAGGAGGGTTCCGAGGCTGCTCCCCTGTTGGTTTTGGATCGGTGGATGAGCTTCTTCTTGGAGACGCACTCAATGCTCTGAGATCATCCGGCGGCGATAGCATTTTGGTTGTAATGCTAGATCTGAGTCAATTGGTTTAGATCTGCACTGCACTATTTGATTTTATTGGAATTAGGGCTCTGTATTACGAGTCCATTGATTGTGAGGTCTCGGTTTTCACTGAATTCACAGATGCCACTGCCATTAGAGAGAGAGATCAAGGGTTTTTTTGAAATTGAGAACCTTTTCAATTTATAATATTCTCAATTTTAATTATGAAAAAAATTGAGAAATTTCTTAAAATTGATAATTATAAATTTCTTAGTTTTGATAATATTCTCAATTCATACTAGAAAAAAAATTGAGAAATTTTTTAGTTTTGATAATTATAAATTGAAAACATTCTCAGTTTTGGGATTAAAGAGTTACTTGTAAATAGGGCTTATTGGTTCAAAAACTTTTTGACAGGACCTAAGCTACCACCAAATATGTAGATAGGACTTTTAGGTAATTAATCCTTAAATGTATATTATATATATGTATATATTGTGATAATTAAATCGAAAATTCTAATATACACACTCCTTAAAGGATATATCATATGTTTTTTTAATTATGTCATTTTTTTTAGTTATGATGTATGAATTCTTTAGTTATGTCTCATGTTGTGTTTAGTTAAGACATTTTTTTTTGTACTTATAATTCAAAAAATATAAAATTATGATATTTTTTCCTAATTATAAAATACATATAATATACACCATTTGAGGGTGTGTATCATAATATTTTTCAAATTAAATATAGAATGCACACATGCTTCACTTCTGTTATGCTAATAGTCACTACATTGAGTCTCGTTTGGTAAACATTTTGGGGCCAAAAAAGTATAAAAAGACAAAATAGTCTATATAAGACAATAAAATCAAATGTTACATTCAAATCATAATCATTATACTTTTTTTCTTACAAAAGTTTAAAAAATCCAAAAATAAAAACCAAACGAGACTTGAGTATTTGAGTTTCTAAAATCATTACTATAGCTTCAAATGCAACATTATACACTTAAATAAATATATTGTATTAAATCGTTATTATCCATTCATTAATCACTAAGTACCAATCATTATGTCACCCTTCTTGCAAATAAAAAAAATAAAATAAAAAATAGCATGGCAACCATCTCCACCATCCATTTCTTCGAACCATGACGATCAATCCGCGTCGGATGCCTCCTCGGAACATTTGTCTTCTACCTGCTGACATCAACTCAACAAATTTTTTATAACATTATACTAATCATAAATTAATTAAACAATTTTCACATAATCCAAATCAACTGTCACTACATAATAGCATTGGCATTGTTGCAAATTAGATAATTACAATAAATACTAGCACCATTGGCATTGCCTTTCCCTCGCCTCATCTCTCCTCTCCTCTTAAATGGAACGTCACCGGAATCAGACTACAAACACCGTCGGCTTTTCTCTCCTCCCGACCGTGCTCATGCGGTATATAATTCTTAATCTAGCTTTACCCGATATTGTTCAATTAAAATCCACTAATAAGTTTATTGCCTCAATTATCTTTGACCAAGATTTCGTTCGCGAATATAATGTGAAATCAAGCTTAACCACTTGGCTTTTTATTTACACGAAGCGATGGCATCATAAATCCATGCTCCATGGCTTTGTCCACAGCTCTAATCGGTGGTTTGAAATTCTGATTTTTGAATTGTTGATTCCGATGGTTTCTCCCTGGGAAGATCTCTATTTTTTGACCGCATCGGGTAATTATTTTCTCTTTGCTTCCAACACTAGCCAGGAAGTTATTTCCGTTAATCCCATGGCTAAGATAGTTAGAAAGATCCCTTCAAGCCCACTATGTCCACGTGGCACATCTTTGTGGCGCCGATCTGGTATGAAATTACTACCCGGCCCTCCTGGGTCGGGTCATTTCCGATTTTTATTTGCTGAATATCATGAAAGCCGTCCAATTTTATTTAAGTATAATTCGGAGATTGACAAGTGGCAATCTATAGAAGCAAAAGAAAATGTTCGGAATTTGCCATGTGTTAATGAAAGAGGGGATGACTGTATTTTCCTTAGTGTCATTAATGGAAGGAGTGGAAGTGTCCTTATTGCCCTTGGATCCAAAGGTGATGACGACCCGGTGGTTATACGACCGAGATTTCATAGGGGAGGGGAAGAGCAACGGTTGGCTGTAGGATTCAGCTGGGGGAACGTATTTGATCAATTACACATGTACGGTGAGGGAAATATAATGATTCTTAGATCAGATGATGTCGATGATGCGAGTAAAATGAGAAGGATGTTAGAAAGTGTAGAACTGTGGGGGTTGAGCTCAAATGGTATGTCTTGGGAATTCATATCAATGGTACCAAGTGGGCTAATTAAGAAGATTAAGAAGCCTCATGGGGTTATAATTGGGTGTATAGAGGAAAGACAAAGGTGCCTCTATTTACACACCATATTTCATCTCAAGTCAAACCATTAATTGATTTATTTTTTATTACAATATTAACCTTATGTAAAATGACCACAAACGACAAAGGATTATAATATACACCTTTTGTAGTTAGGTTTGACACTAAAATGTCGAACAAATGGTTAATGTTCGAAAGAAACACTCCGGACAAGTGGCTAAGGTTCGACATAAATAGTTCGAACAAATTGTTAAGGTTCGAAAGTCCAGAGTCGAACGGTTTGCAAATTGAAATTTTCATCGACATCTTGAGGAGTCTTCACCACTGGTTCTGTTCACCGGTGTCTTGAGGAGTCTTCATCACTGGTTTTGCTCACCGGTTTGTGGGGGTGACAATTAATCAGACAAAGGAGGGGGAGATGGATCGTTAGTGGGGGTGGAGTGTGTGAGTGAGTGAATGAGAGTAAAAATGGAAGATTGTGGATGGGGTGTGTCAGTAAGGGTAAAGATGGAAAGTTGTAGTGTGTATTGAGTAAATTGTTTATTTATCAATTTATTAAAGGTGTACCTTGAGATGAAAGGTGGTGTGCAAATAGAGACACCCAAAAGACAAGGAATAGTTAGGGCTGTCTTGATGTCCAACTTTGAAGGCATTTGGGACATAATTTGGCTATGCTATGATATCAAGCAAAAGCGTTGGACTCGGGTCCCACTCCCTGATTGCAAGATGAAGGGTTTAAACATGGCTGGTACTGCCTTCTCTTCTGGCCTCACCTTGTCTTAATTGCTTTCAAATGTTTTTTTGTTTTGTTTTGTTTTGTTTTTTTTTTTTTAAAGGCAAAAACATCATGGCGTAAACATATAGAATAATGTTACGCTTCATAAAAACTTTTGAGGAAGGTAGTCATAAAGATTATCTACTATCTGATTAGTTTATAATATTTTATTATATGTTATGTAATTTAGTGGTGCTACATATGTACTAATTAGTATACACACTAATGTACCAATTAGTGTTATAATATTATTATTGACCACATTTATTATACAAGTTACAAATATCTAAAACCATACAAATAAAGTATACTAGTGTGTACATTAATTGGTACATATAGAATTATTCTATGCAATTATATACAGTTTATAACTTATTAATCATAGAGCACTATAAGACCAAACCAAATTCATACTATTTGCACACTAAGACTTGAAAATTAAAATATATTTACATTAAGGTAAACCTCTTTTCTTATTTTGTCACCTATCAAAATTAGATTATTTCTAAAAACTTCATGAAACTTTTCTTAATATTTCTTTTACGAAACCTAACATTTTCTATATATATATATATGAATCAAGCTTATCTTCAATCTACTTTTTAGACAGAGTGGTCCAGTTTGCATGGATATGGGCCTATTTTGGATCCGTTTTAGTAAGCTAAATCGTTGTATTTGTAAAAAATAAAAAAAATAGGTCTATTTTTAAGATCATAGTTAACATCTATTTTGTTTAGGAAAATATGATTTGATCAGGTAACTTTCAATGGCCGATCAAATTAAAATTTTTTTTTTTTTATAAATGCTCTTCTTAACAAACTTTACAATTGAAATAATTCAAATCATCAAATCGGACCTAGAGTCATGGAAATTGGATCGTCCTTCCTAAAAAAGTGAACTAAAATCAAGTTTGATTCTCTCTATATATAGACATAGAGTGAGAGGGAAAAGATGTCACTACAACAAACTGCACATTTGGCGACTAAAATTGGTGACCAAAACAGTTTTAGTCGCCAAAAAAACCATATTGGGCAACTAAAACCCTGATTTAGTCGGCATTAGTTTAATTTTTTAGCTACTAAATTATTTTAGTCACCATATAGTATTATTGGCGACTAAACTTAATTTTAGTCGCTGTTTGAAACCATTTTAAGCGACCAAAATTTCATTTAGTCGCCGTATACTAACATTTTGCAACAAAAAAAATTTTGTCGCAAAAAATGGGCGTATTTTGATGATTTTTTGGCGACCAAAGCTCAATTAGTCGTTTTATATTAACCATTGCCAACGAGTAGTAGCGAAATTAGATTCTTTTGGCGACCAATTTTTAGTCACTGTTAAGGATATTTGGCGACTAATAACCATTTTGTCGCTAAAGCTTCGAAATTTTTTTAGAGGGAAACTACTTAATATTCGCGCCCAGTATATATTATGCAGACAGAATTTTGTTCTGTTTTCACTCACACACCAACATACAGAGTAGTCAATACCTTACCTCACCACTGCCGATCATCACCAACGCTGGCCACTGGCGGTTGCCACTACGACCACTGCAAATCAGCCCCACCATTGATTACAGGTATTTGTCTCTCGTCTCTCTCCCTCTCTGTCGATCTGGGTCTGTTTGTATCTCTTTCTCCCCATCTCTGCCATGCTCGTATCTAACGATTTCTGTAGGGTTTGTATACATTTTTTTTCTTTCATTTTCTGTTGATTTCGTAAACAATTTGGTAGGGCTTTTTCTGATTTCGTGAATGGGTTTGGTTGAAATTTCGGATTGGGGATTTTTGATTCTCGATTTTGGATTGGTATTAGATGTATGGGAATGAAAAATGGTTTGAGGGTTTCAAAATAATGGGAGGTTAACAACTACGTTTCAATGAAACTTCTCTATAATTCTTTGAAATATGGAAGGTTCTTATAGTTTATAAAACTTTGGAGGGTGACTTGAGCACTTATTCTAAAGAACCATGCTAGCTACATATCTGATAATGGTTCTAAATCAATATTGACCTTGTTGGGTGTTGATGTTCCTGCTTTTGTTGCGGGTTTAGGGTTTTTCCATGTAGGGCTTTTGTTGTTTTCATATGAGTGATGTGAGTTTTCTTTCTTAGTTGTATTTTCCTCTCTCATCAGTTCTCACTCTCTACCAAACCTACACACCATCATTTTTGGGTTTGAGGAACAACTTCTAATTGGGTATGTATCAAGCAGCAATCAATAACAGCTACATTCCTAATCTTCATGTGTTATAGTTTTTAGAATATTTGCTATCATTTGACACAAATTTTCACTGATTTTATTTGGAAATTTTTTCCCCTCATTCTTTGAATTTGGAACTCTATTAATGATAATCTTGTTAATATACCATCTTTGGTGATTTTCTTTCCCTATTTTAAGTGTTAGTGGTGGTTTTCTTTAGTTTTTATAGAATTTTCCAAATTACATAGTTAATTTTGAATTGTTTTATGTCTTATTCACCGAAGTTTTTTTTTTTTGAATTGTTGAAAAGGATTGGTGAATCTAGCATCGATCTCAGAAGTAGAGAGGGTAATAGTTTTTCCTTATTTAAATATTTAGTTTCCATTTTATTCTTGTGGTTATTGTTTATCTTCTTGATTAGCCACAATGATTTATAATATATGTTGGTGTTGGTCTTACGCAGACTTTTACTCTTTTTGTACCTTTTAAAGATCCCGAAGAGCTTCCCAAGTGGAACTATGATGGATGTAGCATACCCAAGCTCATGGAGAAAAGTGCTAATTGATCATATTGTATGTCATCATGTTTTCACTTCTTTTTTTATTATTATTATATTGATTGCTCTTTTCTAGTATTATTTTCCATCTTTTGCTAGATTTAAATTTAAATGAAATGGGTGCTTGCTTTTGTAATTTGGTTATATAACATGACAATCCTGAACCAATTTTTAAAGATCCATTCTGGTGGGGTAACAATATATTGGCAGTGGTGAATTAAGCCTGTATTTTGCATTCAATTTTGTTTGGTTTTGGGGAATTTCCACAATGATGTGGTAAACAAATTTTGTTTGGCTGTCTTTCTCATTATATTGTCTTCTTAATTGGGCATGTGTCAATATTTTTCTAAACAAATTCGTTGTCCTTGTGTTGATTGCTTGAACGATACAAAATTTAGTCGACATGTTGTACAGTTGCACTTGATTCGAAGAGGAATCACGTGTTCTTATCGAACTTGGGTGCACCATGGGGAACATGTTCCCATGTTTCGTGAGCATCCTACTATGCGAAACGATGATACTGAAAGCAACGAATTTGGAATGACATCTAATCACGAAAATGTGGGTGAACTTCCTACCATGTTAGAAGAGATTTGCATGAGTGGTCTCATGGATGATCATATTGATGAAGAACGTACTAGTTCGGAGAGGCACAATTTGTTGATGTTCATGAAGTTGTTGGATGGTGCTCAATGCAAAGTATATCCAAAGTGTGAAAAGTTCTCCATCTTGTCCTTCGTAATTAAGATGCTTCATGTGAAGGTGTACAATAAATGGAGCAACAAATCTTTTAATATGGTGATGCAAGTTTTCAAAGACATTCTACCAAAGTGTGATGAAATTGTTCCATGGACCCTTTATGAAGGGAAAAAGTTCTTATGTGAATTGGGTTTGGGATATGAGGCCATTTATGCGTGCAAGAATGATTGTACTTTATTCTAGAAGGACAACGCCACATTGAAGAATTGCCCTACATGTACGGAGTCTAGATACAAGTTGAACGACAAAATGGGTAAAAAAATTCCATACAAAATACTGAGGTACTTTCCTTTGACATCGAGGTTGAAGAGATTGCACATGTCGAAAAAAATAGCCGCATCTATGAGATGTCACAAAGATAAGCGTGTGGATGATGGAGTATTACGACATCCAGCTGATGGTGAGGCATGGAAGGATTTTGATAGGCTGCATCCTATGTTCTCTATGGATCCTCGAAATGTAAGGCTAGGGCTTTCCACGGATGGTTTCAATCCATTCGGAAATATGAGTACATCGTACAACATGTGGCCCGTAATCTTAATGCCTTACAATCTACCCCCATCGAAGTGTATGAAAGATCCATTTGTCATGATGTCATTACTTATTTCTGAACGAGCCGCACCTGGAAGAGACATCGATGTTTACTTGCAACCATAAGTAGAAAAGTTAAATAATCTGTGGAAGCATGGTGTGCAAACATATGATGCCTCAAACGGCCAAATATTTACGATGCATGCAGCAGTCATGTGGACCATCAATGACTTCCCAGCATATGGTTCCTTGTCTGGTTAGAGTACAAAAGGTTACTTGGCCTGCCCTAATTGTAACATGGATGCTTCATTTCAGAGTTTGCGAAGTAAGATAGGGTATATGGGTGCTCGGCGGTACTTACTTGAGAACCATAATTAGCGAAGAAGTAAGCTATTCAACAGTGAAATTGAGAATCGGTCCAAACTCGTGGAGTTATCAGGATAAAAAATACTGGAGCAAATTAATTTGGGGACGTGCAGGTCGTACGGAAAGCATCCAACCAATCACAAAGACAAAGGACTGAAAATCCAACTTCGAATTGGACAAAAAAAAAAGCATTTTGTTCGACCTATCCTATTGGAAAACACTTAAGCTTCAACATAACCTTGATGTCATGCACATAGAGAAGAATATATGTAACAATCTGCTTAGGACACTATTGAGCATAGATAGCAAGAACAAGGACACGGACAAAGCACGCTTGGATCTGGAGGACATGCGAATACGAAAGGAGTTACACTTGATAAGGCATGCGAATGGCTCTTTCGAGAAGCCTCCGGCATTGTACACATTGTCCCCGACAGAGAGACAAGGGTTTTCTAATTTCTTAAAATCGATTAAGTACCCTGATGGCTATGTGGCAAATGTATCCAATTGTGTCACCGCAAATGGTTGTTAGTTAGTTGGCCTCAGAAGTCATGACTGTCATGTCCTTCTTTAACGACTTCTTCCCATTGGGATACGAGGATACCTTCCTACCAAGATTGGGATACTGATTGGTAAGGAAAGGATCTGTTGTGTATGGTTATGCAATTATCTCCACCTTCCACCCATGTGTATTAATATTAACATCAATAGAGATTCCTTCCACTCCTGTATATGTTTCATCATTCTATCCTCGTCTTCAATTGCTCTTAATTTGAGATGGTAACGACTACTTTAACATTTAATAGTAACATTAATGGTAGAAGTCTACTGTTCTTTGCAAAGCTAACATGGATAACAGCAACAAAAAAATGAGGGTGAAACATATTTATGGTGTTGGAGCAGAAATATAACTGCTGTCTCATCTAAATACTAACATACCGTCGATTTTTTTGGCTGCTAAAACAAAGAAAGGAAAGAGAATCATATTTTTATCTCAAGTTAAATAAAGGCAACACATATAATGGTTAGAGAATCAGATTTTAGTTGAGTTCGAATCTTAAAAAACATCAAGGGCTGTACACTTATAATTAATAGTAATAGTTTGATAGTCACTTATTGTCTTTGCTGTTACAATGCTTTTTTGTTTACAAAGGCTTCAAAAAACAGGCTTCTATATGAAGTATATTGTTTGTTCATTGCTTCATTTTCATGGAGGGGAAATTCCAAAAAATTTGGGGTATTAGCTGTTTATTAATGTAATGGTTAGAGAACCGTGACTTGTCATTCTTCATTGGTAACACCTCTAATGTGATTTTTCATTTTTTGTTTTGTTTTGTTTTGTTTTTTTTTTTTTTTTTTTTGAAAATTTGAAGCTTTTTAATGAAGTTGACTGAAGTTTTTTTTTTAATGAAGCAGCAACCAATGCTCTCACATCTTTCATTAAGTTTGTTTGTAATTTGTGTCTTGCTTCCCCTTTTGTAACAGGGCGAAAAAGGTCAACTCGTGTACGAGGACCTACATTAGGCAAAGGAGTGCAGAAAAAAATAGCTCGGAAAAAATGAGAGAAATTAAATGTGTATGTCAATTAGGCATTGAACGCAATCACAGGAGGGAATGCCACCCCAGCGACGAATGAGTTGGGATTGCAAATTAGACGGTTGTGCCCTCTTCAGAGCGTGAAGTCATGGAGAAAAATTGATCAAAGTACCAAAGATGCGGTCGTCCAAGCGGTGCTAGTAGGAGATTCATCTTGCCATAATATCTTTATTATGTTATTTGTAATTTCTTAAATCAATTGATGTACTAATTCTCTTATTATGTTTGTAGGACAAGTTTGTAATCGACGATGATTTTGATAATGATGAACAAGCTCAAGAAATCCTCAATAGAAAGGCATATTTGCTATATAAGAATTAGAGGTACAATCTAAAGCAAGAGTTCCTCGAACTTGAGGAAAAGGGTGTTAATGATCCCTATAGTCATCCGCCTAGTGGAGTGAGCTTGGAGGACTAGAAATATCTGATTGATGTTGCTTGGAAAGACGAATCTCACTTGGTAACAAATTAATTAGAACCCCCATTCTTGAAATTAATTTATGTGTTGATATGTAAAAAACCTTTACTAATTCTTTTTTTTTTTTTTTGTAATTTTGTTTTTTTTTTTTTCTTGTTAGAAACGCTCTAAAGCTGGTAAAACAAATAGGGATATGCTCCCCTATAATCATACAAGTGTATCACGATCATTTCCTATAGCAATGTCGCTTATGGTGAGAAGTAGTTATTTGTTTAGTGATGTAATGGATGATTGATTCTTCTTAATTTTGAATATTACTATGTACTACTTCATCAATGGAATTTTTTCAAACCTAATAGGAAAATGAGGATGGAGATATAGATTTTCCTGAATTTTATAAGAAATCACACAAGTCAAAGAAGACGGGAGACTGGATTGACCCCAAATGTGGTGAGCTACAAGTGAGTATCGAATGTTGAAACCAATTTTGTTGTATATCAATTAGTAAAGTTGTTTTTAATTCCTTCTACCATCTTGAATTTATTGTTTTCTTGCCATGACAGGATGATATGGTGAATCTACAAGTCATAGCCACCGATGCGGGGACCCACGAAGAACTATCAAGGCAAGTGCTCGGGGCAAAAAAAAATTACTTGCGTGGATGTGGGATAGGCCCACAACCCTCTTCCACAGCTTATAGTGCAGTACGTACTAGTGCAGCACAAGCACGTGATAAACATATAGACTCAATGAGAGTGGAACTGGAGGTTCTTTGTGAGGAGCGTCAAAGAGATCACGAGGAGTTGCTGAAGGAGAAAGAGGAGCGGCAAAGAGATCACAAGGAGCTATTGAAGGAGAAAGAGGAGCGCCAAAGAGATCGGGAGGAAATTATGAGGGAAAGAGAGGAGCTGATGAAACAAGTCGAAGAAGAAAAAAAAGCACGGGAGGCACAACAAGTACAACTCAATCATTTGAACGACGTGGTGTCACAGCTCACAACCCTCTTGGATGGTTCAGATGGTCATCCTACTATTCGGTAAACATAATTTTATTGATAAGCTAATGCAAGTTCTACAAATACATGGATCATATTGGCATAGAATTGTTTTCTAAAGTTGCTATGCAAATTTTTTTTGGTTATGTCCTTCGAATAGGTTTTGAGGCATAATGTGAGTAGACTTTGTAGCAGACGGACCGTAATCTGATTTCCATAAGGTAACCACATGATTTCAATGAAATATTAAGTTTCCCATATTAAGGGTACGATGAGCCTATGACTATGAGGGTAGTTACTATATTAGGAGGCCCATCTAATTGAATGCCATTTCAGATTTAAGAGTAATTGAATAAACCAAGTGAACTTGGAATGAATTTACAATTACAAATAGTATTTTGCTGAGCTACACGTCTCACTAATTCCACTATAAAATTGTAATTTTTGTTGCCTAAAAGGGATGGTAATATGTGAAAGAAATTAATGAAAGCCTCATTGTGCATTAGAGAATTGGACAAATTATCAGCTTCATTATTGTCATATGGGAAAAATATATTAGTTCAGTTAATATTAGATCTCGTAGGTTATTTGTTGTCTTACCAAAACACCGCAAACTAAGTCGGAAAAGGCCTTCGAGGGCCAAAAATTGAAAGTAGCCCCTGAACCACTGTAGAGATGGCATGGGTAGCTTCCTTGCGTCAAATACAACTTGTGGGGATATACGGGACATAATTAGCACTTATACGTTGGGAGTTGGCGTGAAAAACACCGTAAACTTAGCCAAAAAAGGCATTTCAAGAACAAAAATTAAAATCAGCCCCCAAAGCATTCTACGAATAGCACGGGTAGCTTCATTGTGTCAAATTGGACCTATGGGGATAGGCGGGACGTAATTAGCACGTATACGTTGGGAGTTGGTGTGAAAAACGCCGTAAACTTAGCCGAAATAGGCCTTCGAGGGCCGAAACTTGAAAGCACCCCCTGAACCACTATATGGATGGCACAGGTAGCTTTTTCATGTCAAATAGGACCTGTGGGGACATACGACACGTAATTAGCACGTGTACATTGGGAGTTGGCATGAAAAACGCCATAAAATTAGCTGAAAAAGGCCTTTGAGGGCCAAAAATTAAAATCAGCCCCCTGAAGCATTCTACGGATGGCACAGGTAGTTTTATTGTGTCAAATAGAACCTGTGGGGATAGACATGACATAATTAGCACGTATACGTTGGGAGTTAGTGTGAAAAACGCCGTAAACTTAGCCGAAAAAGGCCTTCGAGGGCCGAAACTTGAAAGCAGCCCCCGAACCACTGTAGGGATGGCACGGGTAGCTTCCTCATGTCAAATAGGACCTGTGGGAACATACAAGATGTAATTAGCATGTGTACGTTGGGAGTTGGCATGAAAAACGCAATAAACTTAGTCGAAAAAGGCCTTTGAGGGCCAAAAATTAAAATCAGCCCTTGAAGCATTCTACGGATGGCACGGGTAGCTTCATTGTGTCAAATAGGACTTGTGGGGACAGACATGACATAATTAGCACATATACGTTGGGAGTTGGTGTGAAAAACGCCGTAAACTTAGCCGAAAAAGGCCTTCGAGGGCCGAAACTTGAAAGTAGCCCCCAAACCACTGTAGGGATGACACGGGTAGCTTCTTCATGTCAAATAGGACTTGTGGGCACATACGGGATGTAATTAGCACGTGTACATTGGGAGTTGACGGGAAAAACGCCATAAACTTAGCCGAAAAAAGCCTTTGAGGGCCAAAAATTAAAATCAGCCCCCGAAGCATTCTACAGAAGGCACGGGTAGTTTTATTGTGTCAAATAGGACCTGTGGGGACAGACATAACATAACTAGCACCTATACGTTGGGAGTTGGTGTGAAAAATGCCGTAAACTTAGCCGAAAAAGGCCTTCGAGGGCCGAAACTTGAAAGCAGCCCCCGAACCACTGGAGGGATAGCACGGGTAGCTTCTTCATGTCAAATAGGACTTGTGAGGACAAACTGGATGTAATTAGCACATGTACGTCGGGAGTTGGCATGAAAAACGCCGTAAACTTAGCCAAAAAAGGCCTTTGAGGGCTAAAAATTAAAATCAGCCCTTGAAGCATTCTACGGATGGCATGGGTAGCTTCATTGTGTCAAATAGGACTTGTGGGGATAGACATGTCATAATTAGCACGTATACGTTGGGAGTTGGTGTGAAAAACGTCGTAAACTTAGCCGAAAAAGGCCTTCGAGGGCCGAAACTTGAAAGTAGCCCCCGAACCACTGTAAGGATAGCATGGGTAGCTTCCTCATGCCAAATAGGACCTGTGGGGACATACGGGACGTAATTAGCATGTGTACATTGGGAGTTGGCGGGAAAAACGCCATAAACTTAGCCGAAAAAGGCCTTTGAGGGCCAAAAATTAAAATCAGCCCCCGAAGCATTCTACGGATGGCGCGGGTAGTTTTATTGTGTCAAATAGGACCTGTGGGGATAGACATGACATAATTAGCACGTATACGTTGGGAGTTGGTGTGAAAAACGCCGTAAACTTAGCCGAAAAAAGCCTTCGTTTCAAAGCAGCCCCCGAACCATTGTAGAGATGGCACTGGTAGCTTCCTCATATCGAATAGGACCCGTAGGGACATACGGGACGTAATTAGCACGTGTACGTAGATGGTGTGAAAAACGTCATAAACTTAGCCGAAAAAGGTCTTTGAGGGCCAAAAATTAAAATCAGCCCCCGAGGCATTCTACGGATGGCACGGGTAGCTTCATTGTGTCAAATAGGACCTATGGGGACATACGAGACATAATTAGCACGCGTACGTTGGGAGTTGGCGTGAAAAACACCATAAACTTAGCCGAAAAAGACCTTTGAGGGCCAAAAATTCAAATCAGCTCCCAAAGCAGTCTACAGATGGTAGGGGTAGCTTCCTTGTGTGAAATAGGACTTGTGGGGATAAACGGGACTAAAACAGCACGCATACATTGGGAGTTGGTGTGAAAAACGTCGTACATTTAGCCGAAAAAGGGCTTTTGGGGCCTAAAATTAAAATCAGCCATCGAAGCACTCTATGGATGGCCAGGGTAGCTTCCTCGTATCAAATAGGACCTGGGGGGACAGACGAGACGTAATTAGCACCCGTACATTGGGAGTTGGCATGATAAATGCCATAAACTTATCTGAAAAATGCCTTTCGGGGCCGGAAAGCTTATAAATATATATTAAAACTTATATATTTCATCTTATAAATATATATGTTATATAAGCATCTCTATAAATTTAGTTTTATGAATAAAATACCAACACATGTACATAGACTTTGTGAATAAAATACCAACACATTTAAGAATCTGAATTGTAACCTATTTGTGACTTTCGATCATGATTGCCAAGACATGGACTATATATCATCATCTAGTACAGCATCACTGTTGTGGCTGAACAACTCCTGGTTGAATTGGAGTTTTAAGTGTTTTGCTCAACAAAAGAATGACTGTGAAGCTGATTAAAAAAAAAGAAACTTTTGGAGCTAATAAATGAGACTAGTGTCATAATCTTTTCATGGCAACTGTGAATCTGTGCTGATCATTCAACTTTAACCTTCCTCTTAGTTTTGTATTTTTTTGAAATGGTATCTATGAGCATATATTGTGGTGGAAACAAAATGATAGGTACTCATTCACTCTGTTTTAGTGAGAGGCTCATGTGCTGGTTCGTCCTTTTTTTTTTTTTTTTGTTTATGCTTAGATACATGATGGCAGGTGTGGAGGGAAGGGCACATGACGTGGGGTCCTGCCCCCTCAAATGTTTGTACATACCTTTTTGTTGAAAATTTTTGTTCACAATGGAACTAATGGGTGTAATTTTTGTTGTGTAGATGGCTTTTGGCATTGACATGTGGATTTTCTATTTTTTTGTCCAGAAGATAATTCACAGCTTCGCAAATTTGGAGAGATTTTGGTCGTCCTCTACTTTTTGTGTGGAATTTGGATGAATTGTACATATAATTTTTGGCGAGGTACATAGTATTTTTGGAACTTGTATTAATTGCTCTGGTGGTATATATAGATTACCTTTTGTCATGGTACATATTACCATGGTAATTTGTACTGTGCCAAATGGTCATTACAATGCATAGTATAGTAAAAATGTTTTGCATATAGAGGACACTGTTTTGGTAACATATTTAGAATGTATGACGTTATTATTTGTAATTGGAATATATTAGTTTGTTTGTATATAAGTTTACATTGTAAGGTGTTTTTTTTTTTTTTTTTTTGTTTAATGGTTGTAAGTGAAACATGCATTACGGAATAGGTGATAATATATATATTGATTTGTTTGTATACTTATTATAGGTTGCGGTGGATATATACAGGTTGTGAAAAAAGTTTATTAAAATGAAAAAAACAAAACAAAAATAAAAAATGACATTTTCAGTGACAAAACAATTGGTAGCCAAAAAAAGAAATAAATCTTTTGGCGACTAAATATTTAGTAACCAAAAGTGAATTGAAAAATAGTTTTGGCGACTAATTGGTTAGTGGCTAAAACTCAAAAACAGTTTTTTTTAGTAGCTAAAACTCAAAACACGTTTTGGCGACTAAATATTTAGTCGCCAAAACATAGGCGACTAAATTCTGTAGTAGCTAAACAAACCTTTCTGCGACAAAACATTTAGTAGCTAAAAATAACACTATTGGCGACTACTAATTTGGTCGCCATAGATAATTGAATTTTGTGGCGACAAAATATTTAGTAGCTGAAGATGTGATTAAATGAATTGATGTACCCTTTGGGCGACTAATATGTTTGTCACCAATCTGACTCATTAGCGACTAATCCACTTTTAGTCGCTAATACTGCTACTTTGTCTACTAAAATATTAGTTGCCATTCTGTTGGACTTTTGGCAACTAAATTTGTTTTAGTCGCCAAAACCTTCGCCGACAATGTACCCGCAACAAAGCCTGCAACCAAAATTTTTGGTCGGGAAAATATTTCGGCAACTAAAATCAATGCTTTTGGCGACTAAATTTTTAGTCGACAAAAGTGTATTTTCTTGTAGTGTGTCAAGGGTCGAACTCTCAATCAGTTGAGTTTTGCATCAAATGCCGATCACTAAGCTAAATGACAATTGCTATCAAATGTTTGAATCCATCATATCGGCAAAATCTATGTATATAATTTATAATTGAATCTAATAATTAAAACAGTTATTTGAAATAGTTCGAAAAAATTAAAATAGTATATAACAATTATCATATATTTAAGGACGTTTTGAAAAAATAAATTATATAACATTTATACCACCAAACATATGTACTTTCAGGGACGGAACTATGTTGAGACCATAGGTGGCCGTGGCCCCCCCGGCTTTCAAGCTTCACTTTAGAATGCTATGGATTGTATAGCTACTTCCTGCAAATAGCTTACTGTGGCCCCCTCCATTCTGTAACAACCATTTTCGTTTTGCAGGACAACAATATGATATGAAGTAAAAGTAATAGTTTATTCATTTTATTAGTCAATCCCAAATGGTTCGGAATAGTAGTAAAAGTTTGCTGTTTATATTTTTTTTACTATTGAGTGATTAATGAACATACATGGAACTAATTTTGTAGGTCAATCATTTTAATTAGTAGTTTAATATACATATGTATAAACAAAAAAAAAAAAAAACAAAACAAAATTTATAAAATAAAAATTATCTTCACGAGTGTTTAACCTTAAAGTAAAAGGTTTATAAATCATATCATTCTATATGAAAATTTTCTATCATTTTGTATGAACCGTTTTGGGTTGAGACTTGAGACTTAATCTGACCCATACATATATGCCTAGTCTCGACTTGGCCCCCTAGTGTATAAATCCTGGTTCCGTCCCTGTGTACTTGATATGTTAACTAGAGAATGAATGAAAGGGTTGCCAGTTTGATGGGGAAGGGAAAGCGGTGGAATGGAAAAGCGGTGGAATGAGAAAAAGGGATGGACTGAGGTAGTGGGTTGAAAAAGATGAAGAGTGGTGATGGACAACAATAAAAGCAGTAATGAAACAATTAAAAAATTATGATTTAATTTGTTAATGAAGTCAAATCTTAAATTTTATTATTATTATTTATTATTATTTTTTGTGTTTTTTTTAATTTCCCCTATTCTTTTGGGTTTACATTATGGCATACTTTCTCTAAGGTTGGAAATTTGAACTTGTCCATGCAAGCAAAAACATTGTAGCCATTATCCCCAGTCTTAAAAATTGTAGCCGTTTCCAAAAATATTTCATTCAAATTTTACCACTTCTATTAAAATATGTACTAAAAATTTCATAAATAATTTTAATTTATTTAGAATTTATAATAAAAAGATTATTAATTGTTGAAATTAAAAAAAAATCATAAAGCATAAGCATCACATTAAGAAATATATGAATTTATTGTCCACAGCTCTATTGATGAATTTTTAATAAAATATTTCCTTTTTGAACTATTTACAATACAATAATTATAGTTTTAAACAACAAAAAAATGATGACTTTTATATCATATTTCTTTCGATTCAATTATTGTTTGATATAATTGTTAAGTCCCTTTATTGTCAAATCTGGAGACAAAACTTTGTGTTGATAAAGTTGTATTTTTTCTTGTATTTTTGTTCTTCCCGCTCGAGCGGGGCCATAGGCGCTCGAGCGGATATTGAAGGATCTCAGTATGTTGGCAGGACTATACAAGCACTGGGGTGTGTGATTTCACGCTCGAGCGGAATCTCAAGCGCTCGAGCGTACCTCAGTTTAAACACACGCATATTTTGTTGAAGCCGCTCGAGCGGGATGTGGAGCGCTCAAGCGGAGATCGCGGACTCAAATTTTCTATTTATACCTGTTTAGGTTATTTTTAGGATTACTTTTCCTAGATCCTATTCAAGAGTCCTAGGGTTTTGTTTGAAGTTTTCTTCTGAGTTTTTTGTGAGTTTTCCTTGATGTTCTTGAGAGAGTTCTAAACTTATGAATTAAGATTCATACATCAAGGAGTTTGATACTTTACATTCAAGAGAGTTCTCTTTGGTGGCTTCCAAAGATCAAGACATAGAGTTTCAAAAGGGGTTTGATTCTTTACGTAGTCGTTAATTCGACAAGTGAAGTTGTGGAATCAACCTCAGAATTGATCAGTTTCGTGACGAAGGCGTGGTGAAAGAGTTATAGAAGATTCGAGGACAAATTGACTGGGTTGGGTAATTTGTGTATTATCTTTGTAATCTTTCGTTCTTCAGTAGTAGATTGATTAGTGGCGGTTCGCCCGTGGTTTTTGATTACAATTGAAGGTTCTTCAATTGTGATTTTTTCCACGTAAAAATCATTTGTGTCGATTTATTATTTATTCCTAAAAACAAACAAACTAACATCACTCTCGTAAGTGCCTGTTGATTTTAGATTGAGTTTTTTGAATAATTGGGATTTGGAATATTTTAATCTTGATCTAATCACGAATCACTTAGGATTTTCAATTGATATCAGAGCAGGTCACTCTTTGTTTTATCAAAACTATAGGAGTGTGATTTTGTGTGACTAGTATTATGGATTCTATTCTTGAAGGTAACTCGACTCATAGACCTCCTTTACTCGACGGTACAAACTATTCTTATTGGAAAGCTCGTATGAGAGCATTTTAAAAATCCATCGATGAGAAAGTTTGGCACTGCGTGGTCTTTGGGTGGAGTGAACCTATTGTCACCATCGATGGCATTGATATTCCTAAACCCCTTGATAAATGGGACACAACTGATTACCAGAACTCGAGTTGGAACAGCAAGGCTCTCAACTCCCTTTTTTGCTCCGTCACAATTGAAGAATTTCGTCGAATTTGCACGTGTGAGGTAGCAAAAGAGGCGTGGGATATTCTTGAAACGATTCACGAAGGTACTACCTCTGTCAAAAGGTCAAAACTTCAACATCTTACCTCCGCCTTTGAAACCCTTTTTATGCGCGACGATGAGATGTTTGATGATTTCTATGCCAAACTCAGTGATATCGTGAATTCCTGTTTCACTCTCGGTGAAAAAATCCCGAAAGCTAAAGTTGTTGGAAAAATTTTGAGGTCCCTTCCCGAGAGGTTCCAATCAAAGGTGACAGTCATTGAGGAGGCTCAGAATGTTGATACCCTCAAGCTCGATCAATTGGTTGGAAATTTGCAGACTTATGAATCTCTCCAAATTTCAAAGAAAAAACAAAAATAAAGTGTGGCTTTCACGAGTGCTCATGAAACTGCAAAACCTCCGAAGACTAAATTTGATTTAGAGTCTGAGATGACGGCTATGCTCACAAAACAGTTTAAAATTTTTTTGAAAAAGAAGCCTAATTTCAGAGACCCTATTTCAAAAGATAAGAGTACTGATAAACCCATAACGTTTCCACCAAAATTTGCTCAAAAAACTGAAAAGAAGATTGTAAGGGGGTAAGGGGTCAAGTGCTATGAATGTCAAGGGTTTGGCCATATGTCCCTTGAATGCCCTTCGAAAAAGAATCGAAAGAAAGTCTACACTGTGACTTGGAGTGATGAAAGCAGGTCGGAGCAAGAACCCGAAGAACCTGAATCCAGTGAAGATGGGGATAGTGCTTTCATGGCATTTTGGCCTACTTTTACTCAACCTCTTCCAAAGCCTTCGAAAGTAGCTCGTGGTCAGAACTTGCATCATGCTCTCACCTTTGATGGGACTAACTACTTGTATTGGAAAATCAGAATGAGGGCTTTTCTGAGAGCTTTTGAACCAGAAGGTTGGCAAGCCATTGAAGAAGATACAGAAAGTGCAGATAATCTGGGCAATCAGAGAGCCCTGATCACTATTGGTGGTGCTATTCCCAATGAAGAATAGCAACGGGTTGTTCACTGCACAAAGGCTAAAGATGCATGGGAAATTTTGAGCCAATTCCATGAAAGAAGAGATTCACCTCCACCACCATCCAGCAACTTATTTGCCTTGGTTGCTAGATTGGATGAGGTCAAGGAGAATGAAGAGCAAAAAGAGGATGATGAAACATCTGAAGACAATGATGAGATCAATGTTGATGAACTACAACAAGCTTACGAAAAGCTGTACGAGGAATCTCTGAATTTGTCCAAAACCAACGACAAACTCTCTCTCAAACTCAAAACATGTAAGAGCGAGAATGTCCGGCAAAAAGGAGAACTTGTAACAGCAAAACAGAATGTCATCAAGATCTCAAGTGACAGGCAAGACTTATGTGGAAAACTTCTATCCTATGAAACTGAAAGGAATGAACTTCTGAAGGTGTATTCCACATATGAAGAAAAGCTTGAAAATCTTGAGTTGTCACAAGCTGCATTGGAAGAGAGAGTCAGTCAGAAAGATGAAGAACTCCGTATCGCTAGAGCAACAATTGCCATGTGGAACAAAGGTTCCAAATCTCTAGAAGACATCCTCGGGTCTCAACAAATGGGTTGTGACAAAAGTGGGCTAGGCTATGGTGCAACAGCTCACAAGGAACATGCTTCTACCTCACATAACCTGAAGACTCAAGCAAAAGGAAAGCTGAAGATAGACCAGGATGATCCTTCTCTTCATCTACCGAAAGTGGGTAAGATCAACAAAAAGGAGGTAAAACCTGTGTTTATTTGTCATCATTGTGGTAGGTATGGCCACATTCGTCCTTATTGCTATGAACTGTTTGGTAAAGTGTCTCAAAAGGGTAGAAATTCAAATACTTTTTGGGTTAGGAGACAACCTTACATGTCTAGGCGGAATACCAAGATTCATGATGGTGTTCACAACGCCAAGACATTGACCAAAACCAAAAGAATTTGGGTAAGGAAAGATGATTTGACTTGTTTAGTTGTTCACACTGCCTTAAAAGCACGTGACTCACACGTGTGGTATCTTGATAGTGGCTGCTCTCGTCACATGTCCAGTAACAAATCCTACTTCACCTCTCTTGAAAAATATGAAGGAGGAATTGTTACCTTTGAAGATGGCGGCACTTCTAGAGTCATTGGTAAGGGCTCTATAAGTGTTGCTGGTCTTCCCAAATTGGATAATGCTCTACTTGTTAATGGTCTTAAAGCAAATCTTTTAAGCATTAGTCAAATGTGTGATTCCCATCATGAAGTATTATTTTCAAAAAATAAATGTGAAATTTTGGATAAAAAGGGAAATACTGTCTTACATGGGGTTCGCACATCTGATAATTGCTATGGGATTGTTACTACTGATGATCTCACTTGTCATTCTACTATCATAAGTAACATTGATTTGTGGCATCAAAGATTAGGTCACATGAATTTCAAAGACCTAACTAAGATAGCCAACAAAGAACTTCTGAGAGGAGTACCTAAACTGGGTAAGAATTTGAGCCATGTGTGTGGACCATGTCAACTTGGAAAGCAAACCCATGCCCCTCATAAAAAGGTGAATAGCTTTACAACCAAACGTTCTCTTGAATTGGTTCACATGGATTTAATGGGTCTTACTCGCACTGAAAGCATTGGAGGTAAAAGATACATTTTTCTAACTGTTGATGATTTTACTCGATTTTCTTGGGTAAATTTTTTAAGGGAAAAATCTGATACGTTTGATGCTTTCCAGGCTTTAGTCCTTAAAATCCAAAATGAACAGGGTGTTTCTATTGGGCGTATCATAAGAATCCAAACTGATCATGGTCGTGAATTTGAAAATAGTTCATTTTCGGATTTTTGTGATATGCAAGGAATTAAGCATGAATTTTCTGCACCTATTACTCCACAACAAAATGGAGTGGTTGAGTGGAAGAACAGAGTTGTTCAAGAAATGGCTAGGGTCATGCTCCTTAGTAAGAAACTTCCTCCAAAGTTTTGGGCTGAAGCCCTAAATATTGCGGTTTATGTCATAAATCGCGTGTATTTAAGGCCCGACACTTTACAAACTCCATACGAATTGTGGAAGGGATTGAAACCTAACGTAAAATTCTTCAAAACTTTTGGGAGTAAATGTTACATCTTCAAAGATAGGGAGCCCTTGGGCAAATTTGACTCCCGAAGTGATGAAGGTATTTTTCTAGGGTATTCAACCAACAGTAGGGCTTTTCGTGTCTATAACCTGCGAACTTTATCTTTAATGGAATTTATCAATGTGGTTATAGATGACACAGGTGCACCTACTCCAGCAACAAATGAGGATGACAATGGTGAGACTCCAATCTTGGATACTGAACCACAAAATCAAGGAGAAGCTGTGGTCCAATCACAAGAAATTGATACAGCACCATCCTCACAGGTAAGTTCAAGTCCAAAGAGTGCTCAAAGGGACATCACTCCTGTTGCTTCTGTTACCACAAGTCCTGAGCTTAAACCATCAGCAAGGGTGAAACTGAATCATCCAGCTCAACAGGTGATTGGAAGTGTTTCTGATCAAATGAAAACCCGAAGATAGATTTGGGATGAGGTATCACATATGTGTTATGTTTCCTTAATTGAACCTAAGAATTTTAAAGAGGCCTTGCTAGATGATAGTTGGGTCAATGCTATGCATGAAGAATTAGGTCAATTTGAGCGTAACAAAGTTTGGACTCTTGTTCCCAGACCTAGAGACATGAATGTGATAGGTACCAAGTGGATCTTTAAAAATAAATCTGATGAGAATGGTACTGTTGTTAGGAATAAAGCTAGGTTGGTTGCTCAAGGCTACACACAAGAAGAGGGTATTGACTATGATGAGACGTTTGCCCCAGTTACACGTCTCGAATCTATTCATATTTTACTTGGTGTTGCATGTTTTCTTGGCTTTAAGTTGTTTCAAATGGATGTGAAAAGTGCCTTTCTGAATGGGTACTTAAAAGAAGAGGCATATATTGAGCAACCAAAAGGGTTTGAGGACCCTAAATGTCCTAGTCATGTCTACAAGTTAGACAAGGCTTTGTATGGGTTGAAACAAGCTCCTCAGGCTTGGTATGATAGACTTACTACCTTTCTTCTTGATAATGATTTTCAAAGGGGTAGTGTGGATAAGACCTTATTTGTGAAACATACTAAGTCTCATATTCTTGTTGCCCAGATATATGTTGATGATATTGTGTTTGGATCTACTGCTGAGCATCTTGTAAAATATTTTTCGGATTGCATGACACATGAGTTTGAGATGAGCATGATGAGAGAGTTGTCTTATTTTTTGGGTCTTCAAATTAAACAGTCTCCTTCGGGTATGTTTGTTTCTCAGTCTAAGTATGCTAAAAATCTTGTGTCAAAGTTTGGTCTTGAGTCTACCAAACATGCATGCATTCCCATGAGCACCAGTCTTCACCTCTCCAACTATTCCTCTGGAATTGATGTTGATCGTACCCTTTATTTGTATCTCACAGCCAGTCGTCCGGATATTTCTTTTAGTGTCGGTGTTTGTGTCCATTACCAAGCCAATCCTAAAGAGTCTCACCTTCTTGCGGTAAAACGCATCATCAAATATGTTAATGGGACCTTGGGGTATGGGGTTTGGTTTTCCACTGATACTACAGCTGAAATTACTGGTTTTTCTGATGCTGACTGGGCAGGGTGTGCTGATGATAGGAAAAGTACATCCGATGGGTGTTTTTACCTTGGGAATAATCTGGTTTCTTGGCATAGTAAAAAGCAAAATGCCATCTCTTTCAACTACTGAGGCTGAGTACATTGCTACAGGGAGTTTTTGTGCTCAAATGCTGTGGATGAAGCAAATGCTTCATGACTATGGAATAGAACATGACACTCTCACTCTTTTTTGTGATAACACAACTGCCATAAACATTTCAAAAAATTCTATCCAACACTCTCGCACCAAACATATTGACATCCGTCATCATTTTATTCGAGAGTTAGTGGATGAAGGCCTTGTTGTTTTGGAACATGTACCTACTGAGCATCAAAAAGCTGATATTTTTACAAAACCCCTTGATCTTCTTCGATTTGAGTTTCTTAGAAAGACCTTGGGCGTAATGCTCAGTAACTAGGTTGTTTCCTATTTTTATATGAGGTGAGTGTGAGTGGTTGGCTTACTGTTCTTGGATGATTTAATCTCATTGTGATTGAGTCCTGATATATTTGCATCAAAATTTCTAATGAACACTGCTCATGTTTCTTACAAGATCTCATTCTTCTTTGTTCATAGCTCATTCTGAATGCCCATACTCATTTACTTCATGATCTCATTCTGTACACATCCTTGAGATAAACTGTTGCAGGGGTTTCCGCACAAGTGATCAAAGTTCTCTATGGACCACTGACAGTGTTTCTTGTACTTTTTCAAAGGAATTGACCCATACTAGTATATCATGGTTGATGTTAAGTCTCTTAACCACCTACCATCTTATTTCACTTCCATGGTTTCTCCCTCAGTTCATGACATCCGGGCATTAGGAAAAGGCTACCTCAGAGGCACCAACCAGGCCATCCTTTTGATTTCACTCTTCTCTGGTTTGGTCTCCATACTCTTGAGCGTGTATGCCACCAGTGAGTGCCCACAAGAAAGAAAAGTTTTAAAAATATATATATAAAAATAAAAGGATCATTGCTTGAGGGGGAGCCTCCGCTTTTACTTAACAAATACCTCGTGATTCCTAGTGGTTTGACTTTTCTCTGTGATGGTCAGTTACTTGTGTCGGAGGTCCAGCCATCAGATCACTACAAGGATTAACTCTAGCTTTGTGGCTCTCAAGGATTGCACACACACACATTGTTTATGTGAGCTCTCATGTGTGTTTTTAAGTTATGCATTCTTATGATGCTTATGGCTTTGATTTAATACTATCTGTTTTATTCATGATCTAGTGTTTCAAATCTTTTCTCAAATTTTCAGGACTCATGATTGATGGATTCTTTTGTCCTTGTGGTATAGTCTTTCACTTGGTCACCTTGCTTGTTACAAGACAACCTAGGTGTTTTTATTTTATTATTTAAAAAAAAAAAAGGTTTTCCGCTCGAGCGGAATGTTTTACGCTCGAGCGTATTTTTCACTCTTGCAGCATTTTGTTCTTGGTTTCACAGTTCTGAGAGAGGGGTTTTTGCACTCGAGCCTCCGTATTCCCACTCGAGCTGGATTCCGCTTGCATCCCTCCCTCAACTCTTCAGGTCATTTTTTCCCTCTTTTCACATCTCTCAGACCTAGGGTTTGTAGTGTGGCAGTGATTGGGCTCGATTCCACCCTCCTCTTTGGTCTTCCTTGCCGATTTCATCTCTGGTAAGGTTTTTCATCTATTCTTCTCTATTTTTTTCTGTAATTGGCTACAATGGGAGTTGGATTTCGTGTTTTTTGTTGTTTGTTTTGTGTCTCAGTTTGTTCCCTTGCCTCAGACACTTGCACTGAGTCATATTGTCTTTTTCATGGTGGTTTTCTTGTTTTTTTGTTGTGTCAGTAGGACTAGGGTTTCTTTTTGTTAATTTCTCTATGGTCTCTTGTCTTACTGGTTCTTATTTGGGTTTGAGTTCGATGTGCTCGATAGTTGGTATGTGTTTTGGGTCTTGTTTGCCATGTTTTGGTTTCTCATTAGTGCTTCATAGTGTGTTAACACTCATGCCTTACACTGTGCCTATCATGTTGTGTCGCATGGTTAATGAATTTCATCATAATGCTCTGCCCTGCTTTGCCATTCCTTGCCTTGCATCCTTCTTATGCTTTGTGATTTTGGCTTTCATTCTTTAATCATTTATACTTGTTACTAATGGTTTGCTCTGATCCTTGTTTGCTTTGTTTTCTAGATTGGTTGGTTTTGTTGGTTTTTTGGTTGTAGTGGTGTCTTACCTAGTCATGTCTTCTCCTGCCCCTAAACACCATAAGGCCACAGTGTCTCGCCCTACCTTTAATTCTGTGAGGTTTCAGTCCGCTAAACAGTCCAAGTCTTTCCATACATCTTTTAAGTCTCGTACTGTTCATTTAGAATGGAATGTTCAACCTGATAATTTTGATTCTATCCACATTCGTCCTTTGTTCGACCCTCTAGGTGGTGACTTAGTTTTATCTTTTTTTGGGCGTCAGAATCTCGATTGGGTTCGAGAATTCTACTGTAATATGGAGGGTATTCGTGATTTTGAGCTTTCTTTCACAACCTAGGTTAGGTCAAAATCTATTTCTGTCACCCCTGACCTCATTCGCCAGCTCCTTAAGATTGAGCAAGTCTTTCCCGAGCACTATCCTTTTCCCGTTCCAGACCGACCTACCTGTAATTTTGATACTATGGCTAAGGAGTTGTGTGGTGTTTCCCGCCATTGGCTGAAAGGCGATTTGATTAAACAGTTTGAACTTCTTCCGGAGTTCAGACTGCTTAATCTTATTGTCTGTGCTAACATCATTGTGACCACCCACTTCTTCGAGATCAAGCAAGACCAAGGATTCATTTTATACTGTATTGCCAATCACATGTCTTTTGACCTAGCCACCCTTATTATCAAAAAGATGATCGGTGTTCATGGGAATAAACAGCTTGGCCTTCCGTATGGTTGTCCGATAAACCGTCTTCTGTCTGATCTTGAGGTCCCGGTCTTAGAAGATGACGAATTTGGCTTTCCTTCTCGCCCTTTTACTAAAAAAACTGTGTCACAAAGTAGGGCTCATGTTAAGGGGGAGTCATCCCGGGCTGGTCCTTCTGCAGGTGTCGCTGCTGGCCTCGCTGAGGAGGCAGAGTTTGATGCCGCTGCAGCAGGTGGTGAGGATACTGTTCCTCCTCCAGAGCTTCATGTTCAGATTCAGCAGTTTCAGGAGGTCATGACCCGGCGCTTGGAGTTTTTGGATGCACGCTTTGATGCATTTGATGGTCGTCTTGGTCAGATGGAGCAGACTTTCACTCAGCTAGCCCATATCATTCAGTCTCCACAGCCACAGCCTCCTCCTGATGCCTAATTTGTTTCCGTTTCTCGACCAAAAAGGGGGAGATCCGTTACATTGGACACATTGGACATCTGTTACATTGGACATTGGTGGTATTTTGTTGTTTTGGATCTTGGTACAGATATTGGTCGATATTGGTACATGTCTTTTGGATATTTTGATATTGGCATCTTTTGTATTTTGGATATTTTGATATTGGTACATCTTTTGTTCAAGACAGATACTTTGGCATTGATACATTTCACTTCTAATGCTATTCCAAAGTTTTGTTTTGTTTTGGTGTGTTGGTTATTTTTACACAGGTGAATGTTGGATGAAGAGGGATGGGTGGATTGTTCATGACAAGATTGTTTTGAGTTTAGAGTTGTTTTGTTCTTGTTTTTAATCTTGTCTAGTGCGCGTGTTTCAAGAAAAAATGTTTAGAAAGGTTTTGTCCGGGAATTGACAAAGGAGGAGATTGTTAGGTCCGTTTATTGTCAAATCCGGAGACAAAACTTTGTGTTGATAAAGTTGTATTTTTTCTTGTATTTTTGTTCTTCTCGCTCGAGCGAGGCTATAGGCACTCGAGCGGATATTGAAGGATCTCAGTATATTGGCAGGACTATACAAGTACTGGGGTGTGTGATTTCACGCTCGAGCGGAATCTCAAGCGCTCGAGCGTACCTCAGTTTAAACACACGCATATTTTGTTGAAGCCGCTCGAGCGGGATGTGGAGCGCTCGAGCGGAGATCACGGTCTCAGATTTTCTATTTATACCTGTTTAGGTTATTTTTAGGATTACGTTTCCTAGATCCTATTCAAGAGTCCTAGGGTTTGGTTTGAAGTTTTCTTCTGAGTTTTTTGTGAGTTTTCCTTGATGTTCTTGAGAGAGTTCTAAACTTATGAATTAAGATTCATACATCAAGGAGTTTGATACTTTACATTCAAGAGAGTTCTCTTCGGTGGCTTCCGAAGATCAAGACATAGAGTTTCAAAAGGGGTTTGATTCTTTACGTAGTCGTTAATTCGACAAGTGAAGTTGTGGAATCAACTTCAGAATTGATCAGTTCCGTGACGAAGGCGTGGTGAAAGAGTTACAGAAGATTTGAGGGCAAATTGACTGGGTTGGGTAATTTGTGTATTATCTTTGTAATCTTTCGTTCTTCAGTAGTAGATTGATTAGTGGCGGTTCGCCCGTGGTTTTTGATTACAATTGAAGGTTCTTCAATTGTGATTTTTTCCACGTAAAAATCATTTGTGTCGATTTATTGTTTATTCCTAAAAACAAACAAACTAACATCACTCTCGTAAGTGCCTGTTGATTTTAGATTGAGTGTTTTGAATAATTGGGATTTGGAATATTTTAATCTTGATCTAATCACGAATCACTTAGGATTTTTAATAATATTCACAACTTAATTAATAATATAATTTTAAGTAAATCAATTTTTTTTATAAAATTATTATTCATAGTAAATGATAAGGGTAAAATTGAAATAAAATTACCATTATTAAAAATTGAACTTCTTAGAAATAAAAATAAATTATTTAAGTTTGATTTAAAAACTAAATGAATTTTAAATTATGTTCAAGTTTCATTCGTTTTAAGTTATTTAACTTTTTAATTAACTTTTAAAAATAAGTTATTTAAGTTATTTTACTTTATAATTAACTTCTCATTCAAACACAAGTTGAGATCCAATAGTTTGGTTCATTTTAAAATTCTAATCGTTATGAAACATTAGACATATCACATATACTAAAAAGGAATTAGAGTGACCGTTGTGCTAGGGCACAACAATCATTGTTGTGTAGTCAATGGGACTTATTTTGGTGTTTATTTTGATGATAAGAATCCTTCCTTTTTTGAATATATCAAATAAAACATAACTGCAAAATTGATCGAATATTAATAGGTCTTTCATCGAATTGCATCTGTATCTAAAAATAATAATAATAAATGTGATTGAAATTATAAAACTGAATACAAATGCACTCCAATGAAAGGGTAATCGATATCTGACCAACTTAATCTTTTACATGTACGTTATACTCAATATACCTTAAAAGGTTATCGATATTCGACTAATTTAGTTTTTTACAAGTATGTTCTACTCAATATACTCTAAAATTGAATGATTTTGATTATCAAAATAAGTTCCATGGGCCGCACAACAATGGCTACAGTGCAGCACAACAACCACCATTAGGATATCAAACTTCTCTCGAAATCGAATCCAAAACTCACACCATAAAGTGGTCCTGCCAATGCCTATTTCTAATGAAATTAACTTGACTTGGCTTATAACTTATTGACTTTTAACTTATTTGGATCACATCACTTTCTTCTTTTTTTTGGCACATCTTTTCTTAATAAATCAAAAAACAAACTTATTTAGCATTTCTCAAAATAAACCTAAATAGAAGTTAACATGAAAGCTAAAAAAGAATTCTATAGCCTGCACTCTAAAAAGATGTACATTGTAAGGAAGTTTTTATTTATTATTATTTTTTTTTTAATGGAAGCTATAAATATTTGTATTGGCTATGCCACTTTGTAATAAAATTATGAATAATTATGGTATGACCTAAAGTTGTGAAGATTCAAGTTATAAAATTTTGTGATTTTTGTTATGATATTTTGTGGTTAGAAAAACAATAATATTTTATAATTTATGTTATAAAAATTTTATAAATTTTTATGAAAAAAATATGAAAGTTCACACTATATAAAAATAGTTGTCATATGCATTCTTCTGGAGTCGAGGCTCATCCTAACTTTGAGGAGGCCCAAAACAAACTTAAAAAAATGTAGACTTTATATATATATATACAAAAAATTTGTTCTGGTATCTATATAAAATTTGCTGACATATATAAATATTAGCAGGTGTGTGTAGGGGTGCAACTTGGGTAGGCTCAACCTGAATAACCCAAGCCCAGCTCGAATGTTTTTAGGGTTTAGACAAAATATTTTTAAGTTTGGTACGGGCATAGACAAAAATTCAGAAGCTCGAATTAAATTTAGACGGCCTTGGGTAAAAACGTCAGACAACCCGAGCAACCCGAAACCCAAATTATACATATATAGATATATAAAAATATTAAATATACATATAAATTATTGATCATTACATGATATTAAAGTAATCTAGATTATTAAATCATATTGAATACATATTATATATACAAATAATATAAAATCTTACTCTTTTTTTTTTTTTTTTTTTCACTCGTAAATTATAAAGACTACTATAGCGGTATTTCTCTTACATTATATAAATTATTTGTTTTGATGGTATTAATGATTTTCTATTAAAAAAATGTAAATAAAGTCAAATTTTAATATTTTTATAATGTAGCTAAAAAAATAAATAAATTATTTACAATTTGGGCAATTCGAACAACTCGGGCAATTCGGGTTTAACTCGGGTCGGGCTTGGGCAGGAAACTTTGAGTTACAATTCGAGTCTGGGTAGGTCTCCGCACAACTTGGGTTGGGCTTGGACAATCTCCCAACCCGACCGAACCCACCCAAGTTACACCCCTAGGTGTGTGTCCACTTGATGGGTGTAATATTAAATCCGTAAAATATAAATTTTATTTGAAATTAAAAACATAAAATGTCTATTACTTAAGCGATAAAAGTGTTGTTCACTAGACCAATAAAAAGAAGGATTGAACAAGAAGCAAATAGTTTACTTTATATAAAGCATAAAATATTATAAGCAAAAAATTAGTAATTTTAATCTATCTATTTTTTTAGGTCCAAAAAAAATAAAATAAAATAGATATGAAAAATCTAGAAATCCGCTAGATATTGATTTGTGATTATGTATCAATTTTAAGCAGTATATAATAATCCCAATTAAACAATCAAGACAAATCAACACAACAATTTTACATGAAAAAACCACAATTGGACACCTCCAATTGCGATAAAAAATCACGGGCAAAAGCCACAAAACAATCTACTAAAAAGACATAAAGGAATTGCACAAGTATTCTCTCAATTACCTAGGGAATCTACGCCCTAATTGAACCAACCCCTATGTGCCTCTTCCAACCCCGTCTTCACCTCGGAATTGTCTTGACGATGAGCCACTCCAGAATCCACCAAAACTTCAGGCTCGAATTCTTCAGAATCCACCGAAGAACAACTCTCTCTTTTGTGTAGAACAAACAAATAATCCTTTGATGTATACTCTTTAAACCATGAGTTGAATACTCAAAAAACATCAAAGAAAATTAGTAAAATATCCCCAGATATAAACCCTAGAACCCAAGAAGAAGATTTGGAGAGGTAATCCTAGATTTGGACTGAAACACGTATTTATAGAAATCCGTCTCGCGATCTCCGCTCGAGCGTCAGATTGGCTGTTCGAGCAGACCTACGCTCGAGCACGGAAAGTTCCGCTCGAGTGGGAAAAAACAACATCCAATATTTTTGCAGGCGAACAAACTTCTGAAACCCAGCATTCTCCGCTCACGGACAAGCAACTTTGAATGCATTTTTGCATTTTGCTTCGGGAGCGCTGCCCCTGGACCCCCATGAGCTAACCGGGCAGCTCGATCCCCGTCATAATCAGCGAAGTGACAATCTTGAAACTATTAACATCACAAACTTCTCTGCAAGGCACAATTCGGGTTGGATTCGCATCTAAAACTCATATCCTCACTGAAATACAAGAGCGAATAAAATTACAACTGAAAGGAGTTTTGTCAAACGGGATTGCCAAGAATAAAAACCTAACAATCTCCCCCTTTGGCAATGCCGCGACAAAACACCCCTAAAAAATAAAATCTAAACTCCCCAACCCATTACAGCCAACAAAAACAAACTTCTTTCTGACAGTCAGGATCTGCGAAACAACTATTAATGCCACAATCTCCAAAACAACTATTAGTCCCACAAGAGTATATGAAAAAAATAATAAACATATAGCTAGATTAACTTGAAGCATGAGATGGAAAACATGAATAGATGCGACTTGGAGATTTTAAGAACATGTAGCATGAAAACCTGAAAACTAAAACACATGCACCTGACACATGGCATGAATACATGAAATCCTAAGACACACCGGACAACATTAATCCCCCTTTTTGTCACGAATTGACAAAGGAAGCTCAAATCAAAGGGTTCATGCTTACAAACTCTTGTAATGATAAACCAAACTCCCCCTCACTAAAAACAATGAACAAGTAAAAAAAACGACAAAAAATAGTATAGTGGAGTAAGCAAAGAATTTCAAATTTGGATCTTAAAACACACAAGATTATCCAAGAAGCACAATTTCTAGAAAACACAATGCGCACAATCTATAGAAGATTCCTCATGAAGAAAAGTGATACATTATGTGAAAAGCATAGATCCCATGATAAAAGTGTGTGTGTGACTTTTGGAGTTCGACAAACACAAGATTCAAATCCTAGTAGTGATCTGATAACTAGACCTTCAGTAAGAGAATCTAAGCACAACTAAGGAAAGTCAAGCCACTAGGAATCAAGGGGTATTTGTTGAGTAATAGCGGAGGCTCCCTCTCAATCAATGAATCCTTTATTTTTTTTTCCTTTTTTTTTCACATCTTTTTCTTTTCTTTCTTTTGTACATTTTTTTTTTCTTTCTTTTGCACACTCATTGGCGACTGACACGCTCAAGAGCATAGAAACCGAACTAGAGAAGCATATATATTATAAGGATGGCCAGGTTGGTGACTCTGAGGTAGCCTTTTCCTCACGCCTGGACTACAAAGAACAGAGAGGAAAGCCGTGGAGATGCAAAAAGATGGAAGGTGGTTTAAGAGACTCAACATCACCCATGATATGCTAGTATAGGTCAATTCCTCTAGAAAAGTAAAAGACACAATGCCAGAAATCCATAAAAAAATAATCACTAAGGCAGAAGACTCCGATATTTTCTAATCCAAGAGTGTGTACAGAATGAGACATACTAATCAAAAAACACATACTCGAAAATGAGTAATGACCACATAAAACACACACATATAAACATGTAATAGATATTCTCATCAATTCCAATATGCACTAAGGACCACTCAAAAATTTCAAGCTTGCAAAACCATACTAAGAAAATCTTTTTTGATTTTTTTTTTAAACAAAGCAAGATAGAAAACAAATATGCACACAATAAATGAGTTAAAAAAAAAAAACACACACAGAAACCTAAAAACTAAACCGAATAAACAAATTAACACAAGTCAAGTTTTCTCACCCAAACCGTTTTAGTAGGAACAAAGTTGTGAGAATGGCGGTTCTTGGGTGGTGTCTTGACATTGTGGTTCCCTTCCCTTTCAATGGGAACCTATCTCGACATGGTTTCCAACTTCCTATTTGTAGGACTAGGCAAATACAAACTCGCTCCATGTTTGGTCTCAAGCAAATCAAAATAGCAACGTTTATTACGACCCTTAACCTCCTTACGACCAATGAAGTGTCTCCTACCCCACGAGATGTTGTAATTTCTTCCATCTCTATGAGACACTCTCCCATGTAACTCATAACAATAAGGGCGAATATGGCCATGCATACCACAATGATGACAAATAAAAACAAGGTGTACAGGATGTACTTTCTTTTCTTTGGCCTTACCAACTCTAGGAAGATTAAGAAGTCCATCCTCATGTTGAATTTTTTGTTCTCCCTTTCCTTGAGTTTTTGTATCATGAGATGTAGAAGCACTCTATTTTTGCTCTTTCTTACCACCAAAGCCAATGCCACGCTTGTCAAAACAAATTTGTTGAGACCCAATGATATTGTCCAAAGTCTTTGATCCTCTGTTCCAAAGACCAATGGTAGCCATAGCACACTTGAGTTCTTTCTCTTTCTTGATCATTAGTTCTTCCAAAGCAACTTGAGACATCTCGAGAGTTTCAATTTTTTCTTCATATGTTGCATAGATTTGTTGTAGCTCATTCATCTTTGTCTCACAAGTTAAGAGTTTTGCACAAAGAGCTTGTCGATCATTAGAAATCTTAAGGGCATCATTTCTAGCCTCGGAAATCTCTTTCTTTAATTTGACAATCTCACTTTCACATGCTTTGAGTTTCATAGTGAGTTTATCATTCAATTTGGATAAGTTAAGAGATTCCCTATACAACTTTTGATATGCTTGCTGAAGTCCTTCATCTTCACTCCCCAAGGATTCATCATCAGTCGCATTCTCAATCGGGCTCTTTGGATACTCTATTCGTCCATCAGTTTCAGAAGCTGCCATGAAGGCAAGGAATTGTTTGTGTCCCTCTTCACCTTGATCTTCGTTGTCACTTTCATCTTTATCAGATTCTGATTCATCATCCCAAGTGATAGCGAGGGCTTTCTTCTTCCTCAAACGAGTAGGGCATTCTTGAGCAAAGTGGTCAAATCCTTGGCATTCATAGCATTGGACTCTTTCAGAGTTCCCTTGTATCTTTCCTTTCTCCTTCTTGGCTATAGAATTAATTTTGAATTTATCTTTGCCTTTAAATTTATGAGTATGAGTAGATTCCAAAAGTTTAGGACTCTTTTTCAGAAAAGATTTTTTAAATTGTTTTACAAAAGCATCCGTAATCTTGGAATCTATCTCACAATCCTCATCAGAATCCTCTCCAACTCTATGAGCACTACTAAAAGCAATAGTATCTTTTTGTTTCTTTTTGAAATTCCTATGTGCCTCATAAGTTTGGAGATTTCCAATCAAGTGATCCAGATTGAGGTTGTCAACATCTTGAGCCTCCTCAATAGCCATAACTTTTGGTTGGAACCGATCGGGCAAGGATCTCAAAATTTTTCCCACAACTTTGGATTCTGGTATTTTTTCACCTAAATTGAAGCTGGAATTTACAATGTCACTCAACTTCGCATAAAATTCATCAAAGGTCTCACTATCTTTCATTGAAAGGTTTTCGAAACTAGACGTGAGCCTTTGAAGTTTTGAGCGTTTAACCGAAGGAGTGCCCTCATGAATAGTTTGTAAAATATCCCAAGCCTCTTTTGCGACTTCACAATTGCAAATTCGACTAAACTCTTCAAGTGTGATAGCGCAAAAGAGAGAATTGATAGCTTTACTATTCCAGCTACTATTTTGGTAATCAATTGTCCCACTTATCGATTGGTTTGGGGAAAGTTACTCCATCAATGGTAATCCTCAATTCAGTCCACCCATACATGACAGATTGCCAAACTTTTTCATCAATAGATTTTGAAAACGATCTCATCTGAGCTTTCCAAAACGAATAATTGGATCCGTCAAGTCGGGGTAGTCGAACCATAGAATTTCCCTCACGAATTGAATCCATTATCACAAATCAAACAAGATCTCGCTCAAAATTTTTTTTTTTTTAAAAAAAAGAGCGACCTGCTCTGATACCAATTGAAAAATCTAGAAATCCACTAGATATTGATTTGTGATTATGTATCAATTTTAAGCAGTATATAACAATCTCAATCAAACAATCAAGACAAATCGACACAACGATTTTACGTGAAAAAATCACAATTGGACACCTCCAATTGTGATAAAAAACCACGAGCAAAAGCTACAAAACAATCTACTAAAAAGATATAAAGGAATTACACAGGTATACTCTCAATTACCTAGTGAATCCACGCCTGAATTGAACCAACCCCTATGTGCCTCTTCCAACTCCGTCTTCACCTCGGAATTGTCTTGACGATGAGCCACTCCAGAATTCACCAAAGCTTCAGGCTTGAATTCTTCAGAATCCACCGAAGAACAACTTTCTCTTTTGTGTAGAACAAACAAATAATCGTTTGATGTATACTCTTTAAACCATGAGTTGAATACTCAAAAAACATCAAAGAAAACTAGCAAAGTATCCCTAGATATAAACCCTAGAACCCAAGAAGAAGATCTAGAGAGGTAATCCTAGATTTGGACTGAAACACGTATTTATAGAAATCTGTCCCACGATCTCCGCTCGAGCGTCAGATTGGCCGTTCGAGCGGACCTACGCTCAAGCGTGGAAAGTTCCGCTCGAGCGGAAAAAAACATCCAATATTTTTGCAGGCGAGCAAACTTCTGAAACCCAGCATTCTCCGCTCAAGCGGGGGAATATCCGCTCGAGCGGATAGGCAACTTTGAATGCATTTTTGCATTTTGCTTCGGGTGCGCTGCCCCTCGACCCTGCCGTGGCGCTGCCCCGGACCCGCCAAGGGGCGCAGCCCCCTGGACTCCCGTGAGCTAACCGGGCAGCTCCATTCCCGTCATAATTAGCGAAAGTGGCAATCTTGAAAGTATTAACATCACAAACTTCTCTACAAGGCACAATTCGGGTTGGATTCACATCTAAAACTCATATCCTCACTGAAATACAAGAGCGAATAAAATTACAACTGAAAGGAGTTTTGTCAAACGGGATTGCCAAGAATAAAAACCTAACAAGATAGATTGAAATTACTAATTTTTTTGCTTAAAATATTAGGTGATAAATCATATTTGAAAATATTATATTACTAAGTGAATTAATTATAATTTATTTTTTACAATAAATATAATATTATATTTTCTCGGCAATTTTATATAATTTTTATAGTCAGCGTATATTGTAATTATTGAAATTTATTTTGGACATCTTCAATAAGTAATATTATTTATTGATTTTTATTTTTTTATTTTTCTGATGAGATTGAATATAAAAATATTACCAACTTCAACTTGAAAAAAATTATTTCCATAGAGACAATCCTAATTAATATAGTCAATAATATTCTACCAACAATACATACATTTGACAAACAACTATTTATTATATTGAAATAATTCCCCACTTCAATTATTTTTCTAAATTTTTTGGTAAAATTATAGTGCTTGGTTCAGTAGAATAAAATTGAATAATGATTTCCTGCCCTTTCTACAAAATGAATATTCACTCACAATGATAAATGATAATTTCATATGAAATACATTATTTTTAAAATCATTTTTTAAATAAATCAAATGTGAGAATAAATATTGTAATGGAATGATTATTTCACATATTTTATTTCAATAAACCAAATATACCCTAAGATATAAAATTATTTGGGATTCTAATTTGTAGCACCCCGAAATAAATACAATAATCCATTCACAATATCAATAAATGACAACACAATAAAGTAATTATCTTTCCTTAAATCCTGTTGAGTTTGCAAAAGCGAAGCATATGCAGTATACATTCATAATGCCTGGTTCTAAATCTATAGCATATGTTGCGAACAAAAGAAAGAAAAGAATGGAAGTTAAACAGATAAAAAATGTCCTAAGGGTTTACAGTTTTCCAAGACGATGCTTGGTTATAACAAAAGTGGACTTAAGTCTAATATAGTTAATGTCACGACCCAAACTCGCCTCTATAAGTTTAGCGTCGTAACCGGCCAATAATCCTTGGGTTACCAAAGGCCTCTGTACAGAATAACATATAATTAGGGGCTAGCAGAAGGAACTTACAGAAAATAGTGCCATAGAGTTGTGCAGACATACATAGGACAAAAAGAAATTTAAAACTTTAAATACATACATGACATCATCTACATGTACAGATAAAACCAAAATAGGACTTAGCCTAGTATACATGTATATAGAACTGGTTCAAATTTCAGTGAGAGAAAACAAAGTCTTAAACTTAGTTCATAAAACTCGACCAATAGACTTTTTTCGGAACCTCCTCGGGAGTCACAAAGGTTGGCCGACAAAACAGAATTCCAGGCAGTCATCACTAAGCCTGGTCACCTACATACATAAATAATACAGTGAGCTGGAGCCTAGTGAATAATAACAAAGTAAAGGATTTTAATGAATAATGTCCATAACAGATTTAGAAATTAGAGGTTATATCAGAAACATATTCATATTCATATTCTTGTTCAGAAATCAATATTCAGAATTAAAGTTCACAATTAATCATATGTGGTACATCCATTAGCACTACCAAAAATAGTTGACCCATGAAGGGATGGCCATAAAGGCATACAGTTGACTCATGTGCACAGAGACAGTACAGTTGGCTCATAAGACATACAGTTGGCCTATATATGGGACGTATATAGAAGGATCTATAACAGTTAGCTCATGAGATGTACAATATAGTGACCCCGGTCTTTCCCCATTTGGTTGTTGTATCCGGACTTAGGTTCCGTGGATCCCGTTACTATATATTTACTGTTGTCGTCCTTTAATTCCTTATTTTTGAGTTATAGGATGCGTTGGGCAGGTTTGTTACAGGTTGGTTGAACTTAGAAACCAAGGGTAGTTGCCCAAATTTTTGCTTTCACGCTCAAGCGGAGCTTTTGACGCTCGAGCAGGCCCTTTGTTGTTGCTTCTCCGCTCGAGCGGGAGTTTTGACGCTCGAGCGCGATTTTCCATCTTCCAGTATTTCCTCTACAGTGTTGGACGCTCGAGCGGGCGTTTTGACGCTCGAGCGTGAGTTTGTGTGTGACGCTCGAGCGGGGGTTTCCACGCTCGAGCAGGGCGACTCTTATATAAAACCGAGAACCGACTTTCTGGATCACTTTTTCATCTCCTTTTGATTTTAAAACCCTAGAACTGTCTTCTCTCTCTCCCTACACACCTTCTCTCTAGGTTTTTCATCTCCTTTTAGTGTATTTTTACCCTAAGCTCTTTGTATAAAAGATAGAGGGTGACTTGGGCTTCGTTTTAATCTGAGCAATAGTGGATTTGGAGCACTTTGGATTTTGGGTCATCATCTCCATCATCTCCATTTGAGTTTTTCACTTCGAGGTAGGGATTTCCTACTCCATATTATAGGTTTTGTCCTAAGTTTTGATATTTTTGATATGTTGGTGTCGTTTGGTAATTTTGGGAAAACTAAGGTTTGTATCATAATTTGAGAAATAGGGAATTGTTTATATATTAAATTTCATGTGACTGTGAATCATGAAAAATGACATAGGTAGTGTCAAGATGATAAAATTGAACCTTAGGGTTAATTTTGAGAGAAGGGGGAAAGCCATAATTGTTGTAATAAATTAATTTGTATAATTAATTTTGGGAAAAATGTGGAATTGAGTTTAATTCATGAAATTGGGGAAATTATGAGATAAATGGTGTAGTTGAATAGTTTAATCACTCACCTATGAAAATGTTGAGTTTACATTTGTTGATACATTTATTTCCTGTCTAGAAATAACTGTTTTGGGCTATCGTTGGAGGATAGTCGTGATTGTTGTAGACATTGCATGTTGATTAGGGAAAACTGAAACTAATCACATTGAATAAGTCATTGAATATGACAGTTGAATTGATACAGCGAATCTATGTATTGATTGAATGTTGTGTATGACAAATGTTTAATACATTGTGTATGCATATTGTTTGGGAGGAGATAGGGGATGTACTCCATGGTTTGAGGGAAGATAGGGGATGGACTCTCAAACTTGTTTAGGAGGAGAAAGGGGATGGACTCCATTAGTACAACAAATATGTGTACTTATTGATTTATGGAAGTGTTTTAGTATGAGCCTTAGTCTCAATTGATTTGTTGATATTGGAAGTAATGTTGATATGAGATGTAAATCTTATTATTATTGTTTGGCCAGGTTCTGAGCCATGTCTGTATAATTGGAAAGTTGATTAATAACATAAAGCGAAACATGTCATGGACATTATTGTCATGAAACTGTAAAGTGATATAATGGATTTAACTGTGTTAACCATCTATCGAATGCTATTGCTTTAGTCAATTCTTATATTTGGTTTAGTATATTTCTGCTGGGCTGTGGCTCACCCTATACGGGAACATCATTTTCAGGTTCAGGTGATATGCTACCTCCAAAGAATTAGCTTGGAAGGATTTGGAGTTGAAGACTCTATTTAGATTAGTTGTTATTTTGTTTTGTTTTGATATTACATGTAAACTCAAGCCAAGGGCTTAATGTGTAATTGAGTTAGTACTTAGACTTTTGTGTCCAAGTGTTGGCTTGGAAACTTGTAAGCCCGTAGGACATTTATTTTCGATGTTACATGTAATGTCTTTTAATAAGAATACTCTGATGAATGGAATAATGTTTTGTTTTCTTTTATCAATACATGTCAATATTGTATATATTATGGGTTTATTTCTGAGGGTGTTACATACAATTGGCCCATAATTGGGACATAATAAGATAGATAACAATGGTCATCTGAAACTAATGATGCCATGAGTATATTTCAGAAATATTGGAAAACCATTCATTCATACATACATAAAATAATATTTCAGAAAACAGATCATCTTATATTATTCAGAAAATACTTATAAATTGAACATAACTTTACAAAGCTATTATTCACAGTTGGCTTCAATAGCAGATAGACAGAGCAGATAAGGCACACAAACAGTGTAGATAACTAGATAGCCTACGACGCATGACCTACACAAACACAGAATAGATATACATTGAAACATACACTCGAAATTCATTTAATTCATTTCTTTCTTGTTTGGGTGCATTTCTAACCTTTATCTTCACTACTACGTCTTCATTAGGGCTTAAGAATGCCTAAGATGCAATGATGATGCCAAAATATGCCTTAGAACACTTAGTCAAATTTTCAAAAACAGGACAGTCCACTCAAGTGCAACTTTCTTTGCTCGAGCTAAGGTTCAACAATAAGGGTGTTTGCTTGAGTGTAACTTTAGTCACTCGAGTGGTCTACAAAACTCTGCAAAAGTATTGGTTGCATGATTTTTCCACTCGTTCGAGCGTAAGACTGAGTAAATAGGGTCCTTGCTCGAGCGCAACTTTAGTCGCTTGAGCAGTCTACAAAACTTTGTAAAACTTCTAGGAGCGTGAATTTTATGCTCAAGCTTAAAATTTTTTGCTTGAGCAGAGACACAAAACAAAGGGTGGTTGCTCGAGCGCAACTTCGGTTGCTTAAGTAAAGATGTAGAATTCTGAAATTTCCAAATTGATGTTTAAAGTGTAAAACTTAAATTCAAAGCCTTAAAACGCATTATTTGGGCCCAAAACTTGAGAAAACACTTGTAAACTTACAAAACATAATGAATTAAAGATCATTATACAAAATCAAGGCTTAAAAGCAAATGAATTATTTCAAAACAAACTTGAATTGTATGTATGTATAACATGCATGTATTGCCTTGGCTTTAAAGCTTTCAAAACATGATCAAATGAGGTTCAATGGTGAGAAATGTTAAGAATTCTTAAAACCATGTTAAAATTGCCACATGCATGAGAGAAACCTTTGAAAACAACTTCAAAACTCCATGAAATGCACATGCATGCATGAGGTGATTTCCAATTCTACTGTTTTAGCTTAGTTCTCATGTTTTAACACTTAAATCTCTTGAATTCTCTTTCTTAAGAACTTAAACACAAAGATTGGGAGTCAAATACTCTCCTAAGATCTTGAATTATTAATGATTCTAAGTTGCTCTTCCCAAAACTCAAGTCACTAGCTAGGTTCCAAGCCAACTCTCCTTAATCTCCTTCTTTCACTACATTGAACTCAAGTTCTCTTTTTCTCTCACTCTTTCCATGTTTTAAGCCTCAACAGTGAAGATGTAGTGTATGTAAGGTGGTGTTCTAGAGTGATATTGGCCTTATATAGGCTCATTAGTAGAGTTTAATTAATTCTTGTTTAGCCTAATCAAAAATGATTATTTTATTATAATTATTGGGTTTCGAATCAAATTTCAATTCAACCTACCATAAAATTCTAAAAATGCTAGTTGGCATGTATTCTCAATCAATTTCACATTCTGCGGCCAATAAAGCCTTCAATTTGCAAAACAGAACAGAAACACAGACAAATATTTCTACGATAGACAGATACAAACACAAATAACACAATCCATATGCAATTAACTTAGAATTTCTTCTTAATTACTGATTAGGCACTCTTAATCGTGGATTAGTAGCTAATCATAGTTTAGGGTTGTTATAATTAAAGCCCTTGGCTTGTACAAAATAAATGCAATAAACACGTAAAAGAAGCTCTTACTCCAAGTCCTCTAAAGCTATTGCCTTGGCGGAATGATATCATCAGCACTTGAAATGGTTTTCCCATATAGGGTGAGCCAAAGCCCAGTAAAAATAATCTAACACTGTATATGAATCTTAAAAAAACTATAAGGTGAATGCATATACAATCCTCGTGCAAAAACATTTTTATAACTCTTTCCAAAACTATGCAATACCAAGTATATATATTGATTCATAAATCATTTCCATTACAATAGAAAATGGGGCAGTGAATCACACTCTGGGAATTTCAAAATAATACAACATTTTCTGGAAATTTCGTTCGGAGGAAACCATAAGTCAGGACCCATATAAACAAAGGTTATACAAGCACTACTATTGTCATTTCACGAAATTTCATCTGCGGGATCGACCCCCATATATACATGCGGTTTTTGAGACTTTCACCTAAGACACACAGACCAACTTATTTAATGTGACAATAATTCTTTTCCTAGATTCACCTATTTCTTAAAATAGTAACATTTTCAATATATAAGTGTGAAATAATGCTCAATGCAAATGAATGATAAAATAGTTTCAATTCTCCTAATTCACATGCAATTTCTACTACAATCATAGCTATCCTTCACCAATAGTCCAAAACGTCTAAATAGATAATTTATATTCCATAAAGATACACTTTTCAAATTTCAAGAGGTGAGTGATAATACATATCAAACTCTACCATCCTTATCAATATCAATACAATTTCATAATTTTGACATCAATTTCATTATTTATACAAAGCCCAAAAGTTGAGGCATTTAGGGAAAAATTCATTTTCTTCCCAAAATCAACCCCAAGTATCAAAATCAACCATTTCTCCACAACTCGACATTATTTCCAACATCAAAGTCATTTTTAAGAATCCATATGAAAAACCCATCTTTTGATTTTTACCCAAAACCCTAAATTTGTTCCAAATCTTCTAAACTCTCAATATTGTTTAGAAATAATAAATAGCTAAGTTAAAGCTTATAACAAGAGTGTAGATATCCCTACCTCAAACCTAGAAGATGAGAGAGAGAATGTAGGAACTTCAAATGCGCCAAAAATGGACTTTGCTTTGTTCAATTGGAAGCTCTAGGTGAGCTCTACCCTTTTAACAAAGAGACTAGGGTGTAAAGATCAATGGATGATAGTGTATTTGAGGATTGAAGATGAGTTTTAGGAAAGAGAGAGAGATAATAAGGTTTTGAAATGTTTAGAGAGAGAAAGAGAGATAGAGAGATGAAAAAGTGACTTAAAATGAGCTGTTTATGAACTGATATACGTACAGTTCGCTTGATCGCAAGATGTGTTGCTCGAGCGACCAGACACAATAAGTTTTACCGCTCAAGCGCAAGAAGCTTCACTTGAGTGCAAAATACAGACTCCTAGTAGTTTTGTAGACAAAGGTCATCGCTCGAGAGCAAGAAACTTTGCTCGAGTGAAGAATACAAATTCCCAGTGTTTTTGCAGACCTACAAAAGTATTGGAGGTTCACAAAGACCACTCGAGCACAAGAAGTGTCGCTCAAGTGAAGGAACAAAAATCTGGGCAACAAAAGTTTGAAAAACAAGCTACCAACTTGTTCCAAACGCAATCAACACATTCCAAAATCCAAACTCAAAGAGATGTAAGGGGAAACAAGACATGGATAACTATATATGACAATGAAACTCGAATATAAAACATCAAATAGGTCGGGTCTGAACCAGAAATGTTATAACCTCCATTTCTTAAGGAATTTCGTCCCTGAAACTTAAAACAAACATTAAAACCAAGTTTAAACCAATCACAACAGTGATAGTAATTTAAATTCATCACAATGACCCATCCACCAGTCATCCACTCTCATCAACACGATAAACGAGTTTGAACACTAAATATACAATTCACATTCCCAAAACATATATAATGTTTAGATTACATTAACATAACAAGGCTTTCAATACATGCTCAAACATTAACGAATAGGTCCGGATATTTCTCATGGACTTCCGCTTCACGCTTCCACGTGGCCTCCTCAACCCCGTGGTATTGCCACAACACTTTGACCAATGGAATCGTCTTGCTTCGCAAGACTTGGTCTGGAGTATATAAAACCTTAACAGGTCTCTCCTTATATGAAGCATCCTCATCCACCTCTAACTCAGTTCAATCTAACATGTGTGAAGGATCCGGTTCATACTTCCAAAGCATACAGATATAGAACACATCATGTACCCCGGAAAGTTGTGGTAGCAAGGCCAAACGATAAGCTACCTCTCAAATCCGCTCTAGGATCTCAAAAGGCCCAATAAACCTAGAAGAAAACTTCCCGCTCTTCCCAAACCTCATCAAACCCTATTTTGGTGATATCTTCAAGAAGACATGATCCCCTACCTCAAATGACAACGGTCCCCTCCTACAGTCTTTATAGCTCTTCTGACAACTATAAGTCGTAACCAACCTCTTACGGATAAGCACAATATTCTCCGTCGTTTCCCGAACTAACTCTGGACCCAACATTGGTGCATTACTCACCTCGGCCCAATACATTAGGGATCTACATGGTCGGCCATACAAGCCCTCAAACGGTGCCATACCAATACTCGACTAGAAGCTATTGTTATAGGCAAACTCCACTAAGGGAAAGTGCCTCTCCCACGACCCCTTAAAGGAAAGGACACTACCTCGAAGCATATCCTCAAGGTCTAAAAAGTACACTCAAACTGCCCATCGGTCAGAGAATGATAGGCAGTACTAAAAGTCAACCTAGTACCCAAGGTAGTTTGTAGGCTCTGCCATAACCGAGCTGTAAAACGCAGATCTCTATTTGAGATAATAGTCACAGAGACCCCATGAAGTCAAACAATGTCTCTAATGTAAAGGTCAGCTAGAAGGTCTACCGAATCATTCGTGCGCATAGGTACAAAGTACGCTAACTTGGTCAATCAATCAACCACTACCCAAATGGTGTCATTACCTCGTTGAGTCCTCGAAAGACCCATAACAAAATTCATCGTGACATGCTCCCACTTCCACTCAACTATAGACAAGCGTTGCAACAAACTCGCTGGCCTCTGATGCTCGGCCTTCACTTCTTGACAAGTGAGGCACTTCGACACAAACACGGCCACATCTTTTTTCATTACCTTCCATCATAACTAACGACTAAGATCGTGATATATCTTTGTGCCTCCTGGATGCACCACAAGGCACGAATGATGAAACTCTTGGAGTACTTCCTCTCAATAAGACTCCGGCACGAAAAGACGATCAATGTATCTAACACTCAAGTCAGAACACACATTCAAGCCCTTTTCTACCTTTCTACTAAAGATCTTCTTCCATAGGGATTCTACCTCAAGGTCATCCCTTTGTACTCCTATAACTCAGCTCACAAGTGTAGGTTGTGTAATTACCAAAAACAAAGCAGCAGACTCAATGGATTTGCCAAAATGCAAGTCAAACTCACCAATAGCACCCAACATCTCTCATTCTCGGATGACAACACATGCTACACTGCTAATGGATTTCCTACTTAAGGCATCGACCACTACATTGGCCTTTTTCGGGTGATAATGCAACTCAAAATCATAGTTTTCCATAAACTCCATCTACCTCATCTGCCTTAAATTCAGATCTTTTTGTGAAAATATGTACTTTAGACTCTTGTGATCAGAAAACACCTCAAACTTCTCACCATACAGGTAATGCCTCCAAATCTTCAAGGCAAAGATCACAGCGGCTAGTTCTAGATCATAGATAGGATAGTTCCTCTCGTGTGTTTTCAATTGACGTGAACCATAAGTTAGTACCCTTCCTTCAAGCATCAAAACACAACCCAAACTTTCTCCGAAGCATCACAATACACAGAATAGCCCAAACCCTCTCCAGAATAATTGACGTTGGAGTAGTGGTAAGTCTAACCTTAAGCAATTGAAATGATTTCCCACAAGTTTCACTCCACATAAATTTGATCCATTTCCTCGTCAGTATAGTCAACGGTGATGCTAACCTAGAGAAATCCTTCACAAATCGACGGTAATATCCAGCTAACCCTAAGAAATTGCAAATCTCAAAAGCATTCTTAGGTTGTTCCTAATCTCGTACTGCTTCTATCTTGGATGAATCTACAGTCACCTCTTCCCTAGATACCACATGGCCTAAGAACTTCACTTCCTTTAACCAGAATTCACATTTTCTGAACTTAGCATATAGTTTGTGGACTCTAAGCAACTCAAGCACAACCTACAGGTATTTCTCATGTTCCTCTTCGGAGTCTGACTATATCAGGATGTCATCGACAAAGAGGACTACGAAACGATCTAAGAACTCATGGAAGATTCGGTTCATCAAATCTATAAACACAGTTGGTGCATTGGCTAACCCAAAAGGCATCACTAGAAACTCATAATGGCCATACCGCATACGAAATGCCGTCTTCTGGATAATTTCCTCCCTTACCTTCAACTGGTAATAACCCGATCTCAAGTCTATCTTAGAGAAACAACAAGACCCCTTCAACTAGTCAAACAAATCATCTATGTGAGGGATTAGGTACTTGTTCTTAACAGTTATCCGGTTCAACTTTCAGTAATCAATACAAAGTCACAATGCACAATCCTTCTTCTTAGCAAAGAGAGCTGGTGCTCCCAAGGCAAAGTACTAGGGCGAATGAAACCCTTATCTAGCAATTCCTAGAGTTGAATCTTCAACTCACTCAACTCAGTGGGTGCAAATCTATACAGTGCAATAAAATTGATGCGGTGCGGTGCCGGACACTAAATCAATAGAGAACTTAATCTCACGGTGAGGTGGTAAACTAGTGAAATCCTTAGGAAAATCATCCAGGTATTCACAAACTACCCTCGGCAAATCAACTTGGGTTTCATCACACTCACTACCCAAGAGAGTTGCAAGAAAACCACTAAACTCACTCCAACCATGTGGATCATACATCGGCGATAAAACTTTATCAGCCCTATCCCCCATGAAATAAAAACAATTGCTTCTCATGGCACATATAGTAACCCTCTGACGGTAACAATCTATGACGGCCCAATGTGATGACAACTAGTCCATACCCAATATCGTATCAAAACTTGACATGTCATGCAACACAAATGAAAAAGGAAGTCTTCGACCGGCAACCTCTATCTCACAACACCGACACCCCTGTTCCAAAACAATCTCACCACCAATAAGTGACTCTACACTGCGTCGAGGTGCTAACCAAGCCAATTCTAACCTAAATGCCGATGCAAATGCAAAAGAAATAAAAGAATGGGATGCACTCATATCAATCAACACATTGGCAATAAAATCACGTAACAAGAAAGTACCTCTTACAACTGAAGGTGTTGGCACTAAGTCTGGCGTGATAACAATATACACACGCCTTGAAGATCTCTGCTCTACCTACTCACCCCTCAGAGCATAAGTCTAGTGTACTGACTGAGTCGAAGGGGCTCATTGATTGCCCCCCGAGGCCTATGTTGACTGTTCAGGCTGGTGGCTTTGTGTCTGCCTCAAACCAGACGCACTAGGTGTGCTATCCAACTGAGAGAAAAACCTCTTCATGTGCCCTAATTGCCCACACTGATAACAAGCGGGTGTTGCCCGCTCCCCTGACTTTGGCTCTATGAACGAGTGGTAGACAGCGTAGATTGTTGCCCTCTTTCTTTCTGCAAGCAAGTTGGAGACTTGTGGCCCCACTAACAACTCTTGTAACAAGAGAAACTTACCGGATTACCTCTCCTTGAACTTGAACTCGGCACAGGGAAGGTGGATCTAGACTGTGCAGCCTGAGACTGCTGTGGAGTGGGACCTCTTTGCCTCTTATTATCCCGACTCTCCCCCTGAACCTCTGGACTCCTCCTAGAGCCCCTCATCCGTTCCTTCTTTGCCTAAACTACTGTTTCAAGATGAGCCGCCACCTTCATTAGGCGTCCGTAGTCCCTAATCATTGACCCAGCTACCTTGAAAGGAAGCTCGATCCTCAATCTTTTCTCAAACTCGATACAACGGCGTTCCTCTGTTGCTACGAGTTTCAGTGCAAATCTAGAGAGGCTTGTGAAAGTTGCTTCAAACTCGGCTACTGGCAGGCTAAACTGCTTGAGCTTCAGAAATTGATCTCTCAACTTCTCCTTAAGATTTGAAGCCCCAAGGCGGCCCACCTTGCCTCAAAGGCAAGCCTGTTTGGAGTGTACATTATAGTAATTTTGGGACAAATTATGTTAATAATTCTTATATCTTTTATGTGAACCATTTTAGTCCCTGTTATTTTAATTAATTTGATTTTGACTTTTAATTTTAAATTTTGTATCAATTTGGTCAAATTGATAACGTCAATTAATATTTTTTATGGAAAATGGTTACTAAGTTGGTTGAAATTAACTCTTAGGTTAAACAAGTTTATAATTTTGTTTATAAAAACATGATAAATGCCGTTCATGTGCATATTTGGGACAATTACAAAAAAAAAAAAAAAAAAAAAACCTTATGCTGTGTTTGGTTGGAAAATTTAGGGAGATATTTGGAAAGGGAAAAGAAAAAAATGTGTGAAACTAGGTTAAATATATTTTATACACATTTTACCTACATTTTTCATTTTTCTTTCCAAATCCCGCAACCAAACACAGCATTAAGGTTTGAACCTTGTAACAAAATAAACCTGAATTTTCAATTTCAATGATTTAAATTCTAATTTTTTTTTTATTTCTTTTCAATTTAACCAAGTGTCTATTTTTGTTAAATAAAATCAACGAAAAAAGAATATTTTAATTATTGAACTCAATGTAGGTAGACATAAATATCTAAAGTATACTTTTCATTGAGTTTAGTGATTAAAATATCTATGTTTTTATCGATTTTAGTTAATGAAAATAGACAAGTAATTTAGATTGAAAAAAAAGAAAACAAAAATTTAAGTTTAAATTGAAAAAATAAAAAATTCAGAGTTTATTTTGTTATTAAGCTTAAATCCTAGAGTTTTTTTTTTTTTTTTGGTGTGTAATTTCTTCTATTTTCTATTAAAAATACTAGCAGTTGTAATCAATTGAACTAAATTGATAAAATCATAAATTCATAATGAAATTGAACCAATTAAAATTATAAGAATCAAAATTACATAAAAATCAAAATATAAAAATTGTTGGTGTAATTTATCCATAATTTTTTTAGACAACCTTATGGGAAATCCTATGCCCTATCAATATATATATATATATATATATGTATAATTTTACTACAACATTTTTAACATCAACTAAAAATTATGTAATCTCGCCGCAAATTGATATAACAAAATGTTTAAAATTTTGTGGTTGATACTACAAAAGTTTTTGACTTAGGGCTAGTTTGGCATGTACTAAATAAGCTAAAAAGTCAAAAAGTCACTATCTTATTTAAGTCACATCATCTTATTTAAATCATATCACCTCTCTAACACATCACATCAAACCCAACCCAAACCCACCAATAAGTCAAAAAATGCACTTTTTTAGGACATCCCAAACCAACCCTTAATTACAACATGTTTTGTTATGCCAATTTGTAACGAGATTATATATTTTTTTATTAATGTTATAAAATTTTATAATAAAATTATCTATTTTATGATAGAATATGTATGATATGCACCCCTAAAGGGTACACACCATAGCATTTCCCCAGCCATATTTGTTAAAATTAAAAGAAAAATTATATTTTAGCGGAGCAATGATAAAAAAATTATATTTTATAATGGTACAACTTTCTTGTGTTTATAATACATATTTATTAATGTATTTGATATAACTCTTCATATACGTCGGAGTTAAAATAAAAAAAATAAAAAAAAAAAATGTATTGTTTATAATATAATTATTTTGTGATTGTTTGATTTGTGTGTAATTTCTCCAAAATTAAAAGGAACCGAGTGCACCTGTCAAGAACCGAGGTGGGGCTCCAACTTTTCCGATGACAGCGCTCTCAGAGGATGGTGTAACGTGAATTGTCAGCTACATATAAAAGAAGGGAATGGATCCCACATCTCTGAAGAAAAAATAATAAATAAATAAATAAATAAAATAAAATAAATTTAATATCGCTGTAATGCCAATGACGTGGAATCACCATTTATGTTTCGCCTGTCAATTATATATTTTAGTTAAAATATTAAAAAATTATTATATTATTTTTTTTATATATCTTTTTATAAAAAAATTAAATAATTATTAAAATAATATATTTTCAAATGAGCCCTCAATAAGAGTTATGTATATATGTGAATTGAGGAGGGCAAGGTACTCATAAGGCATATGACTCTGTTGTGAGTTTGTGGGAGTATTTTTTAATCTATTTTGATGATTTGAATTGTTTGTATTATACGGTTTAAGTAGATCATTCGTGAAAAAAATTAAGTCAATTAAAAATTTATAACTCATAACAACACCACATTTATGTTTTAAAAAAAATAAATGGTTAGTATAATTTTGATAATTTTTTAAAAGCAATTATGGTTCAATAATGATATCACGACCCAAATCCGTTCCTAAAGGTTTAGGCCATGACCGGCCTGTACTTAGTCCTCAAAGACAAAATATCTTCTTTGTTGAGTATATCTCAACTAAGGCTCATATACGTATAAGATATAATATTTAATAAAATCAATTTAATTCATTATGAAGGCTCTAAAAATCATGCTGATCCCAAATATTTAATCGGTTTTGTTTTCTGGCACCTCTAAGGTCTTCAATTTTTCATTTAAAGTTGTAATTTCAACAAATTTTTTTACAACCAACAAATATAACTTAAAATCATTATAATTGACATCCTTAGACATGCAATTCCACATCAACAACATAATTAAACTAACATGACTAATCACAAGTTTCACAGAATTTAATTAACCTAATTTGACTTCCATCAGACCAAAGTATTAAACGATGGGACTGTCATAAATGGGGTTACACATGTCCGATTAATCTCATTTTCCCTATAGATATATTCGACGAACTTTATAATATGAATAGTTCGCATCGTTAAATTAAATCGATATATACCTCAACTAAGGCGTCACAACGGGGGTGCTGTCCAAGGTTCGTTTATGGCAAGGTAGCGAGTAGGATTCATCCCCCTGATATAAATATATTATTGGTTAATAATACGATTTATCACTTAAGACGTGTGTCACCATTGTATTGAAATTTTGCTTCCACATTTGAGGTGTCTGGTCCCAACTCCCCCAACAACCCAGTGCTTCACTGCTAGATTAAATTGGGGGTTTGATTTGATTCTCACATATCTATATATACTAACATTTGGACACATACTATGCATATGTAAATTAAAAAAAAGTATTGATAGAGAATGACTATAGAAGTCACAAGTATCGATAGAGAATGACTATAGAAATTATTTGTTCTGAACACAACAAACTCATTGAGTAAATTATAAAAATGTACTATAGAAAGAAATTAGATTTTTGTTTAAGAATAAATAGAATTCTTTCATAATCATTTAAGTTTCAAGCATCACAAATCCAATACTCATATAAAATACTTATAGTCAAAGAAGATAGGTGTCGTTAGAGAACCACACGAGAAGTTATTTATTCCAAACAATACAAAGTCATAAAGTAACCTGGAAAAAAAATAGGGTAAAACAAATACACTCACTAATATTTGTTTAAAATACGAATTATCTCATGTAGTTCTAAAAATTATATTACACCCCTGGACATTTCTAATTCCATAACAAACAACATATTTTACCATTAAATTATCAAGTCAATGAATAATTTTTAATAATGTCATAAATATATTTCAATTAATAGTTCAGCTAACTTTATTATTGTACATGAGAGCAATTAGAAATTTATTTTAAAATTAATTTAGTTAAATAAATTTTTTTTACAAAGGGGTATTTATAATTTTTTAAAATAGAGGGGCCAATCCGTATTATAAATAAATCTTAGCGAGTGTAATTATAATTTATCCTAAAATTATAACATAATGTAGGATTTAGTTAGAGTATTTTGATTTTTTGTCATAAAAACACAAACCCAATACTCTTAAACACTAATCGTCAACACAAATTTTATGAAGTGAAGAGCTGTAATAGTTGTTGTAGTGGTAGTGGTAATGACAGTGGTGAATGTGACGGTGGTAGTGATATGTGTTGGAAATAGTTATAAAATTCTAGGTAAAGTCAGAATTTTTTTCCTAAATTTGGTCTATTATTTAGGTGGGACCCGTGCATCGATTTTCGCGGGTCAAAGTGATAACGCGTTCTATACCGCGTTGTGATTCACGTGGTATATTTGGTTGCTCAAAACCATTACCGAGTGAATGAGAAATTGAAGCCAAAGTATGCTCCATGGAAATAAAGTTTTGGTGAAAAATATTTAAAGGATTGAATAAGGCTTGTCCCATATTAATTTGGTGGGAAGTTTTGAATAGGTTTATAAGACATGAGATTGAAACTTGGGGTGTGCCCCAAAGGGTACCCAACTGTTTTAGAGAGGGAGGTTATAGGCAAAATGGGCTAGACCCATTGGACCCAAAAATCACTACGGGCGGGCTGGGCTAGCCTGGGCTTGGACGCGAGTGTGTGGTTGGGTTGGGCTTATTCAGCCCAATACCTATCTTTTTGGACCAAAAACATTTGAATTTAATTTTATTTTTTAGTAAAATAAAATCCATAATTCAAATTAAACCGGAAATAAACTGGTTCGGTTTTTTGCTGTACACCCAAACAGGTCCCTTCTGTTTTTGAACCCAACAGATTTAAATCTGTTCAAATTCAAAACCGAACAGGTTTCAACCAGTCCAAACAGTGCCTGTCTGTTTAAATTGAACATGTTTTGCACATGTTTAATTCAAAACTAACAGCCACAATTTTGCCTATAAATAAACTAGCCCCTCATTTGGATTTCGACTCCAATTTTCGTACTCCATATTCTATTATAAATCTCTGCATTTTGCTACATTTAATTTCTGAAAGAAAGAGTGTAAACACTTAGTGTGTTCGTTAGGCAAACAATTTGTAGTGCTACTATTTTTTGTAGTTAATCATTTCATCCTGGGATATAGACGTCCACATTCTGAAAGCACCATGGAGAGGACAAATCTGTCTTAAGGACACAGTGTCAAACACTGGACTTGATCAGAATAATATTCAAGAATTAATCAAATAAGTTATTTAATTTATTTTCAGAGTTATTATTATTTATTTAAAATCAGTTTTTGATTTTATTTTTGTAACAAAATAAAATCTGTTTTTATTTATATATTTATTATTTCGAGTTTGATTTTTGTAATCAAACAAATTCTCTCATTTCCTTTATTTCTTTATATTTTGGTTGTTGTTTAGTACACAACAGTATTTAATCTATTTAAATACAGTGAAGATTGTCCAACAATCTTAAGACAAATTATTTTGATATCTTCATTGTATTTAATTTTTTGTGATTTCCTAAAGATATATTCTGGTTGGAAAAACAAATAGTGTTTTATGCTATTTGACAGATAGTAGTAATATACTGTCTCTTTTCTTTGACAACTAATAGTAATATACTGGTGTCATTAACAATTGTAGAATATTAAATTTGTGTTACAGAAAATTATTGTGGTATTTTATTTTTCTAATTTTAGTAACAAGGAAAATAAAATTATTTTGTGTTATAATTTATTTTCTGGTTTTAGTAACTAGAAAATTAATTTGTGTTTTAATTTTTTCTGATTTTTGTAATCAGAGATTATGGCTACTGCAACTGGAAGTGGTACTCCGATTGTTACACCAACACCGGTTCCTATCCAGAACCATGTTTATGTACCAATAAATCATGGAGAAAAACCAAAAAAATTTAACGGTACTGAGTTTAAGAGACGGCAGTAGAAGATGCTGTTCTATCTTACAACTTTTAATTTGGCCCGGTTTCTCCATGAAGAGGCTCCAGCACTTAAAGAGGGTGAAAGTGATCGGCAAGTTGTTGCCGCTGTAGATGCTTGGAAATATTCAGATTTCCTGTGCAGAAACTACATCCTTAATGGCCTTGACAACATGTTGTATAATGTATGCAGTCCTCTGAAGTCAGCAAAAGAATTATGGGATTCTTTGGAGAAGAAATACAAGACAGAGGATGCCAGTACGAAGAAATTTGTCGTCGGTAAATTTCTGGACTTTGTTATGGTAGACTCCTAAACGGTAATTTCTCAAGTTCAAAGTTTTCAATTAATTTTACATGATATTTATTCAGAGGGTATGTCTCTAAGCGAGTCTTTCTAAGTCGCTGCTTTAGTAGAAAAGTTACCACCGACTTGGAAAGATTTTAAAAATTATTTAAAATATAAACGCAAAGAGATGACCATGGATGAACTTATTGTAAGACTGAGAATTGAAGAAGATAACCGTAAGGCTGAAAAGAAGAATGGGAAAAATCCCATTGAGTCGAAGGCTAATGTGGTTGAACAAGTTCATAAACCACATAACAAAAAGAGGAAGTTTACTGGAGATGGTCCTAAACAAGGCGACAACAATGGCAACAAGAAGTTCAAAGGAAAATGCTATAACTGTGGCAAGACTGGACATCGAGCTTCTGACGATCGCCGCCCTAAAAAGGATCATGGAAGTACAAGCAAGAAGACTGCCAATCAGGCTAATGTAACTGAACTAGATTACATCTCTGACGGAGTGAATGACATCAACCTCTCTGCTGTGATGTCTGAGGCTAACTTGGTTGGAAATCCTAAAGAGTGGTGGGTTGACACTGGAGTAACTCGTCATATTTGTGCGGACAAGAAGATGTTCACTACCTATAATGAGGCTACAAATGGTGAACAACTTTTCATGGGAAATTCTTCTACTTCTACTGTGGCTGGACAAGGAAAAGTGATCTTGAAGATGACATCAGGGAAAGAATTGACCCTCAACAACGTACTACATGTACCTGACATCCGGAAGAATTTAGTTTCTGGTTCTTTGTTAAATAAAAATGGTTTTAGGCTTGTTTTTTAGTCTGATAAATTTGTATTAACAAAGAGTGGTATGTATGTTGGTAAGGGATACATGAGTGATTGTCTCTTTAAGTTGAATGTAATGACAGTTGTACCAAAAGTTGCTATAAATACGAATAACACATCTTTTGCTTATATTCTTGAGTCGAATTTATGGCATGGTAGATTAAGACATGTGAATTTTGATACTTTGCATAGATTAATTAGTTTAGATTATACACCAAAGTTTGAAATTAATCCTAATCATAAATGTGAAGTTTGTGTAGAAGCGAAACTAACTAAGGCTCCATTTAAATCTCGGTTGAAACAAAAACCGAATCTCTAAAATTAATTCATACTGATGTATGTGATCTAAAATTTGTTCAAACTAGAGGAGACAAAAAGTATTTCATAACATTTATCGATGATTGCACAAGATATTGTTATGTTTATTTACTTAGAAGTAAAGATGAAGCCTTAGAAATGTTTAAACTCTACAAAACAGAAGTTGAAAATCAATTTGGTAAAACCATTAAAATGGTTAGAAGTGATAGGGGTGGTGAATATGATACACCATTAAATGAATTTTGTGCACAACATGGCATTATTCACCAGACTACAGCACCTTATTCTCTACAGCAAAATGGAATTGCTGAAAAGAAGAATAGAACCCTAAAAGAAGTGATGAATGTCATGTTACTAAGTTCAGGCTTACCACAGAACTTGTAAGGGGAAGCAATATTGTCTGCTAATTATGTTTTTAACAAAATACCCCTCAAGAAAACCAACAGCACTCCTTATAAATTGTGGAAAGGTTGACCGCCTTCCTACAAATACTTAAAAATATGGGGGTGTTTGGCAAAAGTTGAAGTTCCTGTTTCTAAAAAGACTAAGATTGGACCAAAAACAGTAGATTGTGTGTTTATTGGTTATGCTCAGAATAGTGGTGCATATCGGTTTCTGACTTATAAATCAGAAATACCTTATATAAATGTGAACACTATTATAGAATCAAGGAATGCTGTGTTTTTTGAACATGTCTTTCCTTACAATAAAGGATAGGAATTAAGTTCACAGAAAAGAACTTATGATTGTGCACAAAGTCAAGAGATTAATGACAATCAAACACAAGAGACTAGTAATGGTCTCAACCAGCAGGATTTAACTGATGATGCACCAAGACGAAGTAAGAGAGCGAGAACATCAAAATCCTTTGGTCTAGATTTTCTGACATACCTGTTAGAAAATGAACCTCAAAGCTTTAAGGCAGCAATGACAGGTCCTGAAACACCTTTGTGGAAAGAGGCTGTTAATAATGAAATTGAATCCATTATGCAAAATCATACTTGGGAATTGGTGGATCTTCCACCAGGTTCTAAACCTCTTGGATATAAATGGATATTCAAGAGAAAAATAAAAGCAGATGGTTCAATTGACAAGTATAAAGTAAGACTTGTAGTTAAAGGTTACAGACAAAAAGAAGGTCTGATTATTTTGACACATATTCCCTTGTGACAAGAATAACATTCATTCACATGCTTATTTCTATAGCAGCATTGTTTAATTTAGAAATACATCAAATGGATGTTAAGACAGCTTTCTTAAACGGTGATCTAAATGAAGAGATTTATATGGAGCAACCCGAAGGGTTTGTAGTGTCGGGGCAAGAAAAGAAAGTTTGTCGGCTTGTAAAGTCTCTTTATGGATTAAAACAAGCACTTAAGCAATAGCATGAAAAATTTGATCATGTAATGCTTACTAATGGGTTTAAGATAAACGAATGTGACAAATGCATCTATGTTAAAAACACTGACCAAGGATATGTCATAGTTTGTTTTTATGTAGATGACATGCTTATCATTGGAAGCAGTCAAAATATGATCAAATCAACTAAGCAAATGCTTAGCAAAAGATTTGAAATGAAAGATATGGGGGTCGCAAATGTTATATTAGGAATGAAAATTACTAAAACATCTGACGGATATGCATTATCTCAATCACATTATATTGAGAAAATTCTTAGTAAATTTATCAAGGATGATATGAATTTAGCTAGAACACCTGTAGACATCAATCTTTATTTATCGAAAAATAAATGTGATGCAGTTTCTCAATTAAAATACTCCCAAATCATTGGAAGCCTAATGTACCTAATGAATTATACTCGTCCTGATATAGCTTATGCTATCAGTAAATTGAGTAGGTACACTAGTAATCCCGGAGAAGACCATTGGAAAGCAATCATTCGGGTTCTTAGATATCTAAGATTTACTCGTGATCATGGTTTGAACTCTACTCGATATCTAGCAGTACTCGAAGGTTATTGTGATGCCAATTGGATATCGGATACTAAGGATTCAAAATTCACTAGTAGATATGTCTTTACTCTGGGAGGCGCTGCTGTTTCTTGGAAATCCACGAAACAAATATGCATTGTGCGATCCACAATGGAATCCGAGTTCATTGCTTTAGACAAAGCAGGAGAAGAAGCAGAATGGCTTCGTCACTTCTTAGAAGACATTCCAATGTGGCCAAAACCTGTGCCAGCTATTTGTATTTATTGTGATAGTCAATCTGCAATAGGCAGGGCACAAAATCATATGTATAACGGTAAGTCACGACATATTTATCGTCGACATAATACTGTTAGGCAGTTGTTGTCAAATGGAATAATCTCAATAGATTATATAAAATTTAAAGAGAATATTGCGGATCCGTTAACAAAAGGTTTGACAAAAGAGCTAGTGTATAGTTCATCGAAGGGGATGGGATTAAAGCCTATTACATAAGAGTCGTCATAATGGTAACCCTACTTATATGACTGGAGATCCCAAGAACTAAGTTCAAAGGGACAACTAAGTTATGTATGGCTCACCAAAAATCACCAAGGGATTAAAATTCCTTACCTATTCCTATGGTGAGAGTGATATCTGCAACATATGTTGTATGCAGGGGTATAAGGATAAGCTTTGCTTTTAATGATTACTTATATCTTGATTGAGGCATAAAATCAAGATGAGTATAAGGAGATACTCACAATAAGAATCACTGATATGAGTGTCGAACTGGGGCCGGTTCTATGAGAATGAAAGAGGCTAAATTCTCTAGAAACACTCATGAAAACCAGGAGCGTTCAAGGCCAAAATGAACACAATAGTGAGAACCACGATGTGTTAGAAGATATTTTGTGTGAAATCTATTGTCTTGGCTTACACAAACGGCTGAACAATTCAGGGCATCGCGTCTATTGGTTAGCTAGTAAGTCCGATAGGTTATCACTAGGGAAGGTTCAAGGCCGAAAGCTACCTATCATGATGCAAGATGTTTTCGACTTATACTCTTTCGATAAAGTCTGCATATTGTTGCATTTTCGTTGTCATCAAATTCCATTCATGTGGGGGGTTGTTGGAAATAGTTATAAAATTTTGGGTAAAATCAGAATTTTTTTTAAATTTGGTCTATTATTTAGGTGGGACTCGTGCGTCGATTTTCGCGGGTCAAAGTGGTAATGTGTTCTATGCCGCATTGTGATTCACGTGGTATATTTGGTTGCTCAAAAACATTACTGAGTGAATGCGAAATTGAAGCCAAAGTATGCTCCATGGAAATGAAGTTTTGGTGGAAAATCCTTAAAGGATTGAATAAGCCTTGTCCCACATTGATTTGGTGGAAAGTTTTGAATGGGTTTATAAGGCATGGGATTGGAACTTGGGGTGTGCCCCAAGGGGTACCCAAGTGTTTTAGAGAGGGAGGTTACGGGCAAAATGGGCTAGATCCATTGGATCCAAAAATCATCACACACGCGCGCGCGGCCGCCATCCGTCCGTCCGGTCAGGCGGGCAGGGTTTGGGCGCGGGTGTACCAAAAACATTTGAATTTAATTTTATTTTTTGGTAAAATAAAATCCAGAATTCAAATTAAACTAAAAATAAACTAGTCCGATTTTTTGCTGTACACCAAAACAGGTCCCTTTCGTTTTTGAACCCAACAGATTTAAATCTGTTTAAATTCAAAACCGAACAGGTTTCAACCTGTCCAAACAGTGCCTGTCTGTTTAAATTGAACAGGTTTTGCACCTGTTTAATTCAAAACTAATAGCCACAATTTTGCCTATAAATAGACTAGCCCCTCATTTGGATTTCGACTCCCATTTTCGTACTCCGTCTTCTGCTATAAATCTCTGCATTTTATTGCATTTAATTTCTAAAAGAAAGAGTGTAAACACTTAGTGTGTTTGTTAGGTAAACAGTTTGTAGTGTTACTATTGTTTGTAGTTGATCATTTCATCTTGAGAGATAGACGTCCACATTCTGAAAGTACCGTGGAGAGGACGAATCTATCTTAAGGACACAGTGTCAAGCACTGGACTTGATCAGAATAATATTCAAGAATTAATCAAATAAGTTATTTAATTTATTTTCAGAGTTATTATTATTTATTTAAAATCAGTTTTTAATTTTGTTTTATTAACAAAATAAAATCTATTTTATTTATTTATTTATTATTTCGAGTTTGATTTTTATAATCAAAAAAATTCTCTCTTTTTCTTTATTTTTTTATATTCTAGTTGTTGTTTAGTACACAACAGTATTTAATCTATTTAAATACAGTGAATATTGTCCAACAATATGATGGTTATGTTTATGGTAACAATGACAATGGAGATAAATGTGGTAGTTGTGGATATATGTGTGATGGATGGTGGTACTAGTGATAGTGATGGTGGAGGCATCAACAGTGGTGATAGTGGTGGTGATGGCAACGGTTATGAGGCTATACCAGTGTATGTTGATGTTTATATATAAGCATTTATAAATTCAATCAAAATTAAGTAATTTTTTATTGCTTAAAATTATAAAATTTTTAGTTTACATGTTAAGAATCACTTAAAAAATAAGTGATATTAATTAGGGAAATCCTATGGTACACACCTTTGGAGGAGTGTGTACCATATGCACTATACCACAAATTGACGTAATTTTATCACAAAATTTTGTTACATCAATCACAAAATGCATAACCTCGTCACAAAGTGGCATAAAAAAAAATAAAAAAAAAATTCTAGTAACCAAGCCAAAAACTTTTGTTACATGAATCATAAAATTTTAGACATTTTGTTATGCTATTTTGTGGCGAGGTTATGCATTTTATGATTGATGTTATGAAATTTTGTGATAAAATTACATCAATTTATGATAGGGTGCCTATGATACACACCCTTAAAGAGGTGTATACCATAACATTTCCTTACTAATTATAATTATCAAACGACTTAATAAATATACAATTTTAAATATTAAATTAAATTATCAAGCACCACCTAAATTTGAGTCTTACTTATTTTGCAATGCAACTTATGTTTCTCCTTCCCTTTTAAAAGAAAGGAAAAAACAAAAAGGTGAATTACACTTAGCAGCCCTACATTTTGCACTGAATCTCACTTTGACCCATATACATAAAATTATGACAGCCAACCCCCTGTATTTTTTTGTCAAATCACACTTTAGTCTCTACACATGAAATCGTGATAATCAATCCTTTGCATTTTTACTCAAATCCCACTTTGATCCCTACACAAGCATCAATGTCTCTCTTCTGTTATTTTATTTTTAAATCTTTAACAAAAGCTAGTCATGTGACAAAAATATGACTACGAAATGAGCGTAAGAAAAGAAAAATAATCTTGTTTCCCACTAATACAATTTGTTTTATGTAATAAACACATAAGAGTTATATAATATATATATATATATATATGTTTGTATGGTAAAAATTGGGATGAAAAGACAAGAAAGTAGAGCTTTTGAAATAAAAAAAAAAAATGCAATAAAGAAATCAAAGAGAAAGAGTGATGAATAGACAGAAGACTGTGTTACCGTGAAAAATAGAGTTTCGTGATTTCAATTTATGCAAAATCCTAGCTCATCTTCTTAATTGTTCACAATCTGTGTTTTATTTTAACCTAATGCAGTTATATTTTGATATAAATTTTGAGATAAAGTGTGTATTGATAAAAAATGTAGATGATTTTCCTTTTTTACCATCATGTCGTAGTCATATTCTTATCATATGACTAGATTCTGTTACAGATTTAAACAATTGAGTAACAGAAATGAAGGGACATTGACACTTGTGCAGGGACCAAAGTAAGATTTTATTAAAAGTATAGGGAGTTGACTATCACAATTTTATATGCAGGGATTAAAGTGAGATTTGACTAGAAATGCAGGAAGTTGACTGTCATGATTTTATGTGTAGGGGCCAAAGTGAGATTTGGTATGAAATATAGAGGTGCAAAGTGTAATTTATCCAAAAAAAAAAATTCAAAAGGAAAAGAACATTTCTAATTAATTAATGTGCCTTTAGTTTTGTGTAGGTGAATGCAATCACTTTGGTGGCAGCTTGAACATGTGGTGTATGGTTAATATTCTATCATCTATGTGACAGATTATAGAGCATAATTAGGCATGCATGACCCACCACACGGAAGAAGTGTTAGACTTGGAAATTAGAACAGTTAGATCTAAGAATAGACAGCAATCAAAGACTATATGCTCAATTTTTGCCTTATTTTCCATGCTATCGCTGTGATCAGCTTCATTGATATAGACTTTTATTTCTTTTGAATAAGGTGTTAATTCATTGATAAAGACATCGTTTGATGTAAAAATGATAATCTTTCACTGTCTATCCATTTCAGACTCATCAATGCCTCAATATCAAGTGGAGAAGACCCTAATTGGTAAAGTTAGGTATATGAAAAGAAAAGGATCTAGCTTTTGTTTAGTTAATATGAGAGGATTTTTGTCAACTAACTTTACTTCTAATCCAATTTTTTATGAGGGGATTCTTAAATCTCAACATTCAGTAGTTGACTAGAGAACAACCTATAACAAAAAATATCCTCTAATCATTTTATTAAAATTGTTAGACAATTGTTAGTGGACAGTCCTTGAAACGAAAAAAAAAAAAGAAGAAGAAATTAGAGAAAAGCTACACCAATAGAAGTTCAAATGAAATGTTTTAAAAAGTATCTTTGTTTCAGTAAAAAAATATTTTCCTTTATTTGGTTTCAACTTTAAAACTAATATATCATGTGGTATTTGATAAAACTAAAAATTAAAAATTAAGTACCGAAAATTCAATGTTAAATTTTTTAAACTGAAAACTGTTTGATAAATATTTAAGTGTTAAATTAAAATAAGTTGTTTGATATGAACACAAATTTAAGATTATTATTTTCAAATTATATCTTTTAATTGTAATATTGTGTGAGCTGGTGGTGGTGGTGGTAGTGGTAGTGGTAGTGGAAGCGGCGATGGCGTTAGATATGACACCAATGTCAATAGTGGGGGAGATAGAGAGATAGTGGTTATAGTGATGGTGGAAGGACAATGTCGTGAAGGTAAAAAGGGGTGGTAGCGGTGATGTAATAATGGTAGTTATTTAGGTGGTGGAATAATCGTGGTGGTTATAACAACAATGACAATGGTTATGGACAGGGATGAAACCATGATTTTATTATCGGAGGGGCCGAACAAAACAAAACACCATGTACACAAACAAACATATATCTACAATATGATATACGAATTATATATACATAAAAAAAAAAAATTAATGCCGTAGAAGCAATCTCCAATAGGATGAAAAAGTTTTTTTGGTGCAAAATAGAAAAAGAAGACAAGATGGGAGAATAATAAGATATATATATATATATATATATATATTTCTATTGGAGGGCGCTTTTATGTATAAAATGATATATATATATATGTATATATTTATATATTTACTGTGCTATGACAAATAGTATTTTTCACAGAAACAAGAGGTTATGGCTCCCCATAGTTTTCTTCTAGTTCCATCCCTAGTTATGAAGGTCAATGGTTGCAGTAGTTGTTGTAGTTGTGGTAGTAATAGCAATGGCGATTGTGGTTGTGATGGCCTAGTAGTAATAAAATGATGGTAGTACTTATCGCAACAATGATAGTGGTAATGAAAGTAGTGGTAGCGGTGGCATAATAATGGTGGTGGTAGCGGTGACAGTAGTGGTAGTAGTGGTAGTAATGGCAGTAGTAGTGAGTTTATAATAATAATTATGGTTAATATTTATAAATTCAATCACAATTAAATAAGTTTTACATCACTTAAAAATTTTATAATTTTTTGCCTACATTTTAAAAGGCACTTAAAATTTTAAGTGATATCAATTGTAATTATCAAACGAGCTTAATTGATTTTGTTTTTTTTTATAAAAATAACTTAATTGATTATCATCTACATTCAATTTTAAGTACTCATTTTGGTGGTCAAACACCACCTTAGTTGTTGTATTAATGGTGGCGGTAGCAATCGTAGTGTGATTGTTGGTAAGACTTTACTTTGGATGATATTTTTTCATATTTAATTTTTTTTTTTTTTTCATCTAATAAGTTTGTGTTTCAGCGATTACAGAAAATATTTTTCATTAACCTTTATTTTTTATCATACTAAACACTAAAAATGTAAAAAATTATTTTTTCCCTAACAAACACAGCGTAAATTTCACAACCGCACTGGGGGAGAAAAAAATCTTAATGGACAGTATGAAGAGAAATTGAAAATCATGGTTAAATAACATACATAGCTAGAGACAGTTTATAGATATATATATATATTTTTTCATGAAATAAAATAAAAGATCTTTTAGAGGAGAGATCTAGTTTTACCTTTTTCTCTACTAAATCTTTTTGGAGCAATTAGTGTTGTTAAAAGGTCATTTTCGGCTTAACATAGAAAAACCATTTTTAGGAATGGTTTGTTTAAATGTCCATGTCATCTGTTATTGTCATCTTTGTTTCTGCATACCACTGTAAAATATATATGAAATTCCTCAATCATACCCCTATAGATAACACTTATCCATTTGGCATAATCACATTAGATTATTTTAAAGTTTAATTTCACATAATATTTACTTCAATTTTTATTAGTTTTTCAGTAGTTATATGGATAGAAAAATAATTTTATCATCTCTTATATATTAATTAAAATGTATATTTTATTCTTATTTATACATATATATGCACACTATTTATATTAACTGTAGTCAACTTAATCTTACTAAAAAAAGAGGTTAACGTAATTATACCAAATGTATGAAGCCCATTATTGTATGCTTTCTAAATCTCAAAGATGATTAGTGTAATTTACCTATCAATTATCATGGAATATGTACATATGTGTTTGAGGTCTATCCATCTTGTTCATTTTGTCTAGATTTTGGATTTGTTAGGGGGAAGGGGGGGGGGGGGGGGGGGAATTTGTTTTGGTAACTTGGTATCTGGTTTAATGGACCGACTAATTCGGGAAGCTAATCCCACTGATTACTAGCAGGGAACCAATTAAAGCCAAGAAAAAAACCTTGTATGAATTGCATGGCTTCAAGAAATTGATTACACCTAAAAGATTTCAAACCTAAGACTACGAAAGGAGCACATCTCTAGGCCCCATGCCTTAACCACCATGCCAACCCCTTGTGTTAGGACCCTTTGTTGTCAAAATCCGTGAATCAAAACCAAGGTTATAATTTGATAAAGCTTTCTAGGTTTTCCAAGTTTGGCTTCCCCGCTCGAGCGGGGAAAGTAACGCTCGAGCGGAGATTGCTAGTCCTCAGCATTTTTGCACAGCGTGAACAAAGTACTGGATGGTGTGATTCCCAGCTCGAGCGGGGAAATGGACGCTCGAGCGGGAAGGCTATATGAATCACAAATTATGAAGTCTCCGCTCGAGCGGGAAGACCCACGCTCGAGCGGGCCGTGCGAGATCAAATTCTATAAATTCGCTGGTTGGGTCTTTTTCTAGATTTACTTTTCTAGATCTTGTTTAGGGTTTTCTAGGGTTTTGGTTTGAAGTTTTCTTCTGAGGTTTTGTGAGTTTTCTTTGATGTTCTTAAGAGAGTTCTAAACTTATGAGTTGAGATTCATACGTCAAAGAGTTTGATACTACATATTCAAGAGAGTTCTCTTCGGTGGAATCCGAAGGTTATCACGTAGAGTTTCAAAAGGTGTTTGATACTTTACGTAGTCGTTAATTCGACGAGTGAAGTTGTGGAATCAACTTCAGGATTGATCAGTTCCGTGACAAAGACGTGGAGAAAGAGTTACAGAAGATTCGAGGACAAATTGACTGTGTTGGGTAATTTGTGTATTATCTTTGTAATCTTTTAGTTCTTCAGTAGTGGATTGATCAGTGGCGGTTCGCCCGTGGTTTTTTATTACAATTGAAGGTTCTTCAATTGTGGTTTTTTCCATGTAAAAAATCGTTTGTGTCGATTTATTGTTTATTCCTAAAAACAAACAAACTAAAATCACTCTCGTAAGTGCTTGATGATTTTAGGTTGAGTGTTTTGAATTGTTGGGATTTGGAATAAGTTAATCTTGATCTAATCACGAATCACATAGGATTTTCACCTTGTAATTTAAAAAAAAAAAGAAGTAAGAAACTTGGTATACACCTATTTTAAAAACTTATTTTTTAAAAAAAGTGAAAGGGGAAGTAGTTGTTGATGGTTAAAGATGGCTGCTGGAGGTAGTGGCTGAAGATGGTTGTCAGTTGCAAGAGGTGGTGACTAAAAGTGGTTGTTGCTTGTGGGAGCTAATAGTCGAAAGTGATTGTCGACGATTGAACATGGTGTCACCTGAAAGTGGTTATTGGGCATACGAGGTGGTGGATGAAAGTAGTTGCCATCAGTGGGAGGCGGTTGGGCAGAGTAGTGATGAGTAGTAGGTGGTGGTAGAATTTGGTGGGAGAAAGAGGAAGAAATGAAGAAAATTTAAATAAATAACAAGTGAAATTAATTTTTTTGTGTTTATAAAAATTTAATAAATTGTTTACAATTTTTTATAAACAAAACAAAACACAAATAAATTTTTGTTTACAATTTCAAAAATTCAATAAATATAAACATAAAATTATAAATTTAACCTTACCAAACATGCCTTTAATATGAGTAATGTTAGACTTTATGAAATAAATATCATAAAAAGTATCTTGAAGTTTTAAGAAATAATCTAATGTGGTAGGTAACAAAATAAGAAAAGCGGTTTATCTTAAGTGTATTTTAATTTTGAAATATTTGTTTGCAAATAGTATAGACTTAGTTTTGTCTTATAGTGCTCGATTGATAGGCTATAATTTAATATTTGTGATTGCATAACATATAATAAAATATCACAAACCAATCCAAAAATAAAAAATCTTCATAAATTTTTTTGTAATAGTACTTTCATAAAATGTAACATTACTTCTTCATATTAACTTTATCAACTTTGATTGGTAGCTCGAAATCCCCTCCCCCGAATCCCCCTAATTTCCATTTTCAGTAAGCTGTTTTTTTTTTTTTTTTTTTAACTTGCCTTGCCTTTTTTTTTTTTTGCCAAAAAAGGCAATTCGGGGGTTCGGGGGACCCCCCCTCTCGAGCTCCCACTCTTTTCTCTAACTTTATTTAGATTGTTTTAAAAATGAGAGAAGTGCATTGAGAGATGTGAAGTGGGAGGGCTCCCAATCTAATGATTTCTTTTGACAAACGCCGGGCTGGACCAAATTTGGATCGGACTGGCACCACATAATAAGAGATTTTATATTTGTTCAAGTTCAATTTGGTTCTAATATTGGGCTTTTATATCTGTCAAAGCCTAATCTAAAAAATAATTATAAATCCTAAACTTGCCTATTAGGCTATATGTTAAATTTTTTTTAAAAACATTTCATAATTAAATTCAATCATACATTATATTTATTAAATAAATATATTGATATTATTATAAATTAAAAATTTTGTATACAAATTGAAGAATTTCTTAAATAAATTCAATCACATATCACCACAAATGTGAGTTTTAATAAAATTAATAAAAATAAAGTCTAAATCCCAACAAATATATATATATATATATTAATGTATTATAAATAATTAATTAATTTAATAACGGGCCAGGCTGGGTCGGACTGGGTTGAAAGTATAAATCCCAAGCCCAAGGAGAGGACTCAAGACTCAACCGATCAATTTTACACACACGAACAGCATAATTTCAGAACTTAAATGATGCTAAAGAACCTCTAGAATTATGTATTTGAATAGGAAATAGAAAAGGGGTTGTGTTGAGGCTTACTTGAGTGCCTATGGAATAGTTGCACAAGGATTCCTTTTATCTTCTTTTCCCTCACCAGCAAGGGTTTCTCTCCCTCTCTCCTCTTTTCTCAGCCGTGGGGTGTATGTAGGTAGTGTATGAGTATACTGTGTGTTCCAAATTGTGGAGGAGAGTTGTGTATTTATAGAAAATTTGGTGTGATAGGTCAAAAATTCCCTTGGTTCCAATTGAATTGAACATTCTTTGATTTAGTTAGGATGAAATGGATTGTAGAATACTAAGAGCCCTTAATTATATCTCTAATCTTGATCTAGTTGGTGATTTGTTGGGCTAGGACCAAGCTAATTTCATGCATATATATATATATATATATTCTAACATTTTCAAAGCTTCCTCTAGAATCCTTCAAAGCTTCCTTCACAGTCTAGGCTAAATGTCCAAAGTGTACACAACACTCTTTGACTCCATAGGGATAGCCGACCATAGGAGGTGAATTGGAGGGATTTCTTTGAATTTTATTTTATTTTTTTTATGTGTACAAAATGTATATTTTGGAAGATATTTGTGTACAGTTTGTTTATTTAAAGAAAGTACAAGTACAACCGTATATATGTAATGGTACTTCTTGGGGTTCAAATATAATTTAACTAAATTATGAGGGCTAGGGCGAAATTTCATGATTTGGAAAAAAAAAATTGTCTGAGTGTGAAATTTAATACAATTAGGGTTTTGGGAATTTAATTCGGTTAAAGTTTCTTTATTTTGATTTAACCAGCGATTAACTGAATGTAACATGCAAAAAAAAAAAAAAAAAATCTAGGGTTTTGAGTGATAAATCCTTAATTAGGGAGTTAAATTAATTAATATTAGAGCTTTGGAACTGATTCCTAGGTTCCTGGGTTTGATTAGGGTTCGCGAGTTTTCGGTATTTTCAATTCTAGAGTTAAAATTGTAATCAAATAAGGAATCGAGAGTCTTCATTGAAATAATCCTAAAATAAAGGTCTAAAAAGAAATTACAAAAGTCAAAGGCCTCACAAATCATGAGCCGCAATCAATTGCTGATCACCACCTCCTTCTCAACCCTCTTTCTCTTTCATTCAACCAATACCATTGATGATCTGCCCCAACCATCACCACTCTCCTTCCTCCAATTCCTATAGGATTATGTTGTTTTGGGAAGAAACCCACAAGAACAATTATTCAAACACTCCATGGGTACATAAAGTAAAATGAAATTAGATATTATTGTTTTTATGCCTTCTGCAAAATCATCACAATTTAAAATTTCTCTCCAAAGCAATAGCCACCAGTTTCTAAAAATTCTACAAAATAAAATATGATTTGGAATATTAGAACTAGTGATTATGAGAAATTATGTTTTTTTTTTATTTTTTATTTTTTATTTTTTTTGCTTAGGAGTTTGATTTATAGGTGGTCTATGATGGTGGTTGCGGTCACAGCTACGGGACAGATGGAAGATGTAAAGAAGGGCTTCTGAGCAATGATACGTGGAGGGGTAATGGTTAGTGGTGGAGAGGAATGAGACGGCGGCGATCGGTAGTGGTGGTTGGGAAGTGTTACCCTAGTCTTTTGGTTTATCCTATAATATCTCCTAAATATATAATTTATTGTTATTTAATTGTGTATATATATAAGACTTCAACGTCGTTTCAAAACACAAAAAGAAGAAATTTTTCTTCACCTCTTCTTCTGCTCTATTATTTTCTTTGTGAGTTTACTATATTGAGTTTATAAGTGAGTGTTGGGCAATTCAAGGTTCGAGAAATTCACTTTGTTGCACACAAGTGATTTCGAAAATCATTGTATCTTGGGGGAGGAACACCATTGAACTTAGTTCACTCAACCTATGTCCAATGAGAGATTTGGGAGGAGGGGCTTCCCACAAGAGGAAGGGGGTCCAATTAGGTACTTTAGTAACTTCTCTATTACTGCTGTGTTGTCCTAATTCTATACTTATAAATAGATGAGGGGGACGTCTTTTTTGGGTTAAGAGAGTTGTATCATTTTCTGATCAAAGTAAAAATTGCAGTAGTTGTGGCAGTAGCCCTATTCGGGGGTGAACCACGTAAATCTTTGTATTCTTTTGTGTGTTTGATTTATTTGATTTGATTATCTTTCTTGTTTGCTATTTTGTGTCTCACTAATCTTGGTTAGAAAGAGACATTTTCCTAACAACTAGTATCAGAGTTTTGATTCGAGTGTGAGCGATGCCCACAGACAAAGGAAACGTTAGAATTAATAAATTCAATGGCACATATTTTGAATTTTTGGAAGATACAGATTGAAGACTATTTGTGTTTAAAAAAAAAATCTATATCAGCCCCTTTGAGGGAAGAAACTAGAAAAGAAGAAGGATGATGAGTAGACTCTTCTTGATTGACAAGCACTGGGGTGTTATTCGGCGAACGTTGTCTCATAACGAGTGGGTCTCATGGCGGCATTCTCAAACATCTACAAAAAACCTTTTGTCTCAAATAAAGTTATTTGACGCACAAATTGTTTAATCTAAGAATGATAGAAAGTGCTTTGGTGGCTAAGCATCTGAGTGAATTCAATATGATTATAACCCAATTGAGTTATATAGATATCGAATTTGATAATAAGGTTAGGGATTTGATTCTTCTATCTAGTTTGCCAAAAAGCTAGAATGGTACTGTAACAGCAATGAGTAATTCCTTGAAGAAAGAAAAGTTGAATTACAATGACATTCAAGATTTCATTCTGAGTGAAGAAATTTGCAGGAGTGAATCAGGAGAAACATTAGGTTCTACCTTGAATACAAAAGCCAGTAGAAAGAAACCTAAACTGCAACATATCAAAATCCAAACACAAAAGCAAGTTAAGAACTAGATAGGGATGGAGTTGTTGGAACTGCGGAAAGAAGTGACATCTAAGAGGAGATTGTCCAATACTGAATAAGAACAAAGGTGATCAAAATCAGAAGTCTATTAATGCCGCAACAGAGGAGATTTGTAATGCTTTGATCTTGAGTGTTGACAACCCTCTTGAATCTTAGATTTTAGATTCTAGGGCATCATTCCATTCTACTTCATAGGAGGAAATCATGGACAATTACATTGGTGGTAATTTTGGGAAGGTTTATTTCACTGATGATGAACCTTTGAAGATTGTGGGTCAAGGGGATGTGATGATCAGATTGCCAAATAGGTTTGTATAGAAGATACAAAATGTAGACATGTACCTGGCTTGAAAAGAAACTTGATTTTTGTTGGACAGCTTTATGCCAAAGGTCATGTTGTGGCCTTCATGGATGGTTTGTGGAAAATCAGCAAAGGAACCATGGTTGTTGCTCGTGGTAAAAAAGAAGGCACCTTTACATGGCTACGAACAACAGAGATTCAGTAGCAATTGTTGATGACAAGGAGGACTTAAATTTGTGGCATCAAAGGCTTAGGCATATGAGTCAAAAATGGGTGAAAGTACTTGCATCTAAAGGGAAACTATCAGATTTGAAATCAGTAGACATTGACGCTTGTTAGAATTGCATACTCAGTAAGGAAAGAGGGTCGGTTTTTCAAAAGATGATAGAAACCTAAAGCCAGAAAAGCTGGAGTTGGTTCATAAATATGTGTGGGGACCTACACTAGTTTCATCTCTTAGAGGATCATCTTACTATGTTACCTTTATCGATGACTCGACGAGGAAGGTATGGATTTATTTTCTGAAACATAAATTTGAAGTTTATGCTACTTTTAAGAAGTGGAAAGCCTTTGTGGAGACTGGAATAGGTCTCAAAATTAAGTGCTTGAGATTAGATAATGGAGGGGAGTATGAGGACAATGAGTTCAAGAAATATTACACAGAAAGTGGATCAGAATGGAGAAGACTATTCGAGAGACACCTCAGTAAAATGGCGTTATAGAATGCATGAATAGAATTATAAATGAACGTACTAGAAGTATGAGGATATATGATGGATCGCCAAACATGTTTTGGGTAGATGCAGTTAACACTCTAGCATATCTGATTAACCGTAGTCCATCTATTCCATTAGATAGAGAGTTACCAGAAGAAGCCTGGAGTCGTAAAGAGGTAAACCTTTCTTTTTTTAAGGTATTTGGTTATGTTTCATATGTGTATATAGATTCTGCTAATAAAAGTAAACTTGATCCAAAATCTGTTAAAAGTACTTTTATTAGTTATGACATTGATCCATTCGGTTATCAATTTTGGGATAATAAAAATCAAAAAATAATCAGGACCATAGACGTCATATTTAACGAGAAAGTAATATATAAACATAGAGATAAGTCTTCATCTGAATTTGAATCTATTACTTGTCGTGAGCATGTTGAGTTAGAACATATTACTGAGACTAATTTGAATAATAGGATTAAGAATAATCCTAAAAATCTTATTCCACAAATTAAGCCATGTACTCCTACTCCTAAGTTGAGATGGTCAAAAAGAGAGTCTAAACCTACACAATGTTATTCTCTATCTTTACATTATTTGTTGTCTGATGGGGGTGAACTCAAAAGTTATGATAAGGCTTTACAACTTGATGATTTAACTAAGTGGGAGTCAGCTATGTAGGATGAGATGGACTCACTCATGGAAAACTAGACGTGGGAGTTCATTGAATTACTAGTGGGTAAGAAAGCTTTGCATAACAAGTGGGTCTACAAGGTTAAACAAAAATATGATGGGAGTAAACACTACAATGCCAGATTGGTTGCAAAACGGTTTCAGCAAAAGGAAGGGGTTGAACATACTAAAATTTTCTCTCCAATTGTGAAGTTGACTACTATCAGATTGGTGTTGGAAATTATGGTTGTTGAACATTTACATCTTGAGCATTTGGATATGAAGACGGCTTTTCTCTATGGTGACTTGGAGGAGGAAATTTACACAAAACAACCACAAGGTTTCTTGGCACTTGGCAAAGAGGAGTTTATATGCAAGCTTCAAAAAAGATTGTATGGTTTGAAGCATGCCCCAAGGTAGTGGTACAAGAAGTTTGATGGGTTTATGTGTAGTAGCGGTTTTACAAGATGTCAAGTAGATCATTGTTATCGTTTCAAGATATTTGACAAAAGTTATATTATTTTGCTCTTACATATTGATGATATGCTTACCGCATGATCTAGCATTAAAGAGATTAACAAAAACAAAAACAAAAAATATTTGAAGAAACTTTTGTCTAACCAATTTGAGATGAAAGATCTTGAAGCTACAAACAAAATCCTTGGTATGAGGATTCACAAGGACAAAGCTAATGGTACTTTGAAGTTGTCGCAGGTTGAGTATGTCAAGAAGGTTCTTAAGAGGTTTAGCATGGATGGTGCAAAACTAGTGAGCACTCCATTGGCTAGCCATTTCATACTTATCAAAAAGCAGTCACCAACGACCGAAAAAGAGCAAGTTTACATTGAACGAGTTCCATATGCTTCAGTTATCGGTAGCATAATATATGCCATGGTTTATACTAGGCTAAACATTGCACATGCTGTGGAAGTGGTTAGTGGGTACTTGAGTAATCCAGACAAGTAGCATTGGGAGGAAGTGAAGTGGATCCTTAGATACTTGAGTGGTACTACAGACATGGCAGACATGGCACTTTGTTTCAGACGAATCGGCATCGGGTTACATGTTTATATTGATGCAAACTTAGCTGATGTAGATAACAGGAAGAGTACTACTGGTTATGTTTACACATTGGGTGGTACAGCAGTGAGTTGGATTTCACAATTGTAGAAAATTATGGCCCTTTCTACAACCAAAGCTGAGTATGTTGCTATTACTGATGCTGAGAATAAGATGACTTGATTGCAAAATTTCCTAGAAGAGTTGGGTAAGAAGAAATAGATGAGTATTTTGCGTAGTGACAATCAAAGTGCAATTCATCTTGCAAAGAATCCAATTTTTCATTCTAGGACAAAACACATTCAGTTGCGATACCATTTCATTTGTTCACTTGTAGATGATAGAGTCTTGTCTCTTGAGAAGATTTGTAGCAGTGAGAATCTAGTAAATATGTTGACCAAGACAGTCACCATTAATAAAACTTTAGTTGGCCTTCAAGTTTGATAAAAGAAGATCGAGTTGTTTTGGCATTCCTCTATATGATGAAGATGACGGAGAGCTTGTGCTGTCAGGTTCCAAGTTGGAGATTGTTAGGTCTATGGACCCTGAAAAGTATTGTTCACTCAACCCTACGTCCAATAGGGGGTTTGGGGGGGCCCTCCCCCGAATTGGGTACTTTAGTAATTTTCCTGTTACTTCCGTATTGCCCTAATTCTATACTTATAAATAGATGAAGAGGGCACTTCTTTTAGGTTAAGAGGGGTTGTATCATTTTCTAATCATAGTGAAAACCACAAAAGTCATGGACATAATCCTATTCTGGAGTGAACCACGTAAATCTTTGTGTTATTGTGTGTGTTTGATTTCTTTGATTTGATTATCTTTCTTGTTTGGTATTTTGTGTTTCACCAATCTTGGTTAGGAAGTGACGTTTTCCTAACACGTTCCTAAGGAGAGCGCAATCTGCCTGCCTCAACCACTATACATGCTTCTCTAAACTTTCTTTCTAATAATAATATTATTTGTTATTTTTGGCTTATTATTAGTTTGGTATTTTATTATGACAGTAAATCCTATTTAGTTTTTCCAACAATCTTAGGAATGATAATTAGAATTTTCTGTTAGAAGCTGTTGCATAGTTTATAACTTTATTTTGAAAAAAAAAAATATATAGGATTTGATGAAATCAATTCCTACAAGCCTAAGAAGTTTAATGGACAAAATTTTAGATGTTGGTAACAACAGATGAAATTTTGGTTTGCCACTTTGGATCTTTATTTAGTGATTCATAAAGATATTGTTTCAAAAGGAAAAGAAAAGGTTTCTGGAAAAGAAAAGGATCTTGAGAAAAGTGAAAGTTCTCAAGCTGCAAAAATTGTTGAGATGGGTAAGGATTCAACTTAATCCAAAACATCTAATGATGATAATTTTGATTAAAAAGATTATCTTTGTCATGGTAGGATTTTAAGTGCTTTTATCTCCTACTATATATAATATTTTTTTGTGGTACAAAAACTTCTATTGAATTATGGGAAACATTATTTTCAATATATATATATATATATAAGGGAAACAATTGATTTTAAATATGAGATTGAAGATGCTGGTCTTAAACATTATTATGCTAAAATCATTTTTGACTTTCATATGATTTATGGTAAGGAACAAGTACAAGAATTTCAAAATATTTTGTATGATTTGAAAAAAAAAAAAAAAAGGAATAGATTTATTTGATATTTTTTTTGGTTGCTTCACAGATTAAAAAATTGCCTTGATCTTGGTCAGAATTTTGTAGAATGTTAAAATAAAAACATGATGATTATACTTTTGATGAATTGCTAGTATCCCTAAATATTGAGGAAAAGCACCAAGAAAAATAAGCCGAGTTTTTAAATTCTCATTTTCAAGCCAAGGCACATTTTGTAGAAAATCTTAAACCCAAACCTTTTAATTTCAAGAAAAATAGTGTACACAAGAATGGGAATAACAATCTTAATAATAAATCAAAAGGAAAAAATATTATTTAAAGAAAAATAGTGCCTTGTTGGGTGTGTGGGAAGACTAATCACACTACTAGAGATTATTATCATTAGAAAAGTCAACCCCATAAAGCTTGTGGTCCTCCAGTAACCCGTAAACCACAAGCTAAAGTTGTGACTGCAGAGGAGTGGGATCTCCCGAACCAAGGGAGGGGGTCTGAGTGCGCCCAACAGTCTAAACCTTCGGTCAAATTCCATAAGTGCAATGTGGAACAAAATGAGAGTCCATATCCCGCAATTCCATAGAAAATCCACTAATCACAAGAAATCTCAAAAATGGACTACATCACCAGATTCAAAGTTGCCACCTAATCCTTTGGAGAAACTAGGAAACTCATGACTCGTGCCAAAAAGGCCATGATCCGTTATCACCAAAGTGTCTCAACTTGAGAACTTAGGTATGAGAGGGAAAGGTCATAAATTGATCACCCTCACTCACCCAATCAAAGATCGGCCTCTACTAGTATATGATATAAGAATTATTAACATGATATGATCATATAACTCATTTATTATTGCTATCTTTACTATGTGGAGTAGGCAAATATAGACCAAATCACCTACTTTGGAATATTCTAATCTCTTGCTATTTTGAAAAGTAGAAACCTCATGAAAAATTGAGAAATTTGTCGTGAGAGGAGATAGAAACTATTCCGACTTAGGCAATGACACCTCCATACAATAAGCAATTGTAGAGATATAGCAAATAAACACACAGCCTCATGGTAGCATATGAGACATAATAAGAATCAATCACAAGCAGAATACAAAGAAAAAAGAAGCTCACCTAATACTTCTCCTTACTATGCCAAATGTAATGGCCCGGATATGCATCTGGGTCGAGACACCAAGAGTGTATAGGGTTAGAAAACAATGCATGATCCTCGATGCTAAACTAAATGATATGTAAAGAAGAGATTAGAAAGACTCATTGAGTACTCCAAGTAAGCGAAAATAGGAAATAATCCAAATACATGATCCTAGATACAACATCTAATGTGAGGTATGCACACAATGCTTCCTAAGAGTCCGGACACTAACATATGGCATATGACTCATCAAAGCACGTATCCCATAACTTAAAATAAAATGGTCACTCCAATGCATGTTCTTACACTAAACATGTGATTATAATGATGATAAAAAAACATGCCTAAACTAGCAAAGAGTAAAGGATGAATGAGTAAGGAGAGAAACCCATTCCAACACACATAACAATATAATCAATAGGAGATAACAAAATGACAAGACAAAATAAAGAAAACATCAACGAGGATAGGGAGGTTCTCTCCCTCTTATATGGAAATGAGTATAAACTACCCAAATCCATGAGAAATGGTGGTGAGAGGGGAGTTCAAACTTATTCTCGCAAAGCAAGGCATATACGGGCTTCTGCATCATCAAAACTTGGATGGGGAAAAAAAAAAAAAGCTAATGAGAAAAGGGCGATTCTCATCTTGCTACTCATGAAAAGGAGCTTAAACCACTCAAATCCATGTAAAATGGGTTCAGGAAGAGAGAAACTACCCCCTCTCATATAGGAAACCATGCCTGGGTTTCTAACCCATAAAATAAAAAAGAAAGCAATTCGAGCTTGGCCAAAGCCATTATACAAGCCTCAACTAAATACAGAAAAGGGAAAGAATGAGAGAAACCAACTAAGCTAGCAGTAAATCAACCAACAGTCCCAAAAATCTTTAAAATGGATAAAAAAAAAAAGAGAGTAAAGATAGATTTAGAATGAAAATCCTAAAACGGAAGTAGGGATTACCTCTAGACGAGCAGAGATAGGGCCAAACTGATCACAAGCTCGAACCCAAGCTCCGTTTGATCAATAGAGGTCTTCTAACTCCAAATCATCTAAGCAAATGTATATAGAAAGTAATCCAAAATTCTCACCAAACTCTCTCTTTCAGTGTATTTGATTAATTATTAGAGGGAGTAATTAGAGGATTAGGGATTAGGGATGTTGATTAAAATTTTTGGAATCCTTTTCCCTTAAGAGGGAGGGGGGGTCATTTTATAGGCGTTTGGGGCTTGGAATATGCTTCTAGATCTTATGGATTTGGATGGCATATCCCAAGATCCTTGGGAAATCTCACAAGAAAGTAGTTTGGCTGACGTCAAAGTAGGTTGCATCGAATAAGACTTGTCAAACAGACACGAAGTAATTTGGCGCATTTCCTTAGGAAATGCTACAGTGAAGAAAAAAAAACCTGGAGGCGCGTCCATGGATCAAAGTTGTTTGGAACGCTGCCTGGAAAATGTTCAATGGAGCAGAAAAGATCCAAGCACGCGTCCACGGGCTAAATTTGTTCGGCATATTGCAAAAAAAAATCCATCTGATTTTCTTCAAAATTTTCCCCTGTTTTCTCATTCATTCTGGCTTTCTAAACTAAGTCTTTTGAAAGTAGATCATTGATTTTTTAGAAAATATATTGCTCGAAACAGTCAAGATGAATGAAAATGTGCCAATTGTCTCAAAAACATTTGAAAATAAGTTTAAGGGTCCACAAAACATTTTGGCCTAAATGGGTGGAGGGAAGGTTCGGTTCCCTCTTCATCCTTCACTTGTAGCTTGGAGTGACCTTTTATATCTGTAACAACGCCCGCGGGGGACCTCGCTACAGCTCGGACTCGATTTTGTTGCGGTTCTCAATCTCGAACCAAAGAGTCCAAATCCGGCAAATCGTTTTGAAGGAAAACAGATTTTTGAAAGAAGTGCCAAACATGGACTGCTTTGCCAGATAACAGAGTCGCCACCTAAATATTTTAAAATGGGAAATTTAGGAAACCCTGACTCGGTGCCGAAAGGCCACGTGTCCGTCATTACCAAAGTTGGCTCGGGAACTTGGGTACGAGTAGGGAAGGTCACATCGTGGGCACCCCCTCTCGCCCGGTCAAAGACCGGCCTCTACTAACCATGATATCTGTTTTTGAAAACATTGTATGCTCTTATTCCGATTATTAGCCTAGGTTACTATGTGATGCTCGCAGCAAACAAGTATAGACTGGGCCGTCTGAATTGGAAATAAACATCTCATGTTTGTTTGTGAAAAATGGTTTGCTACCCGCAGGTAGGCTTAAAATGCAGATTTTGCCACAATCTAGTGGGCTTAACAAACAATTGATGAATTGTTCCAATTCAGATAACTCAACCTCCACCCACAGGCATTCAAGGCAGTTATATCAGATAAGCAAATAGCCTCATGGCAAGCATGCTATCATGGCAACACTCACACGCATGCAAGGATGCTAAAGCATAACAACTCACCGAGTACTCCAAGCCAAAACAAAAACCGATTAGAAATCATGCATGATCCTAAGTATACTGAATGCCTAATGCAACACATGCAAAGATGCAATTATAGCAGGCTCGGCTATTCTAAAAGATGGCATATGAGATGTAACAGCTATCAAGTATTCAACTTGGAATTGAAATACAAATGCAGTTTGTATGATGCGCCGAGCCCGGTGCGTGCAAAACAGATGAATGATGCAAACATGCTGTCATACTGTTATGCTAATTGAAACATGCCCTATATCTAACCATTCAAAGCGGGTAAATAAAAGGGAGAAAGAAATGGGGGTTGGAAGACATACATCGCACTCACACACCCTTATTACAACATTGCCCTCGCGCAGAGGGTCCGAATAAATAATAATACAGACCCGAATAAAGGAATATACAGTCCGAAATATACAGATTTCTAATTAATTGACAAATTAAACTAAGAAAGCAATAAAACTGGCGTGCAAGCCAGGGACTGCCTCGCTTTTGCTGAATGATGTATGCTGGAGCTGTTTGGCGCAGAAATCCACGACGATGCCCCAATCAGCCTCTGTTTCACAATGTTTCTTGGAAAGCGTGCCAAGCTCTGAAAAGCTGTTGATTCCTGATTTTGCTGTGACAGAGAGCAGGAAAAGGGCACAGCAATGTATTTCACAAATATATGCATGCCTCGATCCTCGTGCCACCAATCACGCATACCGATGCATGATGGCCGAGGAACCGGATTGCACAACTCAATATAGGGATGAATACATATGAATGCTATAACAAAGCCCAACTCCATCATGGGTAATCCGGAGTGTCGGTGGCTTGGGAATTGAGACCCGTTCCGTTACTCGGAGTACAAAACGCGTCTCGTTTCCCGTGCCAAATGCATGGTATGTATGGAATGCAACTAACATGTAATATAGCATGCACAATGCCATGAAAATGAGTAACCTCGAAATGCGTGCACACGGGCACGCAAACCGAGGTAATGCACGAATGCAATCTAAGACACAACCTAGTATGCACAATGCTGTGAAAATGAGATGAAAATGAAACGCCTCGAAAAGCGTGCGCGCGGGCACGCAAACCGAGGCGATGGCATGAAATGCAAAGCGGATAAAACAGAGTGCCTCGAAATGCGTGCACACGGGCACGCAAACCGAGGCGATGACAAAATGGAAACCGGATACAATCGAAGTGCCTCGAAACGCGCACCCACAGGCACGCAAACCGAGGCAATGATGAAATGAGAAAATCGGGTACAACCGAAGTGCCTCGAAACGCGCGCCCACAGGCACGCAAACCGAGGCGATGATAAAATGAGAAAATCGGATACAACCGAAGTGCCTCAAAACGCGCGCCCACAGGCACGCAAACCGAGGCGATGATGAAAGAATGAAAATCGGATACAACCGAAGTGCCTCGAAACGCGCGCCCACAGGCACGCAAACCGAGGCGATGATGAAAGAATGAAAATCGGATAAGACCGAAGTGCCTCGAAACGCGTGCCCACAGGCGCGCAAATCGAGGCGATGATGAAAGAACGAAAATCGGATAAAACCGAAGTGCCTCGAAACGCGTGCCCACAGGCGCGCAAATCGATGCGATGATGAAATGATGAAAATGACACACGTAATGCCGCGATGGACTTACACCAACATGGGAGAGCCTCAGCTCACTCACATAGGAGGCCGTCGGATAAAAACGAAGGTGCCTCGAAGTGCGTACCCACAGGCACGCAAACCGAGGCAATGGATTAAGGCACGAAATGGCATGGGAAATGATATGTAAGCATGGCAAAGGAATTTCAGCACTCACAAATGATGTGAAACAACCCCGAAATGATGTGAAATGACAACCGAAGCATGCAATCATCCCGAAAATGTGAAATTAAGCCCCGAAATGGCCTATAGCCATGCTATACATACAAAATATGATCATGGAAGCAAGAACAGTAGCAAGGCAGTCCCAAATATGGCATTTTTTCAGTAATAAACATGGCCAAAATGCAAGCATAGATATGGCAACAGAATCATACAAGATTAATGGCCAAAAGAGCATTACAATGGGAGGTGGTATATACAAACACCAAATGGAAAAACTTTCTTCTACAACATTAAAGAGGACCCAAAAATAAGCATATATGCAGAAGATGGCAGCCTCTAAATCATAAGAAAAACATGCTAGAAATGGAAGGCAAAATGGAGCCACAAAAGGGTATAACACAAGATATGCAATCTATACATCAAATGACCAAACCTTCTTCATGAAACATGTAAAGGGGGTCAAAAGAAGACTAAAACCAGTAGGGGTAGAAGTCCCAAAAACAAACACAAATAGGTCAAAAATTGCATACAAAATATGGCATACTTGATGAAATTGAAGGAACTAGTATATACAAAGGCCAAATGAAGTTGAGCTCCTCTACAATGTTGTAGAGGGGCTCAAAATAAGCAAGAAAGCAGTAGGGGTCGGACCCCTAAAAACCAACACAAATAGGTCAATTTTAGCATGCAAAAATGTGACAAACTTGGTGAATATTGAAGGAACTAGTATATAGAAGTACCAAATGAAGTTGAGCCCTTCTACAATGTTGTAGAGGGGCTCAATATGAGCACAAAATCAGTAGGTGTTGGACCCCTAATTCTCAACCAATTAGAGTATATAAAAAGATCAAGAAAAAACCCTAAAAGTTGGTTTTGAATACTTACCCTTGAAGACTTGTCTTTCTTTGCTTCTTGGCTTTGATTTGTAGCTTCTCAACCTCTGAAATTCACTTCCTAGCTGCTGGAATCAAAGTTGGAATGGTGAGGCTAGGTGTTGGTGAAGGAATCAAGCATCACTTGAAATTTTGGAGCTTTTGGCTATGGAAATTAGTTTTTTTGCTTAAGTGTTCTTGGGACCATTTTTTCTAACCTTGAGGAAGGAGCTCTTGGTTCCTTTAAATAGGCACAACAAGGGTGTAAAAGGGGAGGGAAAAGCACCCAAGCTTTCCCTCCCAAAATATCCCCCGGATGGGGAGATATTTTGACAAAAATATCCGGACAGCTGGAACAGGCTGGAAAGCAAGAATCTGGCCGGCCAGGTAGTTTTCTGGGAGGTGGCCGGCCAGCCACCCCACCTGGTCGGCCAGCCACTCATCATGGCCGGCTGGCCACCCCAAGAAAATGAACAGAAGATTTTCTGGTCGACCAGTATACCAAAGTGTCCTCTCATGTGTGTAGAACAAGGCCCCAAGGTTGGAATTTGGCAACACTGAACCATGAGTCACAACATAGAGCTTGAAGGAGAGGCCCAAAAATGAAACCAACAATTGCTGGCCGACCACCATACCAAAGTGTCCTCCCAGATGTGTAGAACAAGGATCCAAGGTTGAAATTTGGCAACACTGAAGCAGGAGCCACAACATAGAGCTTGAAGAAGAGGCCCAAAAATGAAACCCACAGTTTCTGGCCGACCAGTAGCTTTTAGGGTCCTCCCATGTTCCCTCATCACAAATATGTAACTTTAGCTGGAAGAAAATACCCCCAAGGTGTTCAACATTGGCCCGGAAGTGAGAAAAACGGGCTCCGGAGGAGCGAAACTGGTTATCTGGGATAATTGCTGGCCTCCCACCCCCCAGTGATCTTCCTGATGTTGAAACAGAGGTACCTGCCAAATTTGAACAAAAACTAATGAGAAATGAACGCTCGGGGCCAAAACCGAGCCATTCGGGATCCCGAAAATAGGCTGCGGGTGCCGGAAGTGGCATACGGCAGCGAAGTGGATATCTGCAACTCCAGTGTCCCTCGGAATGACAAAACAGAGGTTCTTGCCAAAAATCAGAGAAAACTGATGCAAAATGAATGCTCGGGGCCCAAACCGTGCGATTCGGGGTCCCGAAAATAGGCTGCGGGTGCCGGAAGTGGCATACGGCAGCGAAGTGGACATCAGGGGCCCCAGTGTTCCTCGGAACTATAAAACAGTGGTGCAAGCCAAAAACCGGAGAAAACGGATGCGAAATGAAAGCTCGGGACCAAAACCGCGCAGTTTGGGGTCCCGAAAATGAGCTGCCGGGCACCGGGAGTGGTGTTCGGCTGCGAAGTGGGCATCAGAGGCCCCAATGTTCCTCGAAACTATAAAACAGTGGTGCAAGCCAAAAACTGGAGAACTCGGAGATGGTTGGGCGGTCCCGAGCCGAGGCACACGGCCTAACAGTCCCAAAAATCGGGAACCGGGCTCCGAAATGGGAAAAATGGCCTACGGCCACGAAAAGTAGCTCACGGCCACCGGGAGATAGTCTACAGGACCACTCCCTTCCCTCAGGAAAGAAAACAGAGAAAACCGAGTCTGGTTCGCAAACCAAGACAAGGTAGAGAAGAGGGTTCGGAAGTCCGGAGGCAGGGCGCGCGGCCGTGACTCTGAGACTTCGGAACGAGCACAATATGCAACCTCACCGAGCGCTCAATCGGTGACGTCTGAGTCTTAAGGTCGGTCAAAAATGGGGTGTCTACAGTTGCCCCTCTTTGACAGAACTCGGAAGTCAAGAAGTGAGGAGAGTGAATGTCAAAGCCCAGAGACGACCCATTTTTGACAAGGCCGAAGACTTAGACAATCATACAAGATAAACAGAAATGTGTGCCCGCAGGCAGGGGGGGCAAGAATGCAAATGATATGCAAGAACCAGATGATCATGCAAGTGCAGCAAGCTGTAATGAAGCAAGTATTGACAAATAGATGCAACAGTTTTAAGCCAGAATGCAAAGCAGCAAAGTAACGACTACATTTCATGCAGTTAGGAATGCGGAGAATCATTCAATTCTCGTCGCGTCTCACACGGAGAAGATACAATACCTGCGCGATTCGTCTGGTCGCACCAGCCTCAAATGAACCGTACGTACAATATCGTGCCTGCAAAAGAGAGAAATCTAACAAGAACAATATGCTAGCAACATACATTCAATGCGATTCCTAAGACTCGAAGAGTTTGACACACATAGTGCCGGTGAATGAATGCAACATAACGCGAGAAAAGATAATGCGCGACAACGCATGTTTAAGCATAGAAGTATGGCACATCAAGAAATCATGCATGACAATGCAAAATACTCAGGAGAATGCAAATTATAAGCCAAATAATGCAAAACGGGCACAAATCAGGATGCCCAGTTATTGCACAATAACGAGCTGGAAAACGCGCATTCCGGCGACGGCAACTCGATCGCGGCCTCTGATTTACATTCCGGAGAGGTCACAACATGTTTACAAAGGATACACTCTGATTTTGATGAATAACGATGAGACACATGCCAGAAATTGCAGTTAAAGTTTCAGCGGAGCAATTCGCGCCAGAAAGTGTACTTTTCTTCAACTTTTTCGGGTCCCGGGAGCTCCGATTTTCCTCAAAATTTGCAGAGAGGTAGGGGAGGGAGGGGGGAAGATGGTCGGCCAGCCCATTGCCCTAGGAGAGGCCATCGGCCAGGGCCAAAAAGTAGAGGGGCCGGCCAGCCAGGTTAGGTGGCCGGCCGGCCACCTGCCCAAAGTAGGGGCAAAATGGTCATTTTGGCATTTTCTATATATACACACCTCCAATGCCATCCGAAATCACTCCCCCAAGTGTGAAATTCTCTCCTCTTGCTCTCTAAGCTATTTTCTCTTTCAGATCTGCATTTTATACGCGCCCCTCGGCCTCCCACGCGAGTTGTTTTCGCAAAATCGTTCAGATTTAAGCACTTTAAGCCGGCTAAATTTTGACTCCGAGGCTTCTCTTCTCATTTTCACCACTTGAGGTAAGTTTGTTTCAATATTTGGAAAATTTTTCCGGGAGTTGACTTTTGGTTGACTTTTCATTTCCCGAGAGTTGACTTTTGTTGACTTTTTCCAATTTTGGCCTATTTTGCTCATTTTTGCTCCTCTTTGCAGATTTCTCGATATGGCAGGCCATTTCCCTCACGGCGGAGGTTTTCCAGGTGCCGGGGATGATTTTGATCTTATGACACTGCCCCCGAGGGTCCGCCCTTTCCTTCCCGATCGTTATGCTCCAGCGGTGCATAGGCTTCCGCGAGCCACTTTTCGTCATTTTACCGCATTCAACGATCGAGCACCCGTGGATCTTCTTCTACGAGAGCCGGAGCAGCACCTCTCCTACGATGCAGAGGTATTTCACTTTATTCTCTGTATTTCTCGTGCATTTCATACTCCTGTCATGCTTAGACACACAGTTTAACTTACGACATGAAACTTGCACCCTGAGCATGTAACTTAAACACTTTCATGAACACCTGGCATATTTGAATAATTGTGAGCGCACAGTGCACATTAGTTAGAAATTGAACACACAGCTCAAACATTGCTTCATCGAAGACACAATCCGAAGTCGAAAATGAGCACACAGCACATACTGACTAAGAGTAGAACACACAGTCCCAAAACTCAGATTTTCTGAACACGCAGCCCAGATTCGAAGCGAACACACAGCCCATTGATTGAGTAGAACACACAGCCCTAAACTTTGACATACTGAACACACAGCCCAGATTCGAAGCGAACACGCAGCCCACTGATTGAGTAGAACACACAGTCCCCAAAACTTAAAGCGAACACATAGCCCACTGATTAAAAGTAGAACACACAGCCCTAAACTTTGATGCACTGAACACACAGCCCAGATTGAAGCGAACACACAGCCCACTGATTGAGTAGAACACACAGTCCCCAAAACTTAAAGCGAACACACAGCCCACTGATTGAGTAGAACACACAGTCCCCAAACTTGAAGCGAACACACAGCCCACTGATTTGAAGTAGAACACACAGTTCCAAACTTGAAGCGAACACACAGCCCACTGATTTGAAGTAGAACACACAGTCCCAAACTTGAAGCGAACACACAGCCCACTGATTGAGTAGAACACACAGTCCCCAAAACTTAAAGCGAACACACAGCCCACTGATTTGAAGTAGAACACACAGTCCCAAACTTGAAGCGAACACACAGCCCACTGATTGAGTAGAACACACAGTCCCCAAAACTTAAAGCGAACACACAGCCCACTGATTTGAAGTAGAACACACAGTCCCAAACTTGAAGCGAACACACAGCCCACTGATGTTGAAGTAGAACACACAGTCCCAAACTTGAAGCGAACACACAGCCCACTGATGTTGAAGTAGAACACACAGTCCCAAACTTGAAGCGAACACACAGCCCACTGATTTGAAGTAGAACACACAGTCCCAAACTTGAAGCGAACACACAGCCCACTGATGTTGAAGTAGAACACACAGTCCCAAACTTGAAGCGAACACACAGCCCACTGATGTTGAAGTAGAACACACAGTCCCAAACTTGAAGCGAACACACAGCCCACTGATTTTCTGAAACTTTGAACACGCAGCCCAAATGCCAAACTTACTGAACACGCAGCCCATTTTCACTTTACTTGCACACAGCTCATTTTCACTTCATTTGCATACAGCTCATTTTCACTTCATTTGCTGATCTATGCATTTATTCGAAATGTAGGTTCACTCTCGCACAGTGCGAGGATATGGCTCCGTCGCTGCGAGGGAGTGGTATTTCGAGCTTCCGGAAGCTGTCCGGGGATTGGTGGACTTTGCAGGTTTTGGGCCATTCTGCAGAGGATTATCTCATTGCCTCATCAGTAGGACTTTATTGGCTGCTTTGGCGGAGAGATGGTGGGACACCACCAATTCTTTCCATTTTTCTGCCACCGGGGATATGACCATGACCCCGCTGGACTTTGCTGTACTTACTGGCCTAGACGTAGGCGGTGCTCCCATTCCCTACGACGAGGATATGGGTCAGTGGGAGGCTGCCTGGATGCACCTACTGGGGACACACCCGCCCGTAGACAGAGGTTCGGGGAGGGTCCGATACTCCTGGTTTGCTTCCCATTTCCGGCGGCCACAGATGGAGCCTGAGACTCCTGAGGAGGCGGAGCAGTATGCCCGTGGTTTCCTTATGTATCTCCTCGGCACCACCTTGTTTGCTGATAGAGGGAACATGGTAGGATTATATCTCCTGAGTGCTCTGGTAGACTTCTCACAGGTCGGCCAGTATGATTGGGGCGGCGCTGGCCTGGCTACCCTGTACTGTTACATGAGCGCAGTCTCTCGCACACGAGGGGACTTACTCGGCGGCTACTGGAGAGCCTGGGAGGTACATTCTGTCCTCTTGATTTACATTTTTGCTCCTTATTACTTGTTCACTGCACGCACGGCGCACTTTGCATTCTGTATTCATATTCTACACTGCTTTTCTCAGCTATGGGTGTATGTGTATTTTCCTACATTGGCTCCGGAGATGGAGGTGGCAGGGCCTCCGACGACTCCGTATTCATTGATGTTCGAGGGTGAGCACCTACCGAGGCCTCGAGAAACTCTCTCTTCCCTGCGACGGTACTTTGATATTGTTCGAGCGACAGAGGTACTTCAGAACTCTCAGTTCTTTTCATTTTCATCTTTGATCTGCTCTATATATTCTGATTTCTGATCGATTTATGCACTGGTTATCCGTAGATCACTTGGCAGCCTTGGGCAGTCTTTGGCAACGACCTCGAGCATCAATACCCCGGAGGGTTGACTAGTTCCCAGTACAGATTCTTGCTCGAGGGACCAGTCGGCCGGGCTTGGTTCCTGGGGGAACGTTTTCAGCGTCAGATATGGGGGGGCAATTCTCAGGAACCTCCTGCTGTGCCTCCAGACACCATGCGGACTGCTGATAGATTATCCCCTGAGGAGGTCAGTAGTGCTATGCAAGGCAGTGATGCTTTATTACATCTTCTTGATGGGAGCTACGCCACCTACCGCCGCATATACCTGATGCCCCCCTTGACGGGAGTACGGGCTCCACCACGGAGTTCCACCGGCGCACCATCTTCGAGTCGCGCCCGTGCTACAGATATCCCTTCTTCTAGCAGGGCTGGTACATCTAGAGGTAGAGGTAGTTCGATTCCTCCGATCCCTCCGACTCTCGATCACCCTGGGTGGCCAGATATGCCGACCGAGTTGACGAATTGGCGATTTGGGACGCCTTACCAGATTCCGCTAGAGCCTCCTCTGCCTGATCACAGATATGTTAGAGACCCTGACTCGCCCCCGGTATGTTGTTCAGCTTTGATTTATCAGTCAAATATTTAGACATTGATTCCTTTACTGATAGTTTTGCATTTGTATTCGCAGCCTCCTGTTGAGTATACAGACGAGCTGCTCGGGATGCTGGCCACATTCGAGGGCATGATCTTACGGAGGGAGACGCAGATGAGCATCGTGGGTGTGGAGGTACTGTTCATTTTCCCTGTACTAGCATGTTTCTGATGATACTCCGGTTTTGAACCTTCTGCTGTATTAGAGCACATCTGACACACACCCTATTCACATTCTGCATTTGCACCTGCTTTTTATGTTTGAACTAATGCATTGCACCTTGCATTTTCAGATGCCTCCAGTATATGCTTCGACGCGAGGTGGGCCACCCGGGCCTTCTCAGAGAGGTCGAGGTACTGGGCCATCCAGGCCTTCTCAGGGAGCTGGGCCATCTAGGCCTTCTCGAGGAGTTCGAGGAGCAGGGTCGTCTCGCAGACGCAGGGCACCCATCGTCGATGATGACGAGGAGGAGATCGCAGATCATGTGTCAGAGGCATCCCCTGGAGAGGGAGGCCCTGGTCTTGGTTCCGAGAGCGGAGACGAGCCTGAGGAGGATCCGGAGGATGACAGCTCCGATCCAGATGGTGATGAAGATGCAGAGATTATCCCGCAGAAGAGGATGAGAGGGCCTCCCCATTCCCGTTCCCGAGGACACTGATGTTATTTCCTGCTTTATTCTACTTTTTTAGCTAGTAGTTTGTAGCACTTTGCACATTGTTAGGCAGTTTTATTTTCTGTAAAACTTGTATCTTTAACCGTTGTAAAACATGATGGAATGAAACAGCTTTTGAAAAGATGTTGTATTTGAAATTCTTAGCATCGCATCGCATCATTTTGCACGAAAATGGAATTGAATAGAAACGTGCCTCATGTATTTATCGGGTCAGGTAGTGAACCGACGCAACAAAATAAAGAAACAAATCGACTTACTAAGAGATAATAGAATCTTAGCAAGTTTACAACTCGATAAACAAGGTACAACAATGTTAACGACTCAATTAAACAAGACTTAACAAAATTGTGTAACCAAAGGGTAACAACTCAAAACACAAAATGCGACAACTTGACAAACTTACAACTCGATAATCAAAACAACAACTCGACAAGCAAAAACACGACAAAATGTATTTCAGACAGACGATCTGGATGATGGGACGTACCCAAAACTAATAGAAATTGAGGCCTTCAACATTCCCGATGCGTGACAGTGCTTCAAACTCTCTTCCGGCGGGCATAACAAGACCAATGCGAGGCCTACAACATTTCACAGTTGAAAAGTAGTAGGTGGCCGGCCTACTAGGATAGGTGGCCGGCCGGCCACCCCCCCCACATCCGCCAGAAACGTGACACGTGTCCTTTAAATAGTGTTCTGCCCCTCTATAAAAGCTCCACCCTTGGAACTCATTCATTTCATCACCTTTCCTCACAAAAATGGAAGCATTTCTCACAGAAAATCTCACATCTTGGATTTCTTCTTTGGATGGCTCGGAGAAGTTGAATTTTCGGGGTTTCGGCTTAAATGCACTATTCACGCTAAGTCGGACTCCACTGTATCTTCCTTTCCTCCATGCTGCGGCAAGGTTTTGGAACCCGGTGACGCACGTCTTTAGCTTTGGCGGGCAAGAGGTATGTCCTACTTTTGACGATTTTCAAATCTTGGTGGAGTCCGAGCGAAGCGAGGAAATTCTGCCCCAGCTCAATTTTAGCTATGCCCAAGCCTTAGGGCGGGTGTGCGGTCTTAATGCGCATGATGCTAGATCTCTGATTGGTGATGGAATGTTGGACATTCCGAGCCTGATTTACCGATTCTCTGATGCTGGTGACCGCAGCAACCACCATTGGCAAGGCTTCCGGCAGCACGCCCTCTGCTTGTGTCTACTATCTCATTTTCTGTTTGTCTCGAGCTCCGGAGGAGCTAGCGTCCGTTTGATTGAAGTCGCCCAAGGTTTGAGAGAAGGAAAGAGTTGTATTGCCATGACTCTGGCCGAGACATTGATGGGCTTGGATGCCTTCTACCGCCGGGAGACAACCAGGTTTGCAGGGAGTCCACTACTGTTGCAGGTAATGTTTCCCACCCAAGCTCACATGTATATTTGCTCACATCACTCGGCCTTCGGGCTCGTTTTTTCCTCACAACACCCTTATCTCACTTTTCTCTCCTCGTACATCTCTCTATTCTTTAATCTCTCATTTTTCATCCCTCCCCAGATATGGCTGATGGATAAACTACAAGTCGTGGACTCTTGTCCCGCTTATTCAGCTCGCGGCTACTTCTTTCGGCAACACCTAGTCAATGCCCTTGATGAGAGCTGGTGGTTTGAATGGATGTGCAACCTATCGGCAGATCGCATTGCGTGGCGCTGCCCTTGGCTCAATCTTCCGGCAATGGGCTATAGCATGTCCCGGCAGGTTGGGATTCGACTGATTGGCTTGACTCATTGCGTGTTCTATTTCCCATTCCGCATTTTGCGCCAATTCGGCCACGATCAGACTTGCCCACCAGAGGGGATTGAGTATCCGGCTACTTTCCTGGTTCGAGGCGCACAGCTGGCTCGACAGGCTGCAGCATGGAGAGTTAGAGAGCTTCTAGCCCCTGCCCCTACTTTCAGTCGCACTTTATCTGATGAATGCTGGGATTGGCTCAACGAGGAGGCACAGGTTGGGCCTAAGTTGGCGTCTGAGGCTTCAACAAGCTCTGGTAGGGGGCGTAGGGACACCTGACTGGACTATGCCCCAGATTTATTGCTTTATTAGTACTTTCAAGTTTTCTTTATGAATGTAATAAAAAAGCAACTTCGATTGTATGCAAGAGCAAAAGAACTCTGTTTTGGAATCAATGAAATTGAAAGTTGTGGTACTGAAAATTCTCCACTTTTGGTCCAAAAATGGTCTTAGTTGTGAAAAGATTACTTTGAACAAAGTCAACTTTTATTAAAACTTTTCAAAACTATTTTCGATATGGATCAGAACTGGACACGCCTGAGATCTGTCACTGAGATGTACAACTCCGAATCCTAGCAACTGGAAAGTTGCCCCTAGTCTGAAAAAGGTGCCTCGGCAAAGTGTGGCAACGGAAAGTTGCCCCTAGTCTGAATGATGCCGTAACACTTCATGGCGACGGAAAGTTGCCCCTAGTTTGAATAGCACTGTGCCGGAGATCACGATAAATACTGATGAATAGAGATGACTGAGATGATCAGAATGGACAAAGTTGATCGGGGAAAAGATTGTGACTGAACTTCAGGATGAAGCTGCCTACGTATCCCAAAGATGGGAATCAAGTCTTACGTAGTTCAGGCTTAGGTTCGCTCGAGTGTTTTTGCTCTCCTTTTGCGCTCTAACTTTTGCCAAGGCCGCCCTTTGCGGGTTTTCAACCTTGCGAGCTCAGTTTTTATAATTTCAAATTTTCTATGCTCTGAGTTTTGCCTAGGTCGCCCTTTCGGGTTTTCGGCCTAGCGAGCCTCTCAAGGGTAGTATTTCTTCAACTTGTCCATGTTGATCGGTTGGGAAAACTCCAAGCCATCTAGATCCATCAGAACCACAGCTCCACCTGACCAGATTGACTTGATGATGTAGGGACCAGTCCAATTGGGTCTGAACTTGCCCCTTGGGTCGTGGATGGGAGCTCGGTTGTCCTTGAGCACCAAATCTCCTTCTTTCAAGTTCCTGGACTTAACCGTCTTGTTGAAAGCCCGGGCGATTCTGCGCTGATAACCTTGGACGTGGTACAGTGCTTTCAACCTTCTTTCATCGAAAAGCATGAGTTCCTCAAATCTGTTTTGCTGCCAATCTGCTTCGGCTATCTGGCACTCGGCCAATACTCGTAATGACGGGACCTCAATCTCAATAGGCAGGACGACCTCCATCCCATAGACTAATGAGTACGGAGTCGCCCCAGTAGAAGTTCTGATCGAAGTCCTGTAGCCCCACAGAGCAAACGGCAGCTTGTCTGGCCAGTCCCGATAGGTTTCCACCATCTTCTGTAGTATGCGCTTGATATTCTTGTTGGCGGCCTCAACTGCTCCATTGGTTTGCGGCCGATAAGTAGATGACTTATGAAAAGCCACATTGTATTTTTCCAACAAGTCAATCACCTCCTTCTTGAAGTGGGAACCATTGTCTGAAACTATTTCATTCGGAACCCCGTAGCGACAGATGATGTTGTTTCTGATGAATTTTGCAACGTGTGAAGCTTTCAACACTGTATAAGATTGGGCCTCAACCCACTTCGTGAAATAATCTATCGCTACAAGGATGAACTCATGCCCGTTCGACCCTTTCGGCGTGACGGCTCCGATCACATCAATTCCCCAGACTGAAAATGGCCATGGCGAAGTCATGTTGTACAGCTTTGACGGCGGGATGTTCATGCGATTTGCATGGATCTGACATTTGTGGCATCGCCGAACAAAACCGATACAATCCTCCTCCATAGTGGACCAATAATAACCCTGTCTAAGGATCTTCCGTGCCAACATCACCCCATTCATATGTGCACCACATTCACCCCCATGGATGGCTTCCATCAGACGCTTGGACTCTTCAGCATCAACACACAGTTTATGCATTCCCAGATGACCCCTTCTATACAATTTACCCCCGCAGATGATGAACTGAACGGCCAACCTTCTTATTGCCCTCTTGTCTTTGGCATTTACCCCTGGCGGGTATGTTTCTGTTTCCAAAAAGTTCCAGATGTCGTAATACCAGGGGTGTTCGTCCCGAACTTCATCTATGGCTGCAATCGACTCATAGGCAGGTGCGAATTTCTGGTCAATAATGACTGGACGCATTCGAACTCCACGTGGGATGTCTATCATGGATGATAGAGTTGCTAAAGCGTCTGCGAACTTGTTGTTCTCTCTTAGTAGATGAGTAAAACTTAACTTTTCAAACCGAGGAATCAGCAAATCCAAGGTTTGGTGATACATCATCATATTTTCCTCTTTTACTTTCCAGTCTCCTTTAGCTTGAGACACAACAAGATTCGAATCCCCAATGACGTCCAGCCGTCTTGCCCCTAATTCCAGGGCTGCTTCCATACCAGCAATGCACGCTTCGTATTCTGCTTCGTTATTTGAAACTTTGAAACGGAGTTTGAAGGCTAGAGGGATACGGGAATTGTCGGGTGTTATCAGCAACACTCCTATCCCATATCCATGTTGATTTGACGCTCCGTCAAAGTACATTGTCCAACTTTCCTCGTCGATATGCAGAATTGCTTCATCTGGGAATAGGTACTCAACTGCTTCATCCCCCTCAACCGGATGGTCGGCAAGGAACTCTGCTACTGCTCTGCCCTTTACTGACTTGCGCGTCACATATGTAAGATCAAATTCGGAGAGCAACAGCAACCAACGAGCTAGCCTACCCGTAAGCGCTGGTTTCTCGAAAAGATATTTGATGGGATCAAGTCGCGAAACCAACATTACAGAGTGAGCTAACAGGTAGTGCCGCAGCTTCCTGGTAGCCCATACCAGGGCTAGACAAGCCTTCTCCAGCGGCGTATACCGGGTCTCATATTCTAGCATCTTCTTGCTCAAATAGTAGATGGCTCTTTCCACCCTATCTTCTGATTCTTGTGCAAGCATGCAGCCTATTGTGGTCTCTGTCACTGACAGATACAAAATCAACGGTTTCCCTGGTTCCGCTGGTGATAAAACGGGTGGGTTCTGTAGATATTCTTTAATCTGTTCAAACGCAGCTTGACACCGGCCGTCCCATTGGAACTTCTTGCCTTTCTTCAGAAGACCAAAAAGTGGTTCACAAGTCAAGGTTAGTTTTGAAATAAACCGTCTTATGAATTGCACTTTACCCAGAAAGCCTCGCACCTCTTTTTCAGTCTTTGGTGGTGGCATTTCTAAGATGGCCTTGATTTTGGAAGGGTCGACCTCGATGCCCCTTTGTGTAATCAGAAACCCCAGCATTTTTCCCGCTGTAACACCAAACGTACATTTCTGAGGGTTTAGCCGCAACCGGAATTCCCTGATCCTTTGGAAAAACTTGTGCAAGGCGGTGTAGTGGCCTTCTCTTTCTTTGGACTTGACAATCATGTCGTCCACGTACACCTCAACCTCTTTGTGGATCATATCATGTAGTATTGTGGTCGCGGCCCGTTGATAAGTAGCCCCAGCGTTCTTCAACCCAAATGGCATGACCCGGTAGCAGTATGTTCCCCACGGGGTAGTGAATGCAGTCTTTTCTCTGTCTTCTGGCGCCATCACTATCTGATTGTACCCTGAGAAGCCGTCCATGAATGAGAGCAATGCATGCCCTGCAGTGAAGTCCACTAATTCATCAATGTGTGGCAAGGGAAAATCGTCCTTTGGACTGGCTCTGTTCAAATCCCTGAAGTTTACACACACCCGGATCCTACCATCTTTCTTCGGCACCGGAACAATATTGGCCAACCAAGTCGGATATTCAGATACTAGCAGGAAGCTTGCGTCAATCTGCTTGGTGACCTCTTCCTTAATCTTGAGAGCCCAATCCGGGCGGATCCTTCTGAGCTTCTGTTTGACGGGTCGAGCCTCGGGGTCAAGGGGGATCCGATGCTGTACAATCTCAGGATCGATTCCAGGCATGTCTTCGTAGGACCACGCGAAAACATCTTTGAAATCTTTTAATAAAGCGACTAAGCGCTCGCGTTCCTCCGAAGACAACGTGGACCCGATCTGGACCAGCCGCGGGTCCTCCTCAGTACCAATATTCACAGAAATGATTTCATCCGTTAATGGCTTAACAAATCTCTCTTGCTTTTGCTCAATTAGACGTTGTAAAATCGGAGGAACTTCGTCCTCGTCGTTTTGATCAAAATTTTGAAAGTCTGAATTAATGCAATAAATTAGGGGCACAGAAAAGTACTCGGAAACCACATTCACCTCATTCTCATTAAGTTCATCCAAATCGTCTGATTCATCGGTTACAACAGACTCAAATGAAAAGGAAAAAGACGACCTGGACAAGACTCTGGCATCCGGGTTAACATCCCCAGGAGTACCAGACTCAGACTCAGTCGAGCTGGAATCTGATTCCGACTCACAAGACTCGGTGGAATCAGATTCCGGCTCACTACCTGACCCGGAACTGCTGGATAAGAATCCCTCCTCGTACTGCCAAATGAGAGAGGGTGCGATGGATGCATCCAAGATAGCTGCTGGTTGGCTCGCAGCCGTTTCATCTCCAATCATGGAAACCGCGACGTTATTCCCCAAGCAATCTTGGTCGATCGGAGGATCAGAGAGGAGACATGCCAGTGCTACCCCCATTTCCAATTCCGTGCCCTCAGCATCCTCTGCCTTATTCCGCTCAGCCTCGGTTGTTGGGTCTGTCTGCTCTGCGGCGACGTCATCCCCGGATAGTTGCAGGTCGAAGAAGATTTCGAAACCTGGTACGCGCTTCCTCTCCGTGTTAAACCATGGTTCTGGGAAGCCGCAGAATGGAAAATCTTCCCCCTCCCGGACGAAGCGTCCGTTCAGGGTACCCCAGATAGGCCTATGTATTAGATCAAAAGGCTTCCCAGCCTGCTTCGCTCTGGCCCTGCTGGCCATTTCTTTCCCTTTCCTCGCCCAGTCTTCTTTGGTGGGCAGATAACCCAATCCAAAGGTATGTGGATTATGTGGCACTTCGGCCAACGCTGCGACGCCTTTCCGGCCGCTTCTTTCCAATCCCATCCCAGGGATATGCTGTAGCTTGTTCATGAGGTAGACGGCTTGAGCGCTGACATACAAACCCTCATTCACAGCCATTATGTTTTGCACCACCTGGGCCTCAGCCAAAGTAAATCCCGATATAAACATGTCCTCCATGCCGTGTTCAATCTCTAGGACTGGCGTGGATACCTTCGGAGGGGGATGGATTGATGAATTCCCGAAAACAATGGCTACTCCCTTTCCATAGGGGTATTTCACCATTTGATGTAGAGTAGATGAGACGGCCTTCACCTGATGCAACCAGGGTCGCCCCAAAAGCATGTTAAAGGAAGCAGGGACCTCTAAGACATGAAAATCTACTTCGTGTTGTCCAGGCCCAATCTTGGTTTGGATTTTTACTGTCCCCAGGACATCCCTGCTCGTATTATCATAGGCCTTGATCACTTGAGTAGTCGGTGTAAAGTCCGTAGGCTTTAACCCAATTGCATAGGCCGTCCTGGCCGGGCAGACGTTAATAGCGGACCCAGTGTCAACAAGCACTACAGGAATCCATTTATCTCTGCATTCTATAGAGATGTAGAGAGGTCTGTTGTGATCCACACCCTCAGGCGGCAATTCCTTGTCCGTAAAGGTCAATGCCGGGGAACCTCCTCCCGGGAAGACTAAACCAACTAGTTGTTCCGGCGTAGTTTCGATGGAGAGTTTCGCTCTGTCCATGGCAGATAAGACAGCCTGCCGGTGCACCCTCGAAGCCATAAGCAGTCCCCAGATAGAGATGTCTGCTTGTATTTTCTTTAGCTGCTTCAGTACAGCCTCTTCTTCCACTTGCTTCTCTTTCTGTTTTTCTGCCTCCTTATCTTTCCCTGATACCTCGGGTTGATCAAGGTGTGGGGGCTTGAAATACCGCCCACTTCTAGTCATATGGTCTACCTCCTCGAGGTACCAGGTGCTGTCTGGTTGGCCACCTGCCCAGTCTTCGTCTGTGTGGGCAAGATACAAGTCGTCATCTTCCCACCACATTCCATTAGCATCTAGCAGGCACCTGTCTGGTTCCGGCTTGTTTGTGTTCTCAGCATTTTCCTCCTGCATGCTCACAGCATGTTCAATTTTCGTGCCCACAGCACTCTCAACTTCCTCATGGTTCTTTGCTTTTCGGGCTCTCTCAGAAACCCATCTCTTTTCTTGCTCCTCTAGTGTCAATTGTTCAGTTTTCAAAATGTCTTGGTCCCGAGCGGAATTCTTCGCACCGGCGCTCTCCGGCGATTTAATCTGATCCTCGGCCCTTCCGGCCACAAATGGTACAATGTCTGGTTGATCATCCAACCACCCGACGACTTCCGCTGATTCTTCGTAATCGAACCAGTTAATGGATGCATCCCCTGATTCTTGATCGTTGAAAAATTGGAGATTGGCGAAGCCCTCTTCAACCGTAGTCAGATCATCCCCCGCTGATTCAAACTTATCCCCCCAGATCATACACAACTCAGCCTCTTCCGGCAACCCCATACTCAGCTTAAACTGGCTCGTTGACAAGATATACCCACTCGGATCATAAGCTCTGCCAGCTAAATTCTCAGTTTGCTCCACCCCAGACTCAATAACTCTGCTCTCCTCGGAAGCCTGCCCAATTCCATTCTCGGTGGTCACCACCTTTGGCTCAGGTTGGGGTGTGGAGGTGTCCATCATGCACAAGTCCGTGCTATCAGGGAGGAACACCTTCGGCTTGGGTAGGTGGGAGGGAGTGATATAGATACTGGGATCATATGAAGCGACCCCCGTATAGATGAGGTTGACTCTTTTTGGTGGATCTTGGTTATGTTTGAGGAGTGGGTTGTTTGTGACATTGGGTCCTTGAGGAGGTAGAATGATGTTCTTGTCAATGAGATCTTGAATCTCATGACGCAGCCTATAGCATTGGTCGGTGTCATGACCATGCTGTTGGTGATATTTGCAATATTTAGCTGGGTTGTAGGAAGGTGGGAGTGGATTTGGTGGGGACCTCGGTTCCAAGGGTTTAAGATGCCCTTTTCTGACTAGAACCCCGAGGACTTTGGATAAAGGCATATGTAGTGGAGAGAAGGTTCGTTGACCCCTGGGTTGGTACCTTGAAGCTTGGTTACTGCTCCCAGAGGCATCAGAAAAAGGTGTGGCCGCTGCGGGCCTTGTTTGGGAAGGGGGATTGGTGGTGACCATTCCGACCTCTGAAGTTCTTGTATTGGAAGAGCCACTCGGGCCTGCATTACTACCATGGTTGAATGTTCTCCGGGGTTGATCCCGATCTTGGTCAAACAGACCCTGCTTCATCGCATCCTCTATTTGCATACCCATATCATGTAGATCTGCGAAGGTGGGGAAGGGAACTACAATCATCTTTTTCATTAACGCCGGCTGGAGATTGCGCACAATCATCCGGATCTGATCTCTGTCAGTCGGCCTTAAGGTCATCATCGATGCCTTCGCCCTCCACCGGGTGACAAAGTCAGAGAAAGATTCTTTGGGCTCTTGTCTCGTCATCTCGAGATCACGAGTTGTGATCTCGATCTGCGTGTTGTATGAATATTGTGCCACGAAGGCCTCGGCCATCTCATCCCAGTTTATCTTCACATCATCCTCCAGCTTTGAGTACCAAGTGGATGCCACACCCGATAAAGTTCGACCGAACAATGAAAGCTTTTGCGGTCGGGTTAGGCCCATTGGTCTTAAGACGTCTGAAAATAGCCGGAGGTGAACCATAGGGTCCCCGGATCCATCAAAGCGATCGATCTGGGGCATCTTAAATCTGTCCGGCAATGTCACGGCTACATCAGTATAACCGTCTTCAATATCTGGGATGGCCTTCACCCCCTGAGACTTTTTGAAGAGCTTCTCCAACTTGCTCAATTTCAGAGCTGTCTGGTCTACCTCAAACTCAAATGGAGCGTCCGGGTAGGTCTGTGTAATGTTTTTGGACAGTTGTGGTAGAAGCGGGGGCGGAGCCAGCCCCGTTGGAAGACCCGTGTCCTCTTGGGTGTTTTGTGGGTTTGGCGGAGCATTTTGTGGATTTGGGAGGGTAGCTTGGGTATTCTGTAGATTTGGAGGAGCATTCTGGCCAGTAGATGTCGGCTCAGGTAATGGAGCCCCGGGTGGTGGAGGAACCTGCTGTGTCCCTAGTGGAGGAGGGACCTGGTGTGAAGCAGATGCAGCGTTCTGCTGTTGTAGTCTGGTGATCAGCTCAGACTGTTGGGCCATGACAGCGGCTTGCTGTTTGGAAAATTCCGCCTGGCGGATAGCATCATCATGCATTTGCTTCATGCTTTCACCCATCTGGTGCATCATCGCCTCCATTGCTGTGTTCTGTTGTTCCATCTGAAAAACTGGCAAGTGTATCTCTATAGCAGAAAGAGGAATCTCAACCCGACTGTCTGTTGCTAAAGTAGACTGCTGTATCAATAATCTCTGCTCTGACGGACTGCGTTTCCTCGGTCTCCTTCTAATAACCGGGGGTAGTGAATGGAACACCGGATGTCCGTCAACTAGATCCTCGGATCGAGTAAGTCGGCGACCTCGTGTCCAGATTGCTTGGGGAGTATCGACTGGCTCGGAAGCAATGGTGCTACAAACTGTCCTAGCAAAAACAAGATAATAAAGCAAAAGGAAATAAATGACCAGAAAAACGGGCAGCATAACAGCTTAAAATTAAATACACACAACACACAGTCGGGCATACAACACACAGTTGGATAAGCTGGAAATACACTGTCCTCAACCACTGATCACTGTTCCCATATCACTGTTTCCCTAAACTGAACCTGATATCCGCAGACAACTGATTCTCAAATAACTGACTGATGCCCGCAGGCGTAACGTGCTAACTCAAAACTGATGCCCACAGGCCTGATGCCCAAACTCATACTGATACATGCATTCCCTGTAGAGACGCACTCTAACAAGCACATAGCAGATAGATGAGAGCCAAAACACCCCTATGTTGGGGTAGGGTTTCCCTGTCCTATTTCGTCAGGAACTAGGGTTTCACTACGCACGCAGTGGTTTCAAACAACCTATAAACGGGTAAGCAACCTGTCCTAGTTTGGATTGGTCACTATGGATCCGAATATGCACTAGGTCGAATGGTCAAAAAGGGTGCCCCGGTAAAACCGGGGTTTGTGTTCCCATGCTGTCAGAGCCCAGAGCCGATCAGCCTTACGGACATGACTTGACAAGACAAGCCTCCGGCAAATCGTTCGGGAATGGCATATGGCAAACACGGTGTCCTAGGCGCACCAATGCAAATGCAATGCAAAGAAACACACAAGTGTAGTCAAAACCAGATATCATGAGTTCGAGTCAAGTTCTCTAACTCCCCAGCAGAGTCGCCAGAAACTGTAACAACGCCCGCGGGGGACCTCGCTACAGCTCGGACTCGATTTTGTTGCGGTTCTCAATCTCGAACCAAAGAGTCCAAATCCGGCAAATCGTTTTGAAGGAAAACAGATTTTTGAAAGAAGTGCCAAACATGGACTGCTTTGCCAGATAACAGAGTCGCCACCTAAATATTTTAAAATGGGAAATTTAGGAAACCCTGACTCGGTGCCGAAAGGCCACGTGTCCGTCATTACCAAAGTTGGCTCGGGAACTTGGGTACGATTAGGGAAGGTCACATCGTGGGCACCCCCTCTCGCCCGGTCAAAGACCGGCCTCTACTAACCATGATATCTGTTTTTGAAAACATTGTATGCTCTTATTCCGATTATTAGCCTAGGTTACTATGTGATGCTCGCAGCAAACAAGTATAGACTGGGCCGTCTGAATTGGAAATAAACATCTCATGTTTGTTTGTGAAAAATGGTTTACTACCCGCAGGTAGGCTTAAAATGCAGATTTTGCCACAATCTAGTGGGCTTAGCAAACAATTGATGAATTGTTCCAATTCAGATAACTCAACCTCCACCCACAGGCATTCAAGGCAGTTATATCAGATAAGCAAATAGCCTCATGGCAAGCATGCTATCATGGCAACACTCACACGCATGCAAGGATGCTAAAGCATAACAACTCACCGAGTACTCCAAGCCAAAACAAAAACCGATTAGAAATCATGCATGATCCTAAGTATACTGAATGCCTAATGCAACACATGCGAAGATGCAATTATAGCAGGCTCGGCTATTCTAAAAGATGGCATATGAGATGTAACAGCTATCAAGTATTCAACTTGGAATTGAAATACAAATGCAGTTTGTATGATGCGCCGAGCCCGGTGCGTGCAAAACAGATGAATGATGCAAACATGCTGTCATACTGTTATGCTAATTGAAACATGCCCTATATCTAACCATTCAAAGCGGGTAAATAAAAGGGAGAAAGAAATGGGGGTTGGAAGACATACATCGCACTCACACACCCTTATTACAACATTGCCCTCGCGCAGAGGGTCCGAATAAATAATAATACAGACCCGAATAAAGGAATATACAGTCCGAAATATACAGATTTCTAATTAATTGACAAATTAAACTAAGAAAGCAATAAAACTGGCGTGCAAGCCAGGGACTGCCTCGCTTTTGCTGAATGATGTATGCTGGAGCTGTTTGGCGCAGAAATCCACGACGATGCCCCAATCAGCCTCTGTTTCACAATGTTTCTTGGAAAGCGTGCCAAGCTCTGAAAAGCTGTTGATTCCTGATTTTGCTGTGACAGAGAGCAGGAAAAGGGCACAGCAATGTATTTCACAAATATATGCATGCCTCGATCCTCGTGCCACCAATCACGCATACCGATGCATGATGGCCGAGGAACCGGATTGCACAACTCAATATAGGGATGAATACATATGAATGCTATAACAAAGCCCAACTCCATCATGGGTAATCCGGAGTGTCGGTGGCTTGGGAATTGAGACCCGTTCCGTTACTCAGAGTACAAAACGCGTCTCGTTTCCCGTGCCAAATGCATGGTATGCATGGAATGCAACTAACATGTAATATAGCATGCACAATGCCATGAAAATGAGTAACCTCGAAATGCGTGCACACGGGCACGCAAACCGAGGTAATGCACGAATGCAATCTAAGACACAACCTAGTATGCACAATGCTGTGAAAATGAGATGAAAATGAAACGCCTCGAAAAGCGTGCGTGCGGGCACGCAAACCGAGGCGATGGCATGAAATGCAAAGCGGATAAAACAGAGTGCCTCGAAATGCGTGCACACGGGCACGCAAATCGAGGCGATGACAAAATGGAAACCGGATACAATCGAAGTGCCTCGAAATGCGCACCCACAGGCACGCAAACCGAGGCGATGATGAAATGAGAAAATCGGGTACAACCGAAGTGCCTCGAAACGCGCGCCCACAGGCACGCAAACCGAGGCGATGATGAAATGAGAAAATCAGATACAACCGAAGTGCCTTGAAACGCGCGTCCACAGGCACGCAAACCGAGGCGATGATGAAAGAATGAAAATCGGATACAACCGAAGTGCCTCGAAACGCGCGCCCACAGGCACGCAAACCGAGGCGATGATGAAAGAATGAAAATCGGATAAGACCGAAGTGCCTCGAAACGCGTGCCCACAGGCGCGCAAATCGAGGCGATGATGAAAGAATGAAAATCGGATAAAACCGAAGTGCCTCGAAACGCGTGCCCACAGGCGCGCAAATCGAGGCGATGATGAAATGATGAAAATGACACACGTAATGCCGCGATGGACTTACACCAACATGGGAGAGCCTCAGCTCACTCACATAGGAGGCCGTCGGATAAAAACGAAGGTGCCTCGAAGTGCGTACCCACAGGCACGCAAACCGAGGCAATGGATTAAGGCACGAAATGGCATGGGAAATGATATGTAAGCATGGCAAAGGAATTTCAGCACTCACAAATGATGTGAAACAACCCCGAAATGATGCGAAATGACAACCGAAGCATGCAATCATCCCGAAAATGTGAAATTAAGCCCCGAAATGGCCTATAGCCATGCTATACATACAAAATATGATCATGGCAGCAAGAACAGTAGCAAGGCAGTCCCAAATATGGCATTTTTTCAGTAATAAACATGGCCAAAATGCAAGCATAGATATGGCAACAGAATCATACAAGATTAATGGCCAAAAGAGCATTACAATGGGAGGTGGTATATACAAACACCAAATGGACAAACTTTGTTCTACAACATTAAAGAGGACCCAAAATTAAGCATATATACAGAAGATGGAAGCCTCTAAATCATAAAACAAACATGCTAGAAATGGAAAGCAAAATGGAGCCACAAAAGGGTATAACACAAGATATGCAATCTATACATCAAATGACCAAACCTTCTTCATGAAACATGTAAAGGGGGTCAAAAGAAGACTAAAATCAGTAGGGGTCGAAGTCCCAAAAACAAACACAAATAGGTCAAAAATTGCATACAAAATATGGCATACTTGATGAAATTGAAGGAACTAGTATATACAAAGGCCAAATGAAGTTGAGCTCCTCTACAATGTTGTAGAGGGGCTCAAAATAAGCAAGAAAGCAGTAGGGGTCGGACCCCTAAAAACCAACACAAATAGGTCAATTTTAGCATGCAAAAATGTGACAAACTTGGTGAATATTGAAGGAACTAGTATATAGAAGTACCAAATGAAGTTGAGCCCTTCTACAATGTTGTAGAGGGGCTCAATATGAGCACAAAATCAGTAGGTGTTGGACCCCTAATTCTCAACCAATTAGAGTATATAAAAAGATCAAGAAAAAACCCTAAAAGTTGGTTTTGAATACTTACCCTTGAAGACTTGTCTTTCTTTGCTTCTTGGCTTTGATTTGTAGCTTCTCAACCTCTGAAATTCACTTCCTAGCTTCTGGAATCAAAGTTGGAATGGTGAGGCTAGGTGTTGGTGAAGGAATCAAGCATCACTTGAAGAAATTTTGGAGCTTTTGGCTATGGAAATTAGTTTTTTTGCTTAAGTGTTCTTGGGACCATTTTTTCTAACCTTGAGGAAGGAGCTCTTGGTTCCTTTAAATAGGCACAACAAGGGTGTAAAAGGGGAGGGAAAAGCACCCAAGCTTTCCCTCCCAAAATATCCCCCGGATGGGGAGATATTTTGACAAAAATATCCGGACAGCTGGAACAGGCTGGAAAGCAAGAATCTGGCCGGCCAGGTAGTTTTCTGGGAGGTGGCCGGCCAGCCACCCCACCTGGTCGGCCAGCCACTCATCATGGCCGGCTGGCCACCCCAAGAAAATGAACAGAAGATTTTCTGGTCGACCAGTATACCAAAGTGTCCTCTCATGTGTGTAGAACAAGGCCCCAAGGTTGGAATTTGGCAACACTGAACCATGAGTCACAACATAGAGCTTGAAGGAGAGGCCCAAAAATGAAACCAACAATTGCTGGCCGACCACCATACCAAAGTGTCCTCCCAGATGTGTAGAACAAGGATCCAAGGTTGAAATTTGGCAACACTGAAGCAGGAGCCACAACATAGAGCTTGAAGGAGAGGCCCAAAAATGAAACCCACAGTTTCTGGCCGACCAGTAGCTTTTAGGGTCCTCCCATGTTCCCTCATCACAAATATGTAACTTTGGCTGGAAGAAAATACCCCCAAGGTGTTCAACATTGGCCCGGAAGTGAGAAAAACGGGCTCCGGAGGAGCGAAACTGGTTATCTGGGATAATTGCTGGCCTCCCACCCCCCAGTGATCTTCTTGATGTTGAAACAGAGGTACCTGCCAAATTTGAACAAAAACTAATGAGAAATGAACGCTCGGGGCCAAAACCGAGCCATTCGGGATCCCGAAAATAGGCTGCGGGTGCCGGAAGTGGCATACGGCAGCGAAGTGGATATCTGCAACTCCAGTGTCCCTCGGAATGACAAAACAGAGGTTCTTGCCAAAAATCAGAGAAAACTGATGCAAAATGAATGCTCGGGGCCCAAACCGCGCGATTCGGGGTCCCGAAAATAGGCTGCGGGTGCCGGAAGTGGCATACGGCAGCGAAGTGGACATCAGGGGCCCCAGTGTTCCTCGGAACTATAAAACAGTGGTGCAAGCCAAAAACCGGAGAAAACGGATGCGAAATGAAAGCTCGGGACCAAAACCGCGTAGTTTGGGGTCCCGAAAATGAGCTGCCGGGCACCGGGAGTGGTGTTCGGCTGCGAAGTGGGCATCAGAGGCCCCAATGTTCCTCGGAACTATAAAATAGTGGTGCAAGCCAAAAACCGGAGAACTCGGAGATGGTTGGGCGGTCCCGAGCCGAGGCACACGGCCTAACAGTCCCGAAAATCGGGAACCGGGCTCCGAAATGGGAAAAATGGCCTACGGCCACGAAAAGTAGCTCACGGCCACCGGGAGATAGTCTACAGGACCACTCCCTTCCCTCAGGAAAGAAAACAGAGAAAACCGAGTCTGGTTCGCAAACCAAGACAAGGTAGAGAAGAGGGTTCGGAAGTCCGGAGGCAGGGCGCGCGGCCGCGACTCTGAGACTTCGGAACGAGCACAATATGCAACCTCACCGAGCGCTCAATCGGTGACGTCTGAGTCTTAAGGTCGGTCAAAAATGAGGTGTCTACAATATCCTAATCGGGAACTTTGGGTAGAGCACCCAAGTCTTAATGCCGATAAAAAATGGGGTATCTACAGAAGATCAGCTCCTCTAACCTTACTAGTAGGTATTTTGTTAGTGATCCCGAGTTAAATATTTTTTTTAACTCAAATGATTTGTTTTTAGAGTCAGGTGGTAATGTTCATATGTGAATTGATAAAAATATTTTTTTCACCTTATGATTAGGAATCAAGCACAAGAAGTGTAAGCATAGGAAATAAGAGCTTGGCCAGGGTATTAGATAAAGGAAAAGTTAGGTTGAAATTGACATCAAGCAATATAATCACCTTAGATGGAGTTTTGCATGTTCACGATATTAAGAAAATTTTAGTTAGTGCATCTTTGTTAGTTTGTTGGAAAAATGGTTTAATATAGGCATATTTTTGAGCCCAAATTTAAGTGGGCCCCAAACGTTGTTTGGGGTGGGTTCGAAGAGGTGAAGACAGAACGTCAAAACCATTTATGAATGAATGGGAAGTTAACATCGTTTTTCAAGTCAAACATTAATTTTTTAGATAAAAATTCTTTTGAATTTTTTCAATAAAAATTATTGTGGGAATTTAATTTAATTCTAAATTCTAATTTTGGATTCCTAAGTGGTTTCCTAAAGTTTGCAACTGTGGGAATTTAATTTAATTCTAAATTCAAATTTTGGGTTCCTAAGTGGTTTCCTAAAATTTGTACCTCTTACTTTATTTATTAAACTATTCAATTTGTTTAATATATATATTCAATAGTTTAATATATATATATATATATATTCAAAATAGTTTATTTAATAAAGTGCAACAAATTTGAGTTCCTAACTATTTCTTTTGGTTGACCAACAGTCACTATTCAATTTGTTTGAAAGTGTGTTCAATGCAACGGTCTACAGCTATTTGAATTTAAATTCTGAAGCTGTCCAAATTTTGCACCTGTTCACTTCGGAATGAACCTGTTCAGGTCAGATCTTTGTGCCTATATATACCTTTCATTCCGGCAATCTTGGGGGCTAATTTCTTATGGGAAAATTCAGTCTGATTATTGTCTTTTGCTGTCCTTAATTCTGCATTTTTGCATTATTCTTCATATTAGTTTTAGTATAAATTTCAGAGAGTTAGAACACAGGTTTTGTTCGCCGAACAAATTGTTTAGAGTACTACTACAATTTGTGAAGATCATTGTATCTTGGGAGATAGACGCCACTAAACCGTAAGTACCATAGCGGGGCGAATCTGTCTTAAGGACAGAGTGTCACACACTCGACTTGGTCTTTTAATTTTTGTTTGGTTCAACAAAATAATTTCTCTAAGTTTTATTTTATTTTGTTTGAATTAATTTCAATTTATTTTATTTACACAGAAGATTGTTCCCACAATCTTAAGACAGAATCGAATTATTCTGTTTATAGAATTTTTCGTTTATTTCCTTTTCTCTTTCTTCTTTTAAGAAAATTATTTTCTATGGATTTACAAAATAATATTCAAGTTGGAAAAACAAATAGTGATTATATGCTATTTGACAGATAGTAGTAATATACTGTCTCTTTTCTTTGACAACTAGTAGTACGATACTGGTGTCATTAACAATTCAGAATATATTTTTGTGGAATTTTGTTAGAAAATTAATTTTGGTTTTTAGAATTTATTTTCTGAGTTTTCATTAATTAAAATTCTGTTTCAGTATTTTAATTATTGGAGAGTAACAAGAGATTTAAATTTCTGTGTGAAATTAATTTGGTTAAATAAAATTTTATTTTATTTCCAAATTAATTGGAAAAAATAAAAGTTATATTCTTATTTCTTTTATTTTACAGAATTTAATTTCTTGTATGGAATTAATTTGGTTGAATAAAATTTTATTTTATTTCCAAATTAATTGGAAAATAAAAGTTACATTCTTGTTACTTTTATTTTTACAGAATTTAATTCTGTGAATTTGGTTTAATTTTCTGTGTAGTGTAAATTCTAATTATAATTTTGTTTTATAAATTATAATTGATGGCCCAAACAAGTACTATTGTGGTGGCTGCAATGACGCCAACCCCCTCTTCTGTTGTAACAGTACCGGTAAATCACGATGAAAAGCCAGAGAAGTTCTCAGGAACTGACTTTAAAAGATGGCAACAGAAAATGTTGTTCTATCTTACAACTCTGAACCTGGCTCGTTTCCTTCGTGAAGATGCTCTTATCCTGAAAGATGATGAAACCGACCGGCAAGTGGTTGTTGCGGTTGATGCCTGGAAACATGCCAATTTCCTTTGCCGGAATTACGTCTTGAGCGGACTTGACAACACATTATACAACGTCTACAGTTCAATCAAGACAACAAAGGAACTTTGGGAATCGTTGGAGAAAAAGTACAAAACGGAAGATGCCGGCTCAAAGAAATTTGTGGTTGGCAGATTCTTGAATTTTGTAATGGTTGATTCAAAAACTGTGATTAGCCAAGCTCAAGATTTCCAACTCATTCTGTATGACATTCACGCAGAAGGTATGTCTCTCAGTGAATCCTTCCAAGTTGCAGCCTTAATTGAAAAATTACCAAAAGACAGGAAGGAATTCAAGAACTTCCTCAAACACAAGCGCAAAGAAATTTCTATGGACGAGTTAATTGTGCGTTTGAGGATTGAGGAGGACAACCGCAATTCCGAAAAGCGGGCTGGTAAGCTTCCTATGGAGTCTAAGGCAAATGTGGTGGAACATGCTTCAAAAACCAAGAAACGAAAGTCTTCTGGAGAAAGTTCTTCACAAGGCTCTAAAGGGGGGGAAAAATAAAAAGTACAAGTTTAATGGCAAATGTTACATCTGTGACAAAGAGGGACATTGGGCTAAAGATTGTCGTAGCAAAGGCAAAAGCAAAAGAAGAACAAGCAAGGAGCCTGCTCAAGCCTACATGACTGAAGTGGACAATATTTCCAATGGTATAGATGATATCAATCTTTCTGCAGTTGTTTCCGAGGCAAATCTTGTCGAAAATCCTAAAGAATGGTGGGTGGACACTGGTGCTACTCGTCATATTTGTGCCGACAAAAAGATGTTCACATCTTATTCTACAGTGGACAATGGTGAACAACTTTTTATGGACAACTCCTCAACTTCCAAAGTTGAAGGACAAGGAAAGATTGTACTCAAGATGACATCTGGAAAGGAACTCACTCTCAACAATGTGCTGCATGTATCGGACATTCGCAAGAATTTAGTTTCCGGATCTTTGTTGAGTAAGAATGGGTTTAGGCTAGTATTTGAGAGTGATAAATTTGTACTTACTAAGAATGGGATGTATGTAGGAAAATATTACATGGCTGATGGCCTTTTCAAGTTAAATGTAATGACCGTTGTACCCTCAGTTATTAATAATACTACATCTTCTTCTTACTGGCTTGAGTCTTCAAATTTATGGCATGGTAGATTAGGACATGTTAATTATGGATCTTTCCGTAGATTAATTAATATGAAATGTTTACCTAAATTTGACATTGATTCAAATCATAAATGTAAAATTTGTGTTGAGGCAAAATTATCTAAAACTCCTTTTCATTCAATTGAAAGAAGTACGGAACCACTTGAATTAATTCATAGTGACATTTGTGATTTTAAATCAATTCAAACTAGGGGTGGGAAAAAATATTTTATCACTTTTATAGATGACTATACTAGATATAGTTATGTTTATTTAATTCGAACCAAGGATGAAGCTTTAGAAACTTTCATTCAATATAAGAATGAAGTTGAAAATCAACTTGGTAAGAAAATCAAGAAACTTAGAAGTGATAGAGGTGGTGAATATGAATCACCTTTTGGTGAATTTTGTAAAGAACATGGAATAATTCATCAAACCACCGCTCCTTACTCACCTCAGCAAACTAGAATTGCTGAAAGGAAAAATAGGACTTTAAAAGAAATGATGAATGCCATGTTAATTAGTTCTGGATTACCTCAGAACTTGTGGGGGGAAGCAATACTTTCTGCTAATTATATTTTAAATAAAGTACCCCGAAAGAAAATAAATCAAACACCTTATGAATTGTGGCATGGAAGAGTACCATCCTACAAATACTTAAAAGTGTGGGGGAGTTTGGCTATTCCTAATCCTAAAAAGACTAAAATAGGTCCTAAGACCATTGATTGCATTTTCATTGGTTATGCCAAGAATAGTAGTGCATATCGGTTTTTGATTCATAAATCATAACATTCCGAAATGCATGTAAATACTATTATTGAGTCTCGGAATGCATCATTCTTTGAACATGTATTTCCAAATAAGACTGGACAAGAGACTAGTAATAACAAGAGATCTTTTGATGCTATTACTAGTAATGATCAAGAACATGATCAAGAACAAGAGTTAGATCAAAATGAGGATGAGGAACCTAGGCATAGTAAACGTGCTAGAACCCCAAAATCTTTTGGTCTAGATTTTCTAACATATTTATTAGAAAATGAGCCTTTAACTTATAAAGAGGCTATGTCCAGTCCTGAGGCTCCTTTTTGGAAAGAAGCTGTCAACAGTGAAGTTAAATCCATCTTGCAAAATCACACTTGGGAATTAGTGGACTTGCCACCAAGTTATAAACCTCTTGGGTACAAGTGGCTTTTCAAAAGGAAAATGAAAACGGATGGATCAATTGACAAGTACAAGGCAAGACTTGTGGTCAAAGGATTTAGTTAAAAAGAAGATCTTGATTACTTTGACACATACTCACCGGTTACTAGAATAACACCCATTAGAATGCTAATTGCCATTGCATCTCTATATAATCTAGAAATTCATCAAATGGATGTGAAAACCGCTTTCTTAAATGGTGAGTTAAATGAAGAAATTTACATGGAACAACCAAAAGGTTTTTCTATTCCAGGAAAAAAAAAAGAAAGTGTATAAATTGGTTAAATCATTGTATGGTTTAAAACAAGCGCCAAAGCAATGGCATGAGAAATTTGACAAGGCAATGATGTCAAATGGATTTAAAATTAATGAGTGTGACAAATGTGCTTATATTAAAAACACAGATAAAGGTTATGTCATTGTATGTCTTTATGTAGATAATATGCTCATCATTGGTAGTAATAATGACATGATTAAAACTACCAAGAAAATGTTGAATAAACATTTTGACATGAAGGACATGGGCATTGCTGATGTAATTTTTGGTATGAAAATTACCAAAACATCAGAAGGTTATGCTTTGTCACAATCTTATTACATTGAGAAAATACTTGACAAATTCAGCAAAGACGATGATCATCTTGCTAGAACACCTGTAGATGTTAATTTGTATCTTTCTAAGAATGTACAAGAAAGTATTTCTCAATTAGAGTATGCCCAAATTATTGGAAGCTTAATGTACTTGATGAACTGCACTCGCCCAGATATAGCTTGTGCAGTAAGTAAATTAAGTAGATATACGACTAATCCAGGAGTAGAACACTGGAAAGCAATTATAAGGGTTCTAAGGTATCTCCGATTTACTCGTAATATTGGGCTGAATTATACTAGATATCCAGCAGTACTTGAAGGATACTGTGATGCAAATTGGATATCGGATACTAGAGACTCGAAGTCCACCAGTGGGTATTTCTTTACTCTTGGTGGGGCGGCTGTTTCTTGGAAATCTTCCAAACAGACTTGTATTGCTAGGTCTACTATGGAATCAGAATTCATAGCTTTAGACAAAGCTGGGGAAGAAGCAGAATGGCTTCGCCACTTCCTTAAAGATATTCCAATATGGCCAAAACTAGTGCCTGCTATATGCATACATTGCGATAGTTAATCAGCTATAGGTAGAGCACAGAGTCATATGTATAATGGTAAGTCACGACACATTCGTCGTTGACATGACACCGTGAGACAACTACTCTCTAATGGAATTATTTCCATAGAATATGTTAAGTCTAAAGACAACATAGTGGATCCACTAACCAAAGGGTTAGCAAGAGAGTTAGTTGAGAATTCATCGAGGGGAATGGGACTTAAGCCTATTAAAAAAGAGTTACCAAAACGGCAACCCAACCTAGTTGACTGGAGATCCCAAGATCTAGGTTCAAAGGGACAACCGAGTTGTGAATGACTCAGAAGGACCACTGGGGAGTCTAACTCCTACCCATTTCTTTGATGAAATAATAATGTCTGCAGCAGTTTAGGTTAAGTAATACTTTTAATGATTCTTATATCTAGGTAAACCTAGTGGAGTATGGCAGGATACTCTTTATAAGAATTACCTATGTGAGTGTGAACTGGGCCGGTTCTATAAGATTTGTGAAGGGCTACAAGTCTTTAGAGCACTCATGAAAGACCAGGTTGTTCAGAGCCAAAATGAACACAATAGTGAGAACTAAACTGTGTCTGGAGATATACTGTGTGGGTTCTATTGTCTTGGTTTACACAAACGGCTGAACAGTTCAACACATCATGTTCACTGTTTAGCTAGTAAATCCGATAGTGTCTCACAAGGGAAGGTTCAAAGCCAAAAGCTACCTATCCTTTGCAGAATATTTCCAATTTTTGTACTCTCTGTAATTAGATCATGTTGTTGCATTTTCTCTCTGTCAAATTCCATTCATGTGGAGAATTGTTGGAAAAATGGTTTAATATAGACATATTTTTTAGCCCAAATTTGAGTGGGCCCCAAACGTTGTTTGGAGTGGGTCCGAAGAGGTGAAAACAGAACGTCAAAACCATTTATGAGTGAATGGGAAGTTAACGTCGTTTTTCGAGTCTAACATTAATTTTTTAGATAAAAATTCTTTTGAATTTTTTCAATAAAAATTATTGTGAGAATTTAATTTAATTCTAAATTCTAATTTTGGGTTCCTAAGTGGTTTCCTAAAGTTTGTAATTGTGGGAATTTAATTTAATTCTAAATTCAAATTTTGGGTTCCTAAGTGGTTTCCTAAAATTTGTACCTCTTACTTTATTTATTAAACTATTCAATTTGTTTAATATATATATATATATATATTCAATAGTTTAATATATATATATATATATATTCAAAATAGTTTATTTAATAAAGTGCAACAGATTTGAGTTCCTAACTGTTTCTTTTGGTTGACCAACGACTATTCAATTTGTTTGAAAGTGTGTTCAATGCAACGGTCTATAGCTATTTGAATTTAAATTCTAAAGCTGTCCAAATTTTGCACCTGTTCACTTCGGAATGAACCTGTTCGGGTCAGATCTTTGTGCCTATATATACCTTTCATTCCGGCAGTCTTGGGGGCTAATTTCTTATGGGAAAATTCAGTCTGATTATTGTCTTTTGCTGTCCTTAATTCTGCATTTTTGCATTATTCTTCATATTAGTTTTAGTATAAATTTCAAAGAGTTAGAACACAGGTTTTGTTCGCCGAACAAATTGTTTGGAGTACTACTACAATTTGTGAAAATCATTGTATTCTGGGAGATAGACGTCACTCCACCGTAAGTACCGTAGCGGGGCAAATCTGTCTTAAGGACAGAGTGTCACACACTCGACTTGGTCTTTTAATTTTTGTTTGGTTCAGCAAAATAATTTCTGTAAGTTTATTTTATTTTGTTTGAATTAATTTCAGTTTATTTTATTTGCACAGAAGATTGTTCCAACAGTTCAGCATGGTTTTAAAGTTGCTTTTTGAATCAAATAAAATTGTAATAACTAAGAATGGTAACTTTACTGGTAAAGGCTATCTACGTGATAGTTTGTTTAGTCTTAAAGTTATAGATTCTGATTTAAATAAAATTGCACGTTATTCATTCCCTACTTCTTCTATTGCTAATGTAGAATGTTTTAATACTTGGCATGGTAGATTTGAGCATGTAAATCTAAACACTATTAAAAGAAGGATGAGTTTAAAATTAATTCCAAAATCTATAATTAATTTAAAGAAAAGACAAGCTAAACAAATTAAAAACCTTTTAAATTTGTTAAAAAAGACACATCTTTGTTACAACTTATACATAGTGATACATGTGACTTTAATAATGTGTTAAGTCATGGTGGAAAAAGATATTTTATTACATTTGTTGATAGTTTTTCTAAATATTTATGTGACTTTAATAAGTCACAAAAGTGAACTATTTGATAAATTTAAAATATATAAAGCTCGTGTAGAAAATCAATTAAAAATAAAATTAAAATCTCAAGGTCTGATAAAGGAAGTGAGTATGCACCAATAGAAATGAAAGAGTTTTGTTAACAACATGAAATTATTCACCAACTATAGACACCCTATTTTTTGCTAGCATTAAGACTTGGGCACTCTATGAAAAGCTCCCAATGAAGAAACCAGAGATTGCTCCAAGCAGCAAGTCATGGATGGAGAGAGTGACAAACCTTGCCCACACCCGTTCTGGCCAAAAGGTTTTTTGGACCCTAAAACCTATTTCAATTTTTTCTTTTTTAAGTAGCTGGCACATTTTCACTTGTTCTGGCCATTCTTAGCAGTATGTTTTCCAAAAAATCATTAATTTGCTTTTCAAGAAAAGATAGATTTGAAAGCCAGAATGGATGAAAAAATAGGGGAAATATTTCAAGAAAATCCTCCAGGTGAGACCAGGTCGGCTAGACAACTTCCCAATAATGCGACGGACAACTTTGGTCTATGGAAGCATGTCCAAGCCTTTTCTACTTTACCAGACAAAATTATGAGGAAATACGTCAGGCCACTCTATACCGACCAAGCAAGTCTCATCCGGCATAACCTGTTATGACGTCTGCCGAACAATTTTCTTGTGAGGTGTCCCAAGGATCTTGGAATATGCCATCTGAATCCATGGGATCTAGAGATGTATTTCAAGCCCCCAATGCCTATAAAATGACCCCCTTTTTAGTTGGAGATAAGTTCCAAAAATTCTAATAAAAAATCCCTAATCCTCCCTAATTAATCCCTTTAAATATTTAATTAACTACACTAAGAGAGAGAAAGTGTGTTTGGTGAGAATTTTGGACTACTTTCTAAATTCCTTTGCTTGGATTACTTGGAGCAGGAAGACCTCTATTGATCAAACGGAGCTTGGAATAGAACTTGTGATCAGCTCAGGCCCTATATCTGCTAGTAAAAAGGTAATCCCTACTTCCATTCGTGCATTTCCTTTCTAAATCTATCTCTACTTCTTTCTTTTAGCCTTGTTTCTAGAGGTTTATTAGGATTATTGATTGAACTATTGATTGCATAGCTAGATTTTCTATTTCTCCCCCTTTTTTGTAGTTAGTCGAGGCCTGTATAGAGGCTTTGCTGAAGCCCAAAATATTTTCTTTTGATTTTATAAGTTGGAAATCCATGCCTGGTTTCCTCTATTTGAGGGGATAGATTCTCTCTTCCCAAACCTGTTTTACATGGATTTGGGTCTTTTACGCTCTTTTCCATGAGTAGGAGGATAAGAATCTCATTCCTCTCATTAGAGTTTTTCCCCCTGTTACTATTTTAGTTAGTTTCGATGATATAAAAGCCTAGACATGGCTTCCTCATTGAAGAGACTAAATCTCTCCTCTCATCATTATATTTCATGAATTTGGGTATACTAATTTTCATGTGTTAGAGGGTGAGAATCTCTCTATCTTCGTTGGAGTTTTCTATATTTCATTTTATTGTATTCTTAGATTCTATTCCTTATATTTATCATGTGTATTGGGACGGGTTTCTTTTCTCCCTACTCTCACTTTCTATTTTCCCTACTCTCTTACTTCTTGTGTGTTTAGACTTAACTCTGATATCATCGTAATTATATGATTAGAGGCATGGATTTGGGCTTTGACCATTACTTTAAGATGAATTATGTAGGGTGTACTCTAATTGTTTCATATGTCATCTTGATAGTGTCCAAAGCCCCTAGGACTCATTGTATGCAAATTTTGCATTAGTTATCACATCTAGGATCATGCACATTTCTCATAGGTTATTTTCTGTTGTACTTGACTCTAACCCCTTCATTGCATACCATTTAGTCTAAGATTCTAGGATCATGCATTGTTTTCTAACCCTTTATGCTCTTGGCATGATGCGGAGGAGTACTAGGTAAGCTTCTTTCATCCTTGCATCTCATCGATGATTGCTTCATATTATGTCTAGCATGCTACCACGAGACTATGTGCTTATCTGCTATGTCTCTATGATTGCTCGCTGTATGGAGATCTCATTGCCTATGTTGGAATGGTTCCAATCTCCTCGTGTCACGGATATCTTGATTTTTCATGAGATTTTCACTTTTCAAATGGCAAGAGATCAGAGCATCCCAAGTAGGCGTTTTTTGTCTACTCAACATAGTAAAGATAGCAATAATAATTGAGTTATATGATCATATCATGTTAATAATACCTTCCCCCCTCATACCTAAGCCCTCGAACCGAAACACTTTGGTTACGATGGACTATGGCCTTTTGACACGAGTCATGGGTTTCCTAGTTTTTCCCAAAAGATTAGGTGGCGACTCTAAGTTTAGAGATGTAATTAGCAGACTTTCTACGGATTTTCTATGGACTTGCTAGATTTGGACTCTCTTTTCGTTTCACATTGCACTCATGAAACCAGATCGAGGGTTCAGATTGTCGAGCTCACTCGGATGCTCTTTGGGAGATCCCACACCAACGGTTTCCACCTTGTTCACCACAATCTAATGGAGTGGTAGAACATAAAAATTGAACATTGTTAGATATGATAAATGCTATGTTAGCTAGTTCTATTTTACCTAATAATTTATGGGGTGAAGCTTTATATTCTACTTGTCATATATTAAATAAAGTTCCTTAAAAAAATTCAGAAAAAATAGCCTATGAAATTTGAAAAAATCAAAATTCCAATTTAAAATATTTCAAAGTATGGGGGTGCTTAACTAAAGTTTTAATATCAATTACTAAGAAAAGAGAATTAGGATCGAAAACTGTTGATTGTGTATGTATTGGGTACACCTTAGATGGCGTTGGTTATAGATTCTTAGTAATTAATTATGAAAATTTTAAAATTTCTAATAATACTATAATGGAGTCAAAAGAAGTTGTATTTTTTGAAAATGTATTTCCTATGAAAGATAAGTTGGCTAAATCAATTAGTGAAAAATTTATGTCTAATAGTAGTATAGAAAATCAAGTAAGAACTAAACTAAGAAGAAGTAAAAGAGGAAGAATAGAAAAGAATATTGATAGTGGTTGTCTTACTTATTTAGTTGAAAATGATCCTAGAACATATAATGAAGCTATGACATCAGTAGATTCTACTTTTTATTTTTTTTTTAAAGAGGTTGTAAATAGTGAAATGGATTCTATTATCACTAATAATACTTGGTACTTAAAAACTGATGGAACCATAGAAAAATTTTGTAGATAAGGGGTTTAAACAAAAAGTAAGGATAGATTTCTTTGATACATATTCTTCGGTAACTTGTATAACCACTATAAGAGTCTTAATAGCTATTGCCTCAATTTATAAATTAGATATAGAACAAATGGATGTCAAAACAGCGTTTTTAAATACAGAATTAAATGAAGAAATTTATATGGATTAACCCGAAGGTTTTGTAGCTCCTGGACAAGAAAGAAAAATATGTAAACTTATAAAGTCTATTTATGAATTAAAACAAGCTCCAAAACAATGGCATGAAAAGTTTGATAAACTAATTTTTTCTAATGGGTGTAGTATCATTGATTATGATAAATGTGTGTATATCAAAAAAATTGATGGTGCTTATGTTATTCTTTATTTATATGTTGATGATATTCTTATTTTTGGTAGAAATCTAATTGTTATTAATGATACTAAGAATTTTTTATCTACTAATTTTGATATGAAGGATTTAGGCCCAGCTAATGTTATATTGGGTATTAAAATAATTGTTTTGTCACAAGAACATTATGTTGACCAATTGCTAAAGAAATTTAATTATTGTGACACGAAAGTTGTATCTACTCCATTTGATCCTAATATTCGCTTAAAGAAAAATATAGGTGAAAGTATTTCTCAACATAAATATGCTCAAATAATTCGAACTTTGATGTATCTTTCTAATTGCACAAGACCTCATATTTCTTTTACTGTTTGTAAATTGATCTATTACACTATTAATCCTTGTTTAGAACATTGGAATGCAATTGAAAGAATTCTTAAATACCTTAAAGGTTCAATAAATTATGAAATTTATTTTTGTGGGTTTCCTATTGTGCTAGAAGGATTTAGTGATGGTAGTTGGATAATTGAATATGATGAAACTAAAGCAACTAGTGGTTATGTATTTACTTTAGGTGGTGGTGCAATAGCTTGAAAATCTTCTAAACAAATTGTTATATCTAGATCTACCATGGAAGCAGAATTCATTACCTTATATTTGACTTACATTGAGGCCGAATGGCTAAGAAATTTATTATCTAATTTATCATTATCTGATAGTCTTATACCTGCTGTCTATATTCATTGTGATAATCAAACCACGATTGCTAAAGAAAAAAATACAAATTTAAATGAGAAAAAGATACACATTAGAATAAGACATAATTATATTAAACAATTATTATCTCAAGGTGTTGTAGCACTTGATTCTGTGAGGTCTGAAAAGAATATAGCAAACCATTTTACTAAAGGATTAGTGCGTAGGCTAGTCGTTGAATCATTGAGGAGAATAGGATTGAAACCCATAAATTAGTCATCGCAATGGATACCTAACCTTTGTGATTGGAGATCCCATGAATAAGGTTCAGTGGGTAATAACGAAGTTGATGGGTGACTTGGAGGAGCACTAAAAATGTTAAAGGAAAAGTCCTTGGTCCTACTGTTAGGGTGATTGTGCTCTTTATTGTAACGGATTTTAGGCAGAGCTTAGCTCTAAATGTATCCATGGTAGAATTTCTACAGGGTGTTAGTCACAAATCACCTTTGGAGGATACACTTATATAAGTGTGGCAGTGGGGTTGCTGTTGTGGGAAACTGGATTACTCCCTAATGACACTTATAGAAACAAGATATGTGCGCATGACTGATTAACGCGCAAAATCGTTCCAAAACCATGATAATTGCCCATATTGTGCGTGTGGTAAGCGTATGTTTGATCATATAGATCTAGTTCAAGACTTGATTCACTATGGTTCTTTCAAACTGAAACTTGCTAACACTAAGTAGAGTTTCAAGTTTAAAAGACACCTACACTCATTGTGCAGTAAAAACACTCTTTTAAATTTTAAACTACAATATCTTTTAAATATCTAATTTATTGTTATTTAGTTGTTTATATAAATATGACTTCAACATTGTTTCAAAACACACACAAAAAGAAGTCTATCTTCACCCTTTCTTTTGCTTTATTCTTTTCTTTGTGAGTTTACTATATTGAGTTTATAAATGAGTGTTGGGCAATTCACGGCTCATGATGTTAGGAATTGACCATTCCTAACCAAGATCGGTGAGACACAAAATAATAAACAAGGAAGAAAAAATGAATCAAACAAATTACACACACAAGAACACAAAGATTTACATGGTTTACTGCAGAATAAGGCTACGTTCACGGTTGCTACGGTTTTCACTATGATCAAAAAACAATACAACTCTCCTAACCTAAAAGAGGTGCCCCCCTCATCTATTTATAACTAGAATTAGGGTTACACGGAAGCAACATAGGAATTATGAAAGTACCTAAAAAATTTTAGCTCGGAAGAGGGGGTAAACCCCCTTGGACCACCTTTCCCCTAAGGGAGGCCCCCAAACCCCCCGTTGGACCCAGTGTTTGAGTGAACAGTAGGGTTGAGTGAACAATACTTATCAGGGTCCACTGACCCAACTATCTCCCACTTGGAACCTGATAACACAAGCTCTTCATTATCTTCATCACATAGAGGAACACCGCAATAACTCGATTTTCCTTCATCAATCTTCAAGGCCAACATATCAGTTTGTCAATGGTGATTGTCTTGGTCAACATATCTACTAGATTCTTACTTCCTTGGATCTTCTCAAGAAACAAGACTCCATCATCTACAAGTGAACAAATGAAATGGTATCGTAGCTGAATGTGTTTCGTCCTAGAATGTAAAACCGAGTTCTTTGCAAGATGAATTGCACTCTGATTGTCACTATGCAAAATACTCATCTCTTGCGTCTTACCCAACTCTGCTAGAAAATTCTGTAACCAAGTCATCTCCTTCCCAGCTTCAGTAACAGCAACATACTCAGCCTCTGTTGTAGAAAGGGCCACAATCTTCTGTAACTGTGAAATCCAACTCACTGATGTACCACCCAATGTGTAAACATAACCAGTAGTACTTTTCTATTATCCATATCACTAGCCAAGTTTGCATCAACATAATCACGTAACCCGATGTCGGTTCATTTGAAACAAAGTGTCATGTCTGTAGTACCACTTAAATATCTAAGGATCCACTTCACTGTCTCCCAATGCTGCTTGCCTGGATCACTCATGTACCTACTAACCACTCCCACTGCATGTGCGATGTCTGGTCTAGTACAAACCACAACATACGTTATGGTACCAATAGCTAGAGCATATGGAACACGTTCCATGTAAGCCTACTCTTCTTTAGTCTTCGGAGACTGCTCTTTAGTAAGTCTGAAGTGGCTAGCCAATGGAGTGCTCACTGGTTTTGCACCATCCATGCTAAACCTCTTGAGAACTTTCTTGACATACTCAGCCTGTGACAACTTCAAAGTACCATTTGCCTTGTCCCTGTGAATCCTCATACCAAGGATTTTGTTTGCAACTCCAAGATCCTTCATATCAAATTGGTTGGACCAAAGTTTCTTCAATCTTTTTATCTCTTCAATGCTAGATCATATGATAAGCATATCATCAACATATAAGAGCAAAATAATATATTTGTCAAACCTCTTGAAATAATAGCAATGATCTGCTTGACATCTTATAAAACCGCTACTATACATAAACCCATCAAACTTCTTGTACCACTGTCTTGGGGCCTGTTTCAAACCATACAAGCTTTTATGAAGTTTGCATACAAACTTCTCTTTGCCACGTGCCAAGAAACCTTATGGTTGATTCATGTAAATTTCCTCCTCCAAATCACCATGGAGAAAAGCTGTATTCACATCCATCTGCTCAAGATGCCAATCTTCAGCAGCCACAATTCCCAACACCAATCTGATAATGGTCAACTTCACAAATAGAGATAAAATTTCAATGTAGTCAACCCATTCCTTTTGCTAAAATCCCTTTGCGACCAATCTGACCTTGTAGCGTTTACTTCTATCACGTTCCTGTTTGACCCTGTAAACCCACCTGTTGTGCAAAGCTTTCTTACCCACTAGTAATTCAGTAAACTCCCATGTCAGGTTTACCATGAGTGAATCCATTTCATCCTACATAGCTGACTCCCATGTCAGGTTTCCCAACACCAATCTAATAATGGTCAACTTTACAACTAGAGAGAAAATTTCAATGTAGTCAACCCCTTCCTTTTGCTGAAATCCCTTTGCGACCAATCTGGCCTTGTAGCGTTTACTCCTATCATGTTCTTGTTTGACCCTATAAGCCCACTTGTTATGCAAAACTTTCTTACCCACTGGTAATTCAGTCAACTCCCGTGTCAGGTTTGCTATGAGTGAATCCATTTCATCCTGCATTGCTGACTCCCACTTAATTGAATCATCAAATTGCAAAGCCCTGTCATAACTTTCGGGTTCACCCCCATTAGACAACAACAAATAATGTAAAGATGGAGACCAACGCTGTGTAGGTTTAAAGTCTCTTTCTAACTATCTCAACTTAGGAGTAACCTGCAAAGCCCCGTCATAACTTTTGGGTTCACCCCCATCGGACAACAACAAATAATGTAAAGATGAAGACCAACACTGTGTAGGTTTAGACTCTCTTTCTAATCGTCTCAACTTAGGAGTAAGAGTATGTGGCTCAGTTTGTGGAATAAGATTTTCGAGATTATTCTGAATCCTACTATTCAAATCACTCTCACTAATCTTCTCTAACTCAACATGCTCATGACAAATAACATATTCAGATTCAGATGCACACTTATCCTTATCTTTATACATTACTTTCTTATTAAATATGATATCTCTATTTCTGATTATCTTTTGATTTTTATCGTCCCAACATCGATAACCAAATTGATCAATGCCATACCCAATAAAAGTACATTTAACTGATTTCGGATCAAGTTTACTTCTATTAACAGAATGTATATGCACATATGAAACACAGCCAAATACCTTTAAAGAAAAAAAAAAATTTACCTCTTTACGACTCCAAGCTTCTTCTAGTAACTCGCCATCTAATGGAAAAGATAGACCACGATTAATTAGATATGCTGCAGTGTTAACTACATCTGCCCAAAACATCTTTGGTAATCCGGCATGTATCCTCATAATTCTAACACATTCATTCAGAGTTCTATTCATGCGTTCTGTAACGTCATTCTATTGAGGTGTCTTTCGAATAGTCTTCTCCATTCTAATTTCACTTTTTACACAATATTTCTTGAACTCATTGTCCTCATATTCCCCTTCATTATCTAATCTCAAATACTTAATTTACAAATCTGTTTTAGTCTCCACCAAGGCTTTCCACTTCTTAAAAGTAGTATAAACTTCAGATTTATGTTTCAGAAAATAAACCCATACATTTCTCGTTGAGTCATCGATAAAGGTAACATAGTATGATGATCCTCCAAGAGATAGAACTAGTGTAGGTCCCCACACATCTGTATGAACTAACTCCAACTTTTCTAACTTTGGTTTCCTGCCATCCTTTGAAAAACTGACCCTCTTCTATTTGTCAAAGATACAATCCTCACAAAAGCCAATGTCTACCAATTTCAAATCTTACAGTTTTCCCTTAGATACAAGTACCTTCATCCCTTTTTGACTCATATGCCCAAGCCTTTGATGTCATAGATTTGATTCTTCCTTCTCACCAGCAACTTCTACTGCATCCCTATTGTTTGAAGTCATGTAAAGGGTGCCTTCTTTTTGACCACGAGCAATAACTATGGCTGCTTTGGTGATTTTCTACAAACCACCCATAAAGGTTACAACATTACCTTTATCATCGAGTTATCCAATAGAAATCAAGTTTCTTTTCAAACGAGGCACATGTCTAACATTCTGTATCTTCCAAACAAATCCATTTGGTAACCTAATTGTTACATCCCCTTTACCCACAATCTTCAAAGGTTCATCAACAGCCAGATAAACCTTCCCGAAATCACTACCAATGTAATTGTCCATGATTTCCCTCTGTGAAGTAGAATGGAATGATGCCCCAGAATCTAAAGTCCAAGATTCAAGAGGGCTGTCAATACTCAAGATCAAAGCATCATAAATCTCCTCCATTGCAACATTAGCAGACTTCTGATTTTGATCATCTTTATTCTTATTCAATGTCAGGCAATCTCCTTTTAGATGTCCCTTCTTTCCATGGTTCCAACAACTCCATCCCTTTTCAGTTCTTGACTTGCTTCTCTGTTTGGATTTTGATCTATTGCGGTTCAGGTTTCTTTCTACTGATCTTCCTCTGGCTTTTGTATTCAGGGAAGAACCTGATGTTTTCCCTAATTTCCTCTTGTGAATATCTTCACTCAAAATTAAATCTCAAATATCATTGTAATTCAACTTTTCTTTTCTCGAAGAATTACTCACTACCGTTACAGTACCTGTCACGACCCAAACCCGCCCCTAAAAGTTTGGCATCGTAACCGGCCAGTAATCCTAGATTACCACAGGCCTTACTGTACAAAACAAAATTAAACGGGGCTCGCGGAAGCGAAAACAGAAAACTACAATAGTCCAAAGAGCTGTGCATTAATATGAACAAGTATTTACATGCCAAAATGTTAATTTACCCACTATCTATACATAACATGTAACAAAATCCATATACAAAACATATAGGCACATGCCACAATACATAACAAAACAAGCTCACTATACGGCCTTCCAGGCCTAGCCCAACTTGGGGTATACAAAACTCTGGTAGGTTCTCAAAACGGCGGCTCGGTGCAAGACTCCGCCTAGGCTTGACTCCCCGGCTGCTCACCTATAAATACATATATACAGGGGTGAGCTAAAGCCCAGCAAGTAACATTAACGTAAAGGGTTAGTGAACGAATTCCGCATATCATATATCCGTAAAACAAATCATCATAGACATAATCAATTCGTATCAGAACATAATAATGGCATACTCCACAGAACATAAACATAACAGAACGTCTTCCGACTAGAGTAATCAGTTCCGGATACTGATTAAACACACACCACAATGAAGTGGCTAACGAGATCTCGTAAACTGGTCATGGACCCGCACTAACGTGCCGTCCCCCATGACTTGGGACTTCCTATGGATGCCATACTAGATTCGCAAATAGGACATTCGTTCACAGAAAACATTATCATTTCAGAAAACATAACTTAACGTAGCATTTTCAAAACATACTTTATAAAAACTTAACTTTACAGAAATGTTACTTACAGTGGTTTTCCAGAACCGGTTGTACGGTCTTCGTGTTTTGACCTGCAAATGTCAACATGATAACACAAATTCCTTAACACATATCATCATCAATCATCATCAAATCAAGTTCACATATCCTCTTAATGATGTTTCAATCTCATAACTTCATTATCATGACTTAATTAAGCCTCAAGAATGCTAAAAATGCAATGAGGATGCCAAAATCATGCATTAAACACTTTTTGAAATTTCCTGAAAAACAAGTCCCCGCTCGAGCGGCAAAACCCCCGCTCGAGCGGACTGAAAACTGTAAGAAAATACTGGATGTGCGAAATCTCCGCTCGAGCGTCCAAACCTCCGCTCGAGCGGACTGGGAAAATCTGGGTAGAAAAACCAGTCCATTTCTGCAAAACCGTGGCCTCTAATTGCAAAAATCAACTTCCAATTTCATGAAACAAGGCCCAAAACACTAGAAAAACAACTTGATTTAAGCTTTAAAACCAAACCCACGTGAATTACATAAATAATCAAACTTGAATTAAATTGGAAAACCATAGACATGCTCATAAAATCTACATTTCTTCAAATCCATGGGGGTTCTCCCTCAAATATGAAAATCATGTAAGAAACCATGATTTTAAAAACATAAATTTCATGATAGGATGCCATGGATGCTCAAATATACACCTTAAATGAAAATACAACATGATACCATCCACTTTACTTCAAGTATAGAGAGAAATCCTTACCTTGATCACTTAATTGAAGATAATTAACTTGAATCCCCTTTCTTTCCTCTTCTTTCTTTTGATTCTCCCTCTCTCTCTCTCTCTCTCTCTCACACGAATTCTCTTCTCTCTCTCTCTCCCTTGGATATTTTCTTCTCTTGTCTTTGAGTCAACAATCTTTATCTCTTAAGTCATATATGTCTTATAAACAAATAAGCCAAAACATTTGAGCCAAACAGGGCTTTACGAATCAGACGAAATTCAGTTCTCAATTTATTGTTCCAAATAGCTCTAAAAATTCCCAGTATCACATAGGCATGTTCAATTCCATTTTCTGAATCCATTACGGTTGTCAATTTCAGTCCCGAAGTCGTAAGTCCAACAGATATTTTTCTAATTCAAACAGATATTCTTCCATTAATTCATCTAAACACATAATTAATTACCGATTTTTAGGACATGCAGTTCGGGGTCATTACAGTACCATTCCAACTTTCTGGCAAACTAGATAGAATAATCAAAGCCCAACCTCATCATCAAATTCGATAGATACAGAACTCAATTGTGTTTCCACAATGTTGAATTCGTTCAAATGTTTAACCACCAAAGCACCTTCTATCATCCTCAAATTAAACAATCTGCGCATCAAATAAACTTTATTTAAGGTAGAGGGTTTTTTGTAAATGTTTGATAGTGCCGCCATGAGACCCACTGTAGTCTTCTCCTTCGCTATGTTGAACACAACGTTACAAGACATCGTTAGCCAAATAACACCTAGCGCTTGGCGATCAAGAAGAATCCACTCATCATCCTTCATCTTTTCTAGTTTTGACCCTAAAAAGGGCTCATACAGTTTTTTCTTATACAGATAGTCTTCAGTCTCCATCTTCCAAAATTCAAAATATGTGCCATGGAATTTATCGATTCTAACCTTTTTGTCTATAGCCATCACTCCCACTTGAACCAATACTCTGATACCAGTTGTTAGGAATTGACCATTCTTAACCAAGAGCGGTGAGACATGAAATAACAAACAACGAAGAAAAAATGAATCAAACAAACAAATCACACACACAAGAACACAAGAATTTACGTGGTTCACCCCGGAATAGGGCTACATCCATGACTACTGCAGTTTTCACTATGATAAAAAAAAATAAAAAAATACAACTCACTTATTGGACCTAGTGTTTGAGTTAATAGTACTTATCAAAGTCAACCTACCCAACACATGAAATTCACTTTACTACACACAAGTGATTTCGAAGGTTATTGTATCTTGGGGGAGGAACACCATTCGACTCAGTGTAGAAGAGGATGTATAGTTCCTAAAGAGAGTGCAATTTGCGTGCATCGACCACCATGAAGGCTTCTCTAAACTTTCTCTTTAATAATAATATTTATTTGTTATTTTTGATTTATTATTAATAGTTTGGTATTTTATTTTAATAGTAAATCTTGTTTAGTTTTTCCAACAGTGTTAAGTTTTTTTAATTGGCAATCTCGTTTGAGAAAACTCCTTTCAGTTGTAATTTATTCACTCTTTTGTTTTAGTGAGGCTATGAGTGTTTAGATACGAATCCAACTCAAATTGTGCTTATATAGAGGAGTCTGTGTTGACATTCCGTATCTTGAGTATTACTTGCTTGAGCGGTCATTTGTGCGCTTGAGCGGTTAAGTTGATCATCTAGTGTCTCTGCCTGCAAATTGAACTTCTGAGAAATATGTTTCACCGCTCGAGCAGTAAAAGTTGCGTTTGAGCGGTCAGCGCTAGTTGAACCCATCCAAATTCTCAAGAGATGTAAAATACAAAGTGTTCTATATTGGAGAGTCGTTTATATGAGTTTCCTTGATGTATAAAAGGTGATCAATGAATCAATAAATTACATAATGTCAAACATCAAGGGTTGTTTTTATTCGCATAAGAAGAAAGGTGTTCATCAGTGGATTCCAGAGAAGTTGGGCCTGAAGTTTTTGTGGATTCTAGAATGGCTCATCATTGTGGATTCAGCATCAGCGTTGGCTCATCATCGTGGATTCAACATCGGCGTTGTGGATTCGACGTTGGGCAAAGTAGTTTCGAGGGGAAGATAGTGGTGGAAGAGGCACATTGGATTTGATTCATTTCAGACGTGGATTTGCTAAATAATTAAGGGTACTTGTGTGTAATTCCTTTTGTCATTTTAGTAGATTGTTTTATGATTTTGGCACGTAATTTGTTTTTATCATAATTAGAGGTGTTTCAATTATGATTTTTTTCAAGTTAAATTATTGTGTCGATTTATTTTTAATTATTGGATTAACATTATTATTAACTATTTAAAATTAAAATATAATCACGAATCAATATTTTGAAATTTTTAACTTTTTCACGCAGGGAGAAGACCCCGCTTGTTGTCGACAAAAATGGAGGGCAGGGGTGGTCTCTTTGTGGTTGGCAATTGCTAGAAAAAAATAATAAAGAAGTAACAACATGAGCGATTGGTATGTTTGTAGAAGATGAAATATTGACAAGGTTCACAATTAGTTGACGTGGTATATGATTATTGGTTGGCCGTAAATCTCTTATTTACAGGACATCCATATAAAACTTAATCTATTATGAATAAATGCAATTATATCTCCATTACTCCACAAAAATGTAATTTTTTCTAAAAAATCTGAGATAAATTATTCTACAATAAATTACGTCAAACATGATATTTCAACTTAATTAAACTAAAAATTAGATGTTACAGTTTTTAAACAGATCATTTTTTTGATAAATCCTCTTTCTAAATGTTTTATTCCATCTAACCCATATTATTTTCAAGTATTCCATTAAGTCCTATTTAATGTAATATGACCAAATCATCATTTCTAATTTTTTGCACATGTTTTTATTTTGAAACTAATCCATAATAATAATCCCTCATTTTATGGAGAAAATCTCTTCCCCAGTCTAAAGAGAAAATCTTTCTCTTATTCTATGGAGAAAATCTCTTCCTTATTCTAAGAAGAAATCTCTCGTGCATTGCATCGAGAAAATCTCAAATTATGAATTTTAAACTTTTTTATAATTTGAAAATTTTAAAAATAACGCATCGAAAAATCTGAATGAAAATCAAAATACAATGTGGATGTTCATAGTAAACAATAAACATACAACTAACTTTTGAAAAAAATAAAACATATACTCAAGTACAATGTGATTGTTTACAATAAACAACAAGCATATAGCTAACTTTTGGAAAAAAAAATTCTTACCAAAATACAATATGAATGTTCACAATTTATAATTAACATACAACTACTCTTAAAAAAAAAATAACTCATACCAATGTAAACGTTTACACTACAACGTGAAAACATAAAATAAAATTGAAAAAAGTGAAAATCAACTATTTCAATTGTTTAATGGTAACAAATTGATTGTTCAATTAACAAGCATAGTAACAACAACAAAAAAAAAAAAAAAAAAAACAAACATACAATTAACTTTCAAAAAAATAAAAATTATACCAAAATACAATGTGCATGTTCACAATTTATAATTAATATACAACTAGTTAAAAAAATAAAATAAGCTCATACTAATGTGAACATTCACACTATAACGTAAAAATATAAAATAAAATTGAAAAAAATGAAAATCAACTATTTCGATTGTTCAATGGTAACAAAATGATTGTTCAACCAACAAGCATAGTAAACAAAATACAACTAACTTTCAAAAAAACTTCAAAAAAAAAAAAAAAAAGACTCATACCAAAATACAATGTGAATGTTCATAATTTACAATTAACATACAACTAACCTTAGAAAAACTAAATTCATACTAATGTGAACATTCACACTACAACATTAAATAAAATTGAAAGAAAAAAAATGATTATTTCAATTGTTTAATGATAACAAAAAATGATTGTTCAAACAACAAGTATAGTAACAAATAGCCAATGATATGTGAACATTCATATCTTGCAAAATATATAATTATGTCTATATTTATATTCCAACACTTATTTCTCAAACTTTCAAACATTGTAAAATGTGAACATTCACACTAATTGACAAAAAAAAATAGAAACAATGGAAACAAGAAAATTAGAAATTCAAAAAAAAAAAAATTCAATCACTCTAAAAACAAAAAAATATCACCCACATCCTCATCTTCATCATCATCTTTATTATTATCAGTATTATTACTAATCTATGCAATTTCACCATTCCACTAATCCAAATCAAACCAAACCCACATTTGAAGAATATGTTTGTAACAAAATTGACTAGATATAAATAGAACTTTGACTTACAACAATGAAAAAAACATAGAGTTTCAAACACAGAACAACAATGGATGAATACAGAACTTCGAACATAAAGTGGCAATGGAGGAACGCAAAGATTCACCGTAACAATGGAAGAACATAATATTATTTTACCATCATGTGTAAACTGGAGTTTTTAAACCCTACCAAATATAGAGATTCGAAATCCTAGCACAATGAAACAATTCCACAAATGTGAATGAAACTGATCAAAAAGAAAAACGTAAATAATGGTAACTACCAAAATAGAGGTAGCAACAAAAAGGAGTGTATATCCTTTTTCTGTGTAATAGATATCAACAATAGACATAAGGGTATGATAGTCTAACAAATAATGTAAATCAGGAAAAAAAGATCTCATGGAATAAAAGTATAAATGCATAAAACTAACTGGGTTATAATTTTTTTTGATGGACTTATTGGGTTAGAGCACCTGTAAATGGGATTTAGCAATAAAAAACCTGTTTTTAAACTACAACAAGCTGTCCTTTAATATATATATTTAAGTCAAACATAATTCTTTCTTGTTTGGTGAGAGTATAATTGTCACTTCTTGACGTTTACAATTTACTTATTTTTGTTTACAAAAACTATTAATTATATTCTGTATTATTTCTTCGATAAAAGCAAAATTGAAAAACATGTGAAATAAATAGGTGTTTTAGAAACTTATTTTGAAAATAAATAAGCAAGGTGGCCGATGAGAGGTAGTGTCAAAAAGTTATTATCGACAATTGAAGATAGTAATCAGAAATGATTTCCAACAAGAGACGGTAGTGGTTGGTGATTGTGATAAGCAGTGGGTGATGGGAATAGAAAAAGAAGGGAATAATAGAAATTTTTTTTTTTTTTCCTTTCTTCTAAACAAATCAAAATCATTTTTGCTTTGTGTTAGTAAAATTCAGTTCAAACCTAATCAACAATGATTTGATTGACAGACTTAGACCAATCTTTAAGTAAACGCAAGTAAAAATCAAGCTTTGTGGTTGAGTTCTTTACCTTAAACAGATTAAGGACTTCTTGGAGGTAATTAAATAAGAGGAAATAGAACATAACATAATATGTATTAATTCAAATAAATTGTCACTTGTCATTAGTTACAAGAACTTAAATAAGAACAAAAAATTGAAGAAATACAGCAATCGACAGAAACAAGAGAAGTGGAGGTTGGAGAAAGCTACTACTATTCTACTTCTAAAAATGCTAAATTAACCTACTCCTAGATAAATACCGCGTCTTGTGAATGAGGTTTGAGAGATGATCCTTTTCTTCTACCTTCAGCCTTCTTTTATGCTTATTTCTTGACCAGGTTCTCGATCTCGATCTTCCTAGATCCTCGAATTCTCTGCATGCTTATCCGTTCATTCCAAGAGTTGTATTTGAATTTCAAATTTCTCTTTGATTCGCTTCTTCTTTATCTCTTATCCCATCATTTGTTTGTGCCATCTTGGCCAATACTTTATGTTCTTTCCATATCACATGTCTTGTTTGCATCCTATCGACGAAGGAATCCAACTTTTAGCACCAACAATGTCCCTCTTCATTCAAGGTGAAAAGCTCTTTTTCCTTGAATGATTTATTCTTTCCAACCCTTTTTCTTTTTTGGGCTAACATCATTCTTCTTCTTTTTGGGCTACTTACTGACCTTCTGGGCCCATCTCTGTTTCTGAAATTATTTTATACTCTTTTTGGGCCTCTTACTGGCCTTCTAGGCCTATCTTTGCCTCAGGCCTCTAACATTATTTGTTTTATCTAATCTATTTTCATTTGGGCCCAACACGAAGGTACTTAAGCTTTTCAAATTCTCCCTCTCCATTACTTCCTTCTTTCTTGTAGCATTTCTCTCCTTCTTGCAACAAACTTTTCCTCTTCAAAAAAAAAAAACCTAAGTTTCCGATTATGTCTTTCAATTCTAGTTCCGATCTAGTTCGCCTGTTTCCCCAAGAAATTGTTCAACTTATTGAGAGTAACAAGTTCGACTCTCAAATAACAACTAGTCTTACTGCTAGTACTGGGGAACTTAGTCCATGTGTTCTGACCACGATTCCAGACGGTCTATCTCCCTACTACCCCATTGCTGATGAAAAAACTCTTCTTTTAGACCAGTCTTCTCTCTCATGGATGAACTGGTCAACGGGTCCCAAATCATGAGAGCACCTAGCTTGGGTGAAGAGGATGACCGATATGTGGCAAAATCTGGGTATCTATCATGTCATCCAACTATCTATAGTTTCATTTGAGATGGACCCTTGGCTAATTGGTGCAACCACTTGCTTTTGGTCAACATCTTGCAATTCCATGATGCTCAAGTCTAGTATGGCTTCTCTTACCGTCCTTGATGTTATGCATCTCACTAGCCTTCCTACCTTTGGTTAGGATATTGATGCCCTTTTAAAAACCCCAGAGGTCACGCATGATGTTAAAGTAAGCAGTTATAGCAAATTTATTTCGGACCATTATAAGAAAACTGGCATACACATAGTAACCGAAAAAAAGTGTTTTCTACCTATACTGGCTGTGCTACTTCCTTTTTTGTGTTGGTGACCTTAGGATTACCAAAGAATACTTCACTCTAGCTCTTTTGATCTAAGAGGGTCAACAACTAGCCTTTGCCCCTTAGGACTTTGTAAACCTTGAATGGTCTCTCCCAATTTGGGGACCATTTCCCAAAACGTGGATCTTTACTCCCTATTGGCAGTATAGTTTTCCATACTAACTCTCATTTTGAGAGCACCTTGGCTTTTACCCTTTTATTATAAGCCCTTTCAACCTTCCTCTTCTGGGCTAGGAGATGGTTATAAGCCATTACCCTTTTTTTCCCTCTAGATCTTGTAACTCCATCATCATGGCCTCAGCATACTCATCGACAGGAATATTATAGTGCAAGGCCACTCTATTATACTAAACTATTACATCTAAAGGCAATACTACATCATGGCCATATACCAATTCATAGGGGGTAGTCCCCATACTATTCCTTTTAGAATTCTTATAGGCCCATAATACATTAGATAGCAAATCATGCCAATCTCTAGGATTTTCTTTCACCATCTTTTCCAATGTATTCTTTATAATTTTGTTTGTGGACTCAGCTTGCCCATTAGCCTGAGCATAGTAAGGTGACGAATTGAGCATTTAAATACCATATTGTTTGGCAAACTCCTGAACCGCATCCCCCATTAAACATGGTGGCCTGATCCACTGTAATCAACTGAGGTAACCTAAATTTGTGTATTATATGTTTTTTTACAAAAATCAATTACATGGCTCTAGGTCACCACCCTCAATGGTATTGCTTTTACCCATTTGGTAAAATAGTCAGTAGCCACTAGAAGATAAGAATGTTGTTTTAAAGATGGGGAAAAATCTGCCCAATCAGATCCATTGCCCAACCTCTGAAAAGCTAGGACTTTACCACAGAATGTAATACAGTTGTAGGTATTTTCTGCAGGTTGCCATGTTTTTGGCATGCTTGACACCCCCTTGCATAAGTTATGCAGTCTTTTCTGACTGTTGGCCAAAAATAGCCATACCTATTTACCATCCACCTCATTTTTTCTTTGACGTAATGAGCACCACATATGCCTTTATGCACTTAAGCCATTATCTTCATTTGCTCATCCTGTCCTACACATTACAATGTCATGCCATCATGGGCTTTCCTAAACAGATCATCTCCCATGATGACATAATTCAAGGCTTGGTACTTAATCTGCCTACTAACCCTTTCTTCAAGATTCATCAAAAATTTAATCAAAGAGTATCTCCAATCCTCCTCTGCCACTTCTAAATGCATTACTGGCATGAAGTTTTTGTATCGATCTCTTAATCTAGAAAAATTTATCTTTTGAATCCTGATTATCCTTTCTTGGCTCCCTTTTGGGATCCTTAGTCCTGAGGCTGCCTGGGCCATTTCATTGGCCTGCTTATTTTCTAGTCAAAACATGTGTTGAAAACTTACATGGCTGAAAAAACTCTCCAGCCACTTTACCTCAACCAGATACTCTTCTAAAGCTTTGTTGTTGCATCTATATTCACCTCTAACTTGCTTAATCACCAGCCACAAATCACCAAACACTTGCAAGCTGGTAATCTTAAGTTCTATAGCTAATTCTAGGCCTATAATTAAGGCCTTATACTCAACCTGATTATTGGATGTGATAAATTGTTCATCCAACTAAAATGAGAACTGATGCACTTGCCATTAGGTGCCACAAACATAACACTAGCTCCAACCTCTTCTTCTGTTCTAGAACCATCAAACATTAGCTTCCAAGGGGTATTTTCTGCATGATTGATCTCGACCAGGTCCTCATCAATAGAGGAACTAGGATGCTCAACCAAGAAATCAACCAAGGCTTGGCCCTTGACAGCTTTTTTGAGGGAGATACTTGAAACAATATGCTATTAGGGCTAACAACCATTTACCCTATCTTCCTTTTATAATAGGTTAGGACTTCATATATTTAATCACATCAGTTTGTGCTATCACACATACCTCCGATGGCAACATATAATGTCTTAGCTTGATGGCAGCAAAATATAAGGCCAAGCACAGTCTTTCTACTGAGTTATATCTGGTTTCATGCATCATTTAATCTTCTACTAAGATAATAGATAGTTTGCTTATGGACACTCTCATTATCTTAAGCCATTAAGCATCCAATGGATTTCTTACAAGCTGATATATACAGTTTTAATGGCCTTTCCTTAATGGAAGGCATTAGTACTAGTGGGTTTACCAAATAATTTTTGATTAAGTCAAAGCCTCCTACTGAGGCTTTCCCCAGTTAAAGTCCATGTCTGCTCTTGCTTTCACTAGGGGTGAAAAAGCCAGAGTTTTTCTAGCCAAATTAGTTATGAACGTCCTTAAGAAATTTACTTTTCTTAGAAAACTCTGCATTTCTTTCCTACCACCTGGAGGTGGTGTTGTTAATATGGCTTTGGCCTTGTTAGCATCTACCTCTATGCCTTTTTAATGTACCAGAAAACCTAAAAAGTTTCCAGCTGACACCCCAAATACACATTTTAGTGGGTTCATTTTCAGCCTATGAGACATCATTTTTTGAAAGGTCTGTCGAAGGTAGTCTAAACGCTCATCAAAACTTTCTGATTTGATGGCCACATCATCTATATATACTTCTAAAAATTATCCACTTAGATCATGGAAAATTAAGTTCATGGCTCTTTGGTTGGTGGCCCTTGCATTTCTTAGGCCAAATGGCATAACAACCCACTCAAAAGTGCCTAAGGCCCCAGGACACATGAAAGCTATTTTGTGGGCGTCTTCTAGGTTAATAAAGATTTGATTGCACCCAGCATGTCCATCCATAAAGGATAGAATTTTGTCCTTAGCTGCTGAATCAACTAACAGGTCAGCCATAGGCATCGGGTACTCATCTTTGAGAGTTGCAATATTTAAATTTCTGAAATTGATGAAAACTCTCAATTTACCATTCTTTTCATAACAAGCACCATGTTGGACAGCCACTCAACATACCTGGCAGTCCTAATGAACCCTGTTTTAAGCAATTTTTCAATTTCTTCCTTTACCAATAGTGCAATTTCATTGGACATTTTTCTTGGAGGCTGTTTGTGGGGAACAAAATTACTTCTTATTGGAAGCTTATGCTCTACTAACGAACTGTCTAAACTAGGTCTTTCATCATAGTTCCATACAAAACAGTCCATGTAATCAGAAAGAAGGCTAACTAGCATTTCATTGCACTTATTAGATAAATTGGCATTAACAAAAATAGGCCTCTTGCAGGCTTTATCCCCTAAATCAAATTCCTCTAAAAGATCTTGTACATCATCTTTAAGGTCATCTAACTTAGCAGGTGCTACCTAGATCTCCCTAAAACTAATAAAGCTATTGTCAATTACACACTCAACCCATGAACATGAAGGCAACATTCTAGAACTGACTTTATTTGCAAAAGAAGTAGCAAAACAATCTAAAGAAAGTGAATCTAACTACGCTAACATCATCCTCATTATCTGTACTCATTACTCAAAAATCTAGTTCAGCTGCCAACGCAATGATTGGCTCACTCTGCCTCTTTTTGTATCAGGCTGGGTTTGGCCAAGTCCTGGTCAATCTGTCGAAATCCCTCATCTATGTAGGTTTGTAACTCCTCAGGAGTAATGCTCTTTCCATATGACTTCATCTCTTTAGACACCACTTCCACTGGTCCCAAGTTTTCCTCATACAGTGCTGCCTCAATGTTGTGCACATCTGCTATGAAAAGCTTAGCATCAACCCAATAAACCTTCATGCCATCTCTCCCATTGGTTTTGTTTCCTTCTTGGTTGTTCAGAAAATTAAGTGTCTGGTGTAGTGAAGAGGGCACACATCCATTTAAATGGATCCAATCTCTCCCCAGTAATAGGTTGCAATTTGAGGTGGAATCGACTACAAAGAATGTGTTACTCATGGCCCAGGTCCCAATTTGCAACCTCAGAACTATCACCCCTTTGGCATCAGACGAACCCCCTACAAAATTACTAATTTATATGTCAGTGGGTATCAAATCTTCCACTGTTTTTCCTAGTATCCTCGACGTTTTGGAAGAGAGCATATTAACAATAGCCCCATTATTGACCAAAACCCTATCGATAGGTATTCCATCTAGGTGCACTTGTACATACAAAGGCCTTAAATGTGTAATCAACTCTTCCCCAGGCTTTTATAGGACTACCTAGTCCCCATCGATAGACATGGCCACCTCAATTGACCTTGTTGTCTTGGCCTTTGTCTCTGTTATCTGAACTACTGCTTGTGTAAAGTCCTCAACATCTCCAACCAAGTTTGTTTTCTGGTCTGGTCTAGCTTGAAACCTTTTGGGAATAGCCATGACCACATTGCAATCAGCAAGAGGGAAGCTGCCAAACTAAATGGCCATTTTCTCCTCAAAATCTTCAAAGCTTTCTGATCTGACCTTATCTTTCCATACCAGTAGGCTCTGTCATCTTAACTTCTGGAACCACTTTTTGGCTTCATTTTATCGCCTCAGCATTAACCTGAAGCTCTTTCTCTAACTCTCTAATCCTTTGTCTTAACAAAGCCTCCTTTATAATGGGTATGGGTTTCTCATAGTCCATTACCAGCTTAGGAGCTTCTTTGGTACCATCCCCTAGTGCTCAGTACCACTGCATTCTTTGGTATACAACCTTTAACATCTCTCTTTTCCCTGGCCCAGGTTAGTTTCTAAGCCCTTGGTGGTTTCAGGCCCTAATCCTCAAGCTTGGACATCATTCCATGGAACTTCCTCTACTCCCTTCTTTTCTGTGTTCTTGTTTTTCCCATAGGTCTCCAACCCTCTGTGGGAAATTTCGGATGTACCACTCCCTGCCAACCATAGTGTGGTGGCACTGGAGGCCTGACCATTCTGGGATTGTCAAAGGCTATAGGTTCTGTGGGGCCATGGTATGGCCTAGTACTTATGTTTTCTTTTAGCCTTCATTCTGAGTTGTGTGAATGCATTCTGGCCTCCTGATTATAGGACCCTTAAGTCATAAAATCCCTTGGTTGGGCACACTATTTTTGTTGTTTGTGCTACCTCAAATAGGCTCTGACTGCACTGGCCCCTTCCAAGCAAGGAGTCATTGGTACCCCCTGGTAGAGAAAAGGCCCATCTTGCTCTCCACATTCTATCACTTTAGTGGTGAAAACTCCTGGGTCTACTCCAACATATAGCAACTTTGCACCATTAAAAATCTGCAAATCTTCCTGGCCCATGGTATTAAACCTTAGGCCATAATCTTTTATTTGCTTCTGTACTTTGTCGGCTATAATGGCCTACACCTTATCCTTTTCTGTTCCACACTTGAAACATACAAAATGGTCTTGATCGACCATTGGTTTCTTTTCTTCAGCTACTGGCCCCTTCCTCAAGTTATGAATCATTTCTAATTCACTCAATAACACCCTTGGGTTTCTGGTTTGCTCATTCAGACTAGCAGACACCATGTTTATGTTTACCACCTCTGGGAAAGGGTTTCTATCAACAATCATAACCTCTTAGTCCTTCTCAGCATATTTCAGCATTCCTTTTTGAATCAAGTCCTGCACACAATTATGAAAGGTTATACAATTATTAGTAGAATGCTTGAATGAATTATACAACTTACAATATTCTTTGTCAATCCTATCTTTTTCTTTTGGGATACTATGACCTGGGTATAATGTCAAGAATTTCCCAGCCAATAGCTCATCGAACAAAGTGCTTTCGATAAATCAAAAGAGTACTGTCAATGGGTTATTGGCATATTTTTCCTGGTTGGCTGAATAAAAGGCATGTTTACTAGTTTTTTTTTGCCTTTCTTAAGGCTTCACATGTCATTGGTGCTTTGCCAGTTATCTGAGCAATGTCTATATCCACTTTGTCTCTAGCTCTACGTCTTGATAATATGTGCCTGAGAGCAGTAGCTCTTCTTTGTTCCTCCCTAAGAATGGACTCGTAACTAGTTGCCCTTGATGATAGTTCAAAGAGGTCTCTAAATTCCATTCCTTCAAAAAAAATTCTTAATTCAAAATCAAGGCCATTCTGGGCCAACCTTATATTTCAGGTATATAAATGTGGCAGCTATTTCTAGCCTTTTTATATCTATCGATGTACTGTTCTACAGATTCTCCTTGCCTTTGTCGGAATTTGGCTAAGTCTACCATACTAATATCTGGCTCAATTCTATAAAACTGAGCATGGAATTCACTTTCCATATCCTGCCATGTGGGTATTGAGTTTTCTGGCAGGTTGATGAACCAGGTAAAGGCCATATTTAACAACAAGTATGGAAAAAGTCTTAATTTCAAATTTTCTAAATTAGCATCCCCACACTGCATAGTGAATCTACCTATGTGTTCTATGGTTGACTGCCTCTCTTCCCCAGTGAACAAAGAGAATTCAGGCATTTTAAATTTTCTAGGAAGAGGGGTCTTATCTATCCAATAAGGATATGGTTTTCTAAACATAGGCCTATTAGGCCTTCTTAGCCCTGGGCCATATATCTCCTAGATTATTTCCATAATTTGATGCCTATTTACTTGGACTGGTTCAAAAGACAGCTCCTCATTATAGGTGCCATATCATATCCCTTCATTTATGCATGGTTGGTCATTTGGTACAATAACCCCTCATGAGGTTGGAAATGATGCTATCAATGTGAGCGTAGACCACCACATGCTTTCTCAAATGTCAAAGGGGTGGTCCAAGCCCTTTTTATGCCTCATAATTTCTAAAGCCTTGTTCTTGGTACGCTTGTTGCCTAGGTCTTTGGTGGCCCCTTGGCCTTGGGTTTTCACAGATTGGCTGCCTAAACCTCTAGTCAGCAAAGTTATATTACCCTACTCTTGGCCTGTTGATGCAAGTTCCTCATAACTAGGGGCTTCAAACTGCCCCTTGGAACAGGCCTGACCATGTCATTTACTGGTTCTTTTTGTTCTGAAGGCCAATTATGCCCCCTTGCTCCTGGTTTGTTATTTGTTTCAAAAGTCGGATTATAATGTGATTTTCCCTCCAAGGCCTTTCTTTGTGCAACAGGCCTATGGTGACCAATTTGTGCCCCATAATTAACGTTGAGCTTAAGTTCCTTATAAGTTTGATTGGGATTAATTTGAATCCTCTCATGTTCCTCTTCTTAAAGAGTTAGAGGTCTATAGAAAGAAGTACTACTCTGGTGAATTTTGCTAGTCTTAAAGGTTTAAAATTGTACCTTGGTTACCTGTGTTTCCAATTGGACTGGTGGTGGAGGACTGGAAGTGGGGTTGAATCCCCTAAGCATTCTGAGTTTTGCCCTTATACTCTCTGTAAGATGCTCTAGCCTTACCTCAAAGGTGTGGCCAAGGCTAGATTATCATTTCCTCTCTTCTGTTCCCGTAAATTCCCCAAATTCAACGAAACCAGTAAGAACCCATGTGTCATTAGTAGGCCTCTTACTTGGATCTCCAAGAAGGCCTAACTCAACTATAACTTTCCTACTCACATCAGTAGTCTCAGCTTTTTTAGTTTTCTTCTTCACCATTACCCCAAGTTAGAATGGTCCCATTGTGCGTGTCAATTTATGTTGGTAAAAATCAGTTCAAACCTAATCAACAATGATTTGATTGACAGACTTAAACCAATATTTAGGTAAACACAAAAAAAAAAATAAATAAATAAAAAATAAAATAAAAAAATCAGGCTTTGTGTTTGAATTGTTTGCCTTAAACAGATTAAGGACTTTCTTGGAGGTAATTAAATGAAGAGGAAATGGAACATAACAGAATATGTATTAATTTGAATAAATTGTCACTTGTCACTAGAAAAAATTCAAGAAATACAACAATCGACAGAAAGAGGAGAAATGGAGCTTGGAAAAAGCTACTACTATTCTACTCCTAAAAATGCTAAGTTAACCTACTCCTAATAAATATCACGTCTTGTGAATGAGGTTTGAGAGATGATCCTTTTCTTCTGCCTTCAGCCTTCTTTTATACTTATTTCTTAACTAGGCTCTCGATCTCGATCTTCCTAGATCCTCGGAATCTACATGCTTATCCCTTCATTCCAGGAGTTGTATTTGAATTTCAAATTCCTCTTTGATCCGCTTCTTGTTTATCTCTTATCCCAGCTTTTGTTTGCACCATCATGGCCAATACTTTATGTTCTTTCCATGTCACATATGCTAGGTCATCCTTCATGTCTTGTTTGCACCGTATCGACAAAGGAATCCAACTTTTAGCACCAACACTTTGTTATAAGAATTTAATAAATCTTGTATACTATTTATAGATTTTTTAGAAACAAAAATACAGATTAACTGAGTTTTCATTTATAACTTTTACAATTTGATAAAAACAAACATAAACATACTAAATATTCTGTTATTGAATAAAAAAAAAATTAAACATTTAATTTTTAAAATTTTCTTCCATTTATAATTATTATTTAACCAATTTTTTTTTTTTTTTGAATATTCCAAAAAATAAAACTATTTATGAAAATAACCTACTTTTGAAACTATTTATCAAGTTAACTACTTTTACAATTGCAAGTTCAAGTTCCCCTTTCTTCTTGAAAGCGTAACTTGAACCTACGAGTTCATGTTGACGTGTTCCCTTAGAAGATTTCTAACATGCTCATATGTCACTGTCATGGCATAAGGAAATCGCATCTTGAACTTACAATTCCAAAATCTCATCTTGAAGTTGCGATTTCAAATTGCATCTTGAAGTTGTGATTTTGAAATCGCATTTTAAAATTGCGATTTTATAATGAAACTGGATTTTAAAGTTACAATTCATAGTGGATCAGATTTTGAGGATGAATTTATGGGGAAAACAAAATCCAAGTTTCAATTTCATAGTAAAATTGGATTGTGAAGATTGTATGAATAGTGAAAATTCATTTTACTTTTAATTTATAATTTTGCCTTTGAATCATTATATTTTCTGGCAAACATATTTTAAATAGAAAAGAAGAAAGTAAATAGAAAATAAAACATCTATTCTCTTGCAAACATTTTAAATAAGATGAAAATTTTGTAAGAAAAAAATAAAAAAAAAATTAAAATTTTAGTCATAGATAAGTTGTACACATTCAAATTTTTTTCTTATATATATATACTAGCGTATACCCGTGCCTGAAGGCACGGTGTAAATAATATTAAGATTATAATATAATTATAATCGCAACACTATTTAAATTTAAAATTAAAATGTAATTATAAAAATATATTTAATAGAGAAATACAGTCTCAAAACTAAGTCACTCTCTCACTTGGTTTTTCTATTTTTCTCTTTAAATTGAAAAACACCCAACACCAATGAGAGGATGTCAAAACGCTGTACAGAGAGAGCGAGGAAGAGAGAGCCGATGTCAAAACACCCACCCAAACCATTAAGATCTCAGTGTATAAGCTAAAGAGAAATATAGTTTCAAAACTAATTCACTCTCTCACTCTATTTTTCTATCTCTTTTCAAATTGAATAACACCCAAGACCAATGAGAGGATGTCAAAACACTGTACAGAGAGAGTGAGGAAGAGAGTGCTGATGTCAAAACACCCAAATCATTAAGATCTGTGTATAAGCTAAAGAGAAATAGTAAACTAAAAGGAAGGATGTTTTCGAAAATGGTAATAGTGGTTTTTTGTAGCGGTGATATAAAATATCCAGTGCAAGAGGAACCATTGAATTCTTGAAAATAACTCCAAAAAGACAGTCTAATTTTAACTCAAACTTGCTGGATTTGTAATAGCGAGAGATTCATGCTATGCTTCACATTTGACTATGAATTGGAATTTCTAATTGTTCCAACTTAGCAAGGCTGTTTAGGAGTTTGCTAAACTATTGAAAGGGAAAGATAGTTTTTCGTGTCACAGTCAGGACAATGAAGTTACAATACTGACTCTTTACTTTTTCAAATTTGACTCTATAAAGTATGTACCAGAGTAAGACCAAGGATTGGGCCAGTAGATGAGGTGCTCCCTTGCCGGGGATGATATTTGGGTTCGAGTCTTACCTGTTGCGTGATGCAACTTCCTAGGATAATATTTACATTATGTAATGGTTATTATAGCATTTTCTGTCAAATTTTTAACAAAAATTATTTTTAAGATTAAATTAAAAAAAACTTAAAATCTAAAAAATTAAAATAAAAAAATGATTAAACATAAATGAGTATAGTATAATTTATCCAAATATTTTTTTGTTGTTTCCTATTTAATTGGCAAAAATGGATGGTCATAATTCAATTGTCAAAAAAGGTTCCTTCCTCATTTATCCGATATCCTTCTATGTATTTTTTTTCCACAATCCGTGTTCAATTTCCATGATCCACACTTCCCATACCAATTCCATTGAAAATTGGATCACCCATTGTTTTCAAAATAATATCATTATGGTGTAACTTACATTTTATTAATTTTAAATCAATTTCCATGATCCATACTTCCCATACCAATTCCATTGAAAATTGAATCACCCATTGTTTTCAAAATAATAACATCATTATTGTGTGACTTACATTTTATTAATCTTAAATTTACATTGTACACTAAAATTTTGAAATATTTTCCAAGTTAAAAATTCTAGATTTATACCATTTCCATTACCAAAAAATTATTACTAAAAAAAATATTCTGCACCAATTTGGCAAGCAGTAAGGTTGCCTTATCCAATATTTTTTTAAGGGTTAATTCTTTTACATTTAATTTGGATTTTTTTGTTGGTGAATTTTTTTTAAAAATTATATAAAATATTTACATTTTAAAACATGACTGCCAACCTAATAATTTTTAAGAATATTGAACTTAAACTTCCTTTATAAAACTTGGCAAAACAAAAAAAAAATTCCTTTATAAAAGTTTGTTAATATTTTATAAAAAGAGAAAGAAGTATTGACATGTAACATTTACATAAAAAAACAAAATTCAAAATTTACACTTTTCTTTCCTCCTTTTTGATAAATAACTTGGTTATAAAGACAAATGAATCCTAAAAATATACTTGAATAAAAATGAATATACCATAGAAAGGGATACCAGAGATGGCAGAACACTAATTCTCAGAAACACCCTAATACTATGGATACAAAATTATTTATGCCTCTAGAACAAAGCCAACAAAGAATTTGATACCCTTGAAGCTGAAAGGAGAGGCAATATTATCCATGTCATATAGACATACTCTATAAAATTCAAACACAAACTACTATACTTATTTTCCATGTCATATATATAGTTCCACAATAGCATGAGAGATAGGTTTAAAAAAATAATAATTAAATTAGGCATCTTTAAAATGAATGAAAAAGATATGTCACAAAAAATTAAGTATATGTTGCATGGACTCTCCCACCAAATAGCAAAAATATGTATTATTTATACAGCTTCTTTAATAGAACAGGGAATATCAATTGAAGAATAGTGTATTGGTTTCAATGGGTCTGAGTTTTCAGTTATATACTTCAATTGCAAAAGCCTATGTTTTTAAGTTTACATACCTCAATATTGCTCCCAGGTCCAGAAAGAAATGCATCACTTGGGAGAATACTAAATAGCAGGAAATACTCCCTCCAATGGGTGATGGATCGCAGTTTTAAAATTTTCGTTATCTAGTCAAGTACTTTATTCATCTATGGGAGTACTACTAAGTGAACAGAAAGAAGGGGGAAAAAAAAAAGGTAATACTAAGAGCAATCAAAAGATAGAGAAGGACCAAGGTAAAGTACTTGCATTACATAGGTGAACGTCAGCACTGGAATTTTGCTTCCTCAACTCTTCTAGTAACTGAAACAAAATGTCAATAAAAGCAAGATTTTAGATGGTGATGTAAATTAATGAAGAAAGAGGATCTAAAATTCAATAAAATAAGATCATTGACCTTGTCAATTAGGAACATGAAGGAAGTGAACTATTTAAGAAATTAAACATGTAGATATAGATGGTGAAAAATAAAAGAAATTGGAACATATCAATTTTCCTTGAGACCTTTAAGAGACAAAGTCAAATTAGCCCAAAAAATGTTTGTAACAAAGTCTATGAAAGAAAATAGATAAACCCATTTGAAAAGAATACCCTAATGTTGCACATTTAATCATCTTCAGATTGTAGAAATGAAAAAGAGAGAAAGGTAATGTGGATTGCTTAAGCCAAGCACAAAACTTTCCGAGAAATTTCTCACATAGGGTGTGTGTTCCTTAATTGTAATTGCAAATTCCTCATAACATCAACATGTAATAATACAGTTTCTAAACACTGTCAGCCCACAAATCTCCTATTGGAATTTCTCAACCCCAATTCAAAACATGCCTAACACTATAGTCTATAGCTCAAGTTTATCCACTGACCTTTGGGTTGATCTCAACAAATGGAAACTATAAATAAACCGTCCTAAACTCCCATATGAACAACACCAGTTAAAGAACCAAATCTCATCAAAAACTACTTTATCAAAACTACTCCAAAAATAACAAAAAGATAACAGCATTGAACTATAATTGACAACATTACTGAACCTAATTGAATCATCCCTACCAAAAATATCATTCCCACTAAACATACACTCCATCAAACATAAAATCCTAAGGCAGCAAACAAAACCAAAAGTGGCAAAATGAACACACAAAAAAATAAAAAAAAAAATAATAATAATAATAATATTCATATAAGCAATGAAACATCAAGTCTTGATAAAATCATAGTGAAGAGAAACTCCCATTCTAATTTAAAAACCTTTAAAACAATAACAAACAATAGCTCGATTGGTAAGCAAGACAAAGACTTCATACCTTTCTTTCAAGTCTCACCAGTCAACACATGTTCTTTGAATAAAAAGTTGAGTTGGGCAATTTGGGTCTGGACTCCTGGTTACGAAAAAAATGAAACACAAAATCTATAAAATCAATAGCCAAATCGAATCTCAATCATCATTAATTGAACCACACAAAGTCCATCGAAACAAACAATTTAATTTAACTGAAAAAAATGACACAAAATCAATCATTTGTATGATACATACATACACACACATACATATGTATGTATTATAAACACATACATACCAGTCTATAGATTACTTACATTTGAATTGAGAGAGAGAGAGAGAGAGAGAGAGAGAGAGAGAGAGAGAGAGAGAAAAAAACAGTGTTGATGAAATGGGTTTTAGGCGGTGAAGGGGTGTGAAATGGGTTTGAAATGTTTTCAACTTTCAAACTATATCCAACGGTGAAATGAACAATCTCAACCTTTAAATCCATAGGATAGATGCACCATTGGGATTCAAACCCACTTCAATTAAACTAATGTAAAACAATGAAACTCTCAACAACCAATTCTAAAGACTTTTGCTTGAACAGTATGATACTGTGAAGGGCCTATTCGTGAATTCTATAATTCTGTTAAGAGCCTATTCGTTGAAATAAAAAAATGAAATGTGGTTTAGATTTAAATGAGACAAAATGTAAAAAAAAAAAAAAAAAATTAGTTGATAATTGTAAGAAAAAATTAATAAACCATACTTATAAATTTGATTTTAATATACCCAATTTGATTTTAATAAACCAGACTAAAAAATTTGATTCTTGCTCCCCCTACCCCACCCAAATAATGATAATTGTAAGAAAAAAATTAAAAAACCAGGCTTATAAATTTCCTACACAACCAACCAAAACAATGATCAATCACAAACTGTAAACATCAGACACAATGTTTCAATCACAAATTGGACAATGTTTCAATGTTTCACCGAATCAATGTTTAAATGTTTCAATCACAAAAATTAATGTTGAAATTAATTAATTAATTATAAAATTAGATTAGAGTTTAGTAAAGACTAAAGATTAGAGATTAAAGATTATAAAATTAGATTAGAGTTTAGTAAAGACTAAAGATTATAGTTTTCACAGTTCTCTCAAGAAAAATCACCTGCAGTTCAAAGGAATGTTTCGAACTAAAAGGCTTCCATGATTTTGTTCCTTACTTCTCCCATAACCATTCCCAGGTCCCCTTCGCGGGGGACTTCGCGTTCGACCCCCATATCCTCTTCTTGGAGGACTGTGGTATGGTGGACTGTACCTCCTCATGACTGAGCCTAAACAAACAAAGAGAAGCAAAGAATAACTCTGAATTAACACATCAAAAAAGATTGGGTGAAAATGACCAAGAAGTAATAACACATCAGTATCCTTCAATACATCAAATAACAAAAAAACTGTGTCTTACAGCCAACAACATTAAATGAGCAAAATTTTTTTTAAAAAAACATTATTCTTAAAGCTAAGAATACATTAGAAATATGAAAAAAAAATCACTTTTAAATTGTGTTTCATGAACAAAATTGTATTTCAATTCCAAAAAGTGAATAACAAAAACACCATCTTGTTAAAATGTATCCAAAAAAAACCATTTAAAACTTCCATATATATATATATATAAACCATCTAAAAACTATGAAACCAGCAATTGTGTGTGTAAAGGCCAATCAGGATTCAAGTTCCCCACTCAAAAAAGTTACGAAAATGTTTTTTTATGTTATGTAAGAAGTTTTTGGATTCAACAATCATGCGTAGATCAATCCCAACAAAAACTTGGTCTGTTGGTCCCACAGGACATACAAACACAGATGCAAAGAAAACCCAGAGCCCTTGTTTGGTTACCTATAAAGTTGTAGAAATTGAAAACAAAACAGATAGGCCGTTCAGTTACAGACAAATAATAATAATAATAATAATAATAATAATAATAATAATAATAATTATAATAACAACAATAATAATTGCCCCACCGGCAGCCCCAAACAGAATCATTATACTGTATTTTGAATCAAAACAACCATTTACCCCAATCAAAACATTACCATTTACCCTAATCTATCAAAAACAGATACTATTTTTTGAATCAGAACAACCATGAGCAACCATGAAACAAACTCAAAAACATCACCATTTACCCCAATCAAAACATTACTAATTGGAAGATCCTTACCACCCATTCAAATGTGCAACACAAAGCTCATTGTCACCAACAAACTAAAAAAATTTCTAAATCACCACAAACCCAACATCAATGGAACTTAGCGAATGAAAAAAAAAAAAAAAAAACAAACAAACAAACATACAGAGAAACAAAGCAAGAGAGGCAGACACAGAGAAAGATAGCTACTCACATCGATTGTGGCTTTCTTAGCAACGTTGGTCCAATCCTTAGCAGCCACACCAGTCTTCCAATCGAAATCAATGGTGATCGTAGACTGTGGCTTGTGATCTAGGGCCCAAAAGCAAGTCATGTAATCCCCAGCCTCAGCCGCCTGAAAAGAAAACTGTCCTGACTCCACAGATGTCACCTATGTACATGCGCAGATGTCACCTAAGAAAAACCCAAAAAAAATCTACTGAGAAAAATTGAAAATAGGCCGTTTGGCAGGTGAGAAAATGGAAGAAAGTGAAAATGAAAAGATACCCTGACGGTGATTTTGTGAGATTCGGGGAAGGGATGGGGATCGTTGGGGTTGACTATGGTGTACTTGGCAACAGACATGGAATTGGTCTTGATGTATTCGGCTATGCACTTGCTGTGACCCGATTGGAGATCGAATCAGAGTGATTGGGCGGCGTTGGATATAAACCCTGAGAGGATCAGAAGAAGAAGAGAGATGACTGTGAATCTGTGAAGAACAGAGAGGGAGAGAGATGTATCTGTAAAAGAGATGTATTCAAGAAGAAGAACAAAGAGGGAGAGAGAGATAGAGAGGGAAGATGGGTAGGTGGGAAAGAGAACGATGCTTTAGGGAGAGAAGTCATTGGGCGGGAGATCTATTGATCTCAACCATTCATATAAACTCAGGATTCATCTTGACCCTTAAAACCAAATGTATCTCACATACATTTTATATATTTTTAAAAAATTTCTTCCCTTATTATATAGATATATATATTTGTAATTAATAAAAAAATTTAGTTACACTGTTGATTAATTTTACTTTGCACTTTCATGCGAAACAAGTTCATATAAAGTTTTTTTTTTTTTTTTCTCTACCTTACAACTTGTGATTTCAAAATAAAAAAAGTGGATCTTCAACTTATGATTTCAGAAAAATGATTAGTTTGATAAATAATTTCAAAAGTAAATTATTTTTATAAATAATTTTATTTTTTAGAATATTCAGAATAAAAAGAAAAAAAAAAACTCAACAAATTGAGGGTCCCTTCACCTTTTTTTTTATTTTTTTATTTAACAGCACTTTTACCTTTCTTCTTTCCCTAAGAGCATCTCCAACGGTTCACCAAAAATTTCATCAAATCTGAGTAAAAAAATGAGTTTTTTCTCATTCTGATACGGAGCCCTCCAACGGTTCAGCAAATCAATTTTTCATCAAATTTTCGCCGGGACAACCGGTTGGTCGACCGGCCGGTCGACCGGTTAAGCCAAAAATTTTTTTTTTTTTTTTTTTTTTTAACCGGTTTGAACCTTTTTTCTGAACTTTTTGAACTTCTGGGTGGTCGACCGGGTGGTCAACCGGCCGGTCGACCGGGTGGTCGACCACCTAGGCAAAAAAAAATTTTTTTTTTTTTTTTTTTGACTGGTTTGAACCGAAAAGTGAACGTTCTGAACCTTTTTCCGGGGCGACCGGTTGGTCACCCCGGATGGTCAACCGGTTTGTAATTCCCAACGGTCAGGAACAGTGTTTTGCTGAAATGCTTTGCGTGTTTTCATTTTGATACAAGATTTGCTGAATTCCCGATTTGGTATCAATTTGATGAAACCGTTGGAGCTCAAAAAAGTGGGTTTTTCATCTAATTTTGAATTTGATGCTGGATTTGGTTCTCCGTTGGAGATGGTCTAAGAGCATCTCCAATGTATCATCTATATCTTTAAATATAGAGGATTTGTTGCTCCAACCCATCCTCTAAATCCATCTCTATTTGGGAGGAGGATGAATTGATCTTCCAAATATGAAGAGAGGATGAAAATAGAAGATGCCTTCCAAAACACTATTCATTTTATATTTTTTATTATATTACAAATAACTTTTAATATGTAAATTTAATTTTTATAAAATTGACATCATTAAAAAATGTGAAATCATACCTTTAAAATGAGTATAATATTAAATATATTTTACAAAAATTTTAAAATTAAATATTTATTAATGAACAAAAATTACTTTTTGATAAAGGAAGAACGAAGGGTTTTGAAAGTTTATGGTTGAAATTTAAATGAATAATAACATACTCTATATTTATTTTTTAAATAAAAAAATTTATTTTTACCCTCTTGATAAAAAGATTGGGTTGGATATGCTCTAATAATTTACACTTACCTCTTTTTTTTTTTTTTCTTGTTTTGGGCCCCCCACTTAAACAATTTACACTTGCCTTTACTCCCACTATGGGGGGGGGGCGCAATTTACAATAATTTTATAGGACGCTTCATATATATATTTGTGATTGATAAAATAATAAAATTAATAATTTTATATTAAATACTTAACGCTTTATATATATATATATATATTTTGATTGATAAAATAATAAAATTAATAATTTTATATTAAATAATTAAAGAATATAAAAGATATAAAAATTTATAATTAATTTGAGATATAATTATATAATCCTTTCATTTGTTTTCAGTTATAGAATTGAGGAGATTCATAGTGAGTGGATTAATAGTGAGGGATTGATAGTGAGAAGATTAAATAAAATTGTGTTTGTTTTGATAATAGTTGTTAGTATAAGAATTGTTAAATTATTTTTATATAAAATAATAAAATAAATAAAAATATATAAAAAATTAAACATTAATATTTTAAAAAAATTCTCAATATATAAAATATAAAAAATTTCTAACCCCCTCACTGGGTATGTTTAGTTTGTGTTTGAGAGATGTGTTTTAGAGATAAAAAGTACGAAAACATGTTTGGTTTAGTTTTTTTCAAAAGATGTTTTGGAAAATAATTTTGAGAGAGAGAGTTTTCGAAAAAGTGATTGATTTGATATGTGTGAGAGAGAGATTTGTTTGGAAAACTTGTTTGGTTTACAAGTTTTGAGAAATTTTTTTGAAAAAATTTGTTTGGTTTGATTACTTTTAAAAACTTATTTGTAGAGAAAATTTTTCAAAATTTTTTCAGAAAATCAAACCAAACGAACCCCTATTTTTCTAATATCATCTCCACTTCCTCCATATCAATTCTCCTTCCAATCTCCATCTATATCACCTCCTCCATCCTAATCATTTTTTCAATTCTACAAACAAACACAACACTAACCCCACCTCCATTCTAAAGCATAAAACAAATCCCACCTTCCCCTCTCTTTCATACATCACTTTTCACTCCCATCTACACTCACTCACTCTCTGTCAATCTCTCTCTCTCTCTCTCTCTCTCTCTCTCTCACTTTCTCTTTCTACTTTCCCCTCTCTCTCTCTTTCTCTCTCTCTCTCTGCCCTCTTTCCTTTTCTAAAACTTGGAATGATCACCGGAACCATCCACGAAACATCGCCCCGTCTCTGATCCTACGGCACACAATTAATAAGCGCCAAACCATGGGTCCCTACGATTCTTCCATCAGCAGCAGTGGTAGCTCATCATCATGCGGTGGCAAAGCACCGGATCATGTAGACGGTCTTCTCGCCGGAGCCGGGTACAAGGTCCGATCCTTGGATCTCCTTCAAGTTGCCCAGCGTCTCGAACGCCTCGAGACCATCATGGTCAATGCCCCCTCAGATATCTCTCACCTAGCAAACGACGCCGTTCACTACAACCCCTCCGACCTCTCTTCCTGGGTCGACTCATTGCTTCTCCGAGCTCAACCAACCCATCCCCGCCTTCTCTGATCTCGCCTTTCCCGAGGGACCCTCTTCAGATCAGACGGTTCATACAAGCGCGTGGACGGACCACCATGCGGCTGAGCAGCACCAAGAAATTCCCCAGAAGCTAACGGCCGTTACCACGGTCGAGGAAGATTCCGGTATTCGTTTGGTCCACCTGTTGATGACGTGTGCCGGCTCTGTCCAACGTGGCGAGTTCTCATTGGCCGTGTCGTTGATTGATGAGATGAATGAATTGTTGACACGTGTGAATACCAGTTGTGGCATAGGGAAAGTCGCCGTGTATTTTGTCGAAGCACTGAGCCGCCGGCTCTTCACGCCGCAAGGGGCTGGCGCAATTGGGTCTGCTTATGAAAATGAGATATTGTATCATCACTTCTATGAAGCTTGTCCTTACTTGAAATTCGCTCATTTCACCGCTAATCAAGCAATATTAGAAGCTTTCGATGGCCATGATTGTGTCCACGTCATTGACTTCAACTTGATGCACGGCTTACAATGGCCGGCGTTGATTCAAGCCTTGGCTCTACGCCCAGGTGGGCCTCCATCACTCCGTTTAACCGGAATTGGCCCGCCTTCATCGGACGGTCATGATTCGCTTCGAGAAATTGGGCTTCGATTAGCTGAATTAGCACACTCCGTTAATGTTCGATTCGCTTTTCGTGGCGTTGTAGCTTCACGGCTTGAAGATGTGAAACCATGGATGTTACAAGTCAGTTCAAAAGAAGTCGTGGCTATAAATTCCACCATGCAGCTCCACAGGCTACTTGTATCGGATCCGACCCGTGCTTCGCCAATTGATATTGTTCTCGGGTGGATTCGGAGCTTGAATCCAAAAATCATGACGGTAGTTGAACAAGAAGCAAACCACAACCAACCTGAGTTTTTGAACCGATTCACTGAAGCTCTATACTACTATTCAACAATGTTCGACTCGTTAGAAGCTTGTTCAGCTCAGCCAGAAAAAGCCTTTGCCGAGATGTACATTGAGAGAGAAATATCCAATGTAGTGTGTTGCGAAGGCTTGGCTCGAGTTGAGAGACACGAGCCACTTGCTAAGTGGAGGGCCCGATTGGGTGAAGCCGGGTTTAGGCCACTTCATTTAGGATCCAATGCATTCAAGCAAGCTAGCATGTTGTTAACGTTGTTCTCGGCTCAAGGGTATCATGTGGAAGAGAATGAAGGGTGCTTGACGCTTGGGTGGCATAGCCGACCTCTCATTGCGGCTTCAGGCTTGGCAAGCCATTTCGGAGCCCAGCCCTTCAGTTTGGTTCAATTAGTCATCATAATAATGTGCTTTAAAATTTGTAATGTGTCCTCTAAGTTGTCCATTAATCTTATTTTCACACTTCTTGCACTTTTTTCATGTTGCTACTAATATATGATGCAGACATTTTGAGCAAAAGAAATTCGTACTAAAGTTGGGTACCCCATCTAAATAAAAAAAAATAGAAAAATAGGGTAGATATTGTTAAAATTTTGAAATTTGTAATACGCAGTCTAAGTTCTCCATTGATCTTATTTTCACTTCTTTTAGTAAAATGATTTTTATCCCCACTTCTTTCATTGTGCTACTAGTATTGATGCAGGCATTTTCAGCAAAAGAAATTGGGACTGAAGTTGGGTACCCCATCTAAAATAAAAAATTTGGGTAGACAGCCCCTTGATAATCCACTTCTCAGATTATAACCCACTTCCTCTTTCACAAAAAAAAATGTTTATAAGCAGCTTTTAACTAAAAAACTGATTATAACCATCTTCTCAAAATAGCCCATAATGTTAAGATTTTTGATTTGTCAGGAAAGAGAAAAATGAAAAGAAAATTAAGATATTTATATATTCATTTTATAGTACCTAAATAAAAATAAGTTTTTTAGACAAATGTCTAATATTTGCTTCTCATTTCTAATCCAACTAAGAAAGGGAAAAAAATTCTTCTACTTCGTTTTCTTTTCATATGTTTTTCTTTTCTTTTCTTTTTTTTTTTTTTTTAAATTTTCAAAAAAAAATTAGAATAGAGGGAGTAGTCTAAGTGAGGAAGTATTATTTTAGGACGGAGGGAGTAGTCTAAGGCTTGGTTTGAGAAGTGAGTTGACTTTTTGGCTTTTTAATTTTTTTTTGATTATTTTAGCCTGAACTAAAAAGTTTGGTTTGGGAAGGACTTTTTAACTTTTTGACTTTTTTTGTGAGAGAAGAGTGTAATAATTATGGATTCGTTGTGATGTTTTGTTTGTTGTGGCTAAAATAACCTATTTTATTTTTTGTGACTAAAATAGCCAAAAAAAACCTCAAATCTTGCTTCCCAAAACGGTGCCTAAGTGAACTTAAAAGGCAAAAAATGAAATTACATTTTTCTCTCACTTTTTTCTTTTCTTTGTGTTTTCTATTATAACCAAATAAAATTGAGATTACATTAATCTTCCAACCAGACGCAGTCTAAAACTTCATGATTAGGAAAACAAAATTATTTGAACAAACTTTCATGAATTCCTATTTTGTTTGAGGGTGTGAATAATATACTTTCTCCGTTCCAAAATATTAATCATTTATTTTATTTTCCATTGTCCTAAAATATTAGTTCATTTTCAAAAATTAAGAATTAAAATAATATGAATATTCTATTTTGTCCTTCTTTTAAATTCATTAACAATACAAAAAGTACAATTATGACAATTGATATTCCCCAAAAAAGTACTATCAAATGGTAATTTTAGAAAATCAATTTTTTTTTAAGTGCAATAATTGTAGAAGTGATTCTACTTACATGTAATAACCCTCACTATTGATTACCGATAACCCGACTGATTACTTGCTAAACTGAGACTGAACATGATTAGTAATCGAATTGATTGAAATACTAAACTAACTGAATGAATATACTAGTTTAAATGCATTTTCTATCTGTTTGACTGTTAACTTTCTGTTCATGTTTTATGTTTTAAACTGCAAATTGAAGGCCTTATCGGCGGCCGAATCTGAAATTGATTAGTGATATGTGTTAATCATAATTTATGTGATTTTATGACATATTTAATTAAAATGTGATTTGGTATGATTAAATTAGATCAAATGTTGATAAATTGCACCACTTGGACTTATTTACTATCTTGCCACTTAGTGGCCCATTACATAGAACATTTTTGAGCTCTCTTCATTAAACACAACACATTTCATCAACCTTCTCCTTGCTATAGCCGACTAGAGAGAGAGAGTGAGAGAGGAAAAGAGTGATTTCAACAAAATTAGCTTGGTGACTTGAAGAAATTGAAGGTTAATTGCATAATTATACTTCCATTCTTGTAATTGAGGACCTAAGGTAGTATAATCACCCTCTTGTTTATGAATTGAGCTTGTTCTTGCATGATTCATGTCAAAAGTAGGGGATTGAGTCTAGAACTAGCTTAAGTTATTGAATTGGAGCTTGAATCTTGCATGCATGTTTACATTGTTGAGTTTGGAGGTTTGATTTCATGAAAATCTTGTATGCATGTTCATATTTGTGTTAAAGTCCATGAATTCATCTTGTCTTTGAAGATATTGACTCATTAGAGCATGGAATTGAAGCCTTGAAATTGATTAAACCCATGCATGTTACATTGAAGCCATGTTCATGAAAATTGGTTTGAATTTGGATTTAATTGAACTACCTTTGGGCCTTGATTTTACAAATTAAGCTTTGAATCATGTCATACTATGTATTTACAAGTGTTTTCCAGGAAATGGGCCCAAAGGAATCAAATTTGATTCAATTGAAGTTGAATTTGAGCTTGAGGTTCAAATCTGGGAATTCTAGATTTTGAACTCACGCTCGAACGGGGAAACTGGTGCTCGAGCGTGAAATTCGTGCTCCTAGCACTTTGTACTATTTTGAAGTCCGCTCGAGCGGGGTAATTTACGCTGGAGCGGGACATTGTGTCTTACGTTCGAGCGGGAGTCGAGCGCCCTATCGAGTGTGATTTTCACCCATCCAGCATTTTTGACTGTTTTACAGTACGCTAGAGTGGGTAATTCTACGTTCGAGCGGAAACCTTTGTTTGCATTTCCGCTCGAGCGGAGTAACCTACGCTCGAGCGGGACCCCTATTTTCTGAAAATTCTGAAAATGCTTTTAAAGTGCATCTTTGCATCCTCATTTCATCCTAGGCATTCTTAGGCCTAGTTTAAGGCATCTTAATGAGGATATAGATGTAGAACCACACCGAGACAAATTAGGGATTAAGTTACTATTTTCCCAACTGTGTACCTTAGTGTGTGTTCACTCTGTAACTGTGTAGGGTTGGCATCCGGAGACGCGCTCTAGCTTAATTGTGGCCCAAAACTCTGTGAGTAACAACTGTGTAAAGATATGTTCAAATATGAATATCTTCTGAATGGTTAAACTGTACTACTTCTGAATTGATACTGTTAACTGAATGAATGTATGTCCTCTATTCTGAACTGTATTGTGGCATCCATAACAACTACTGTTACCGTTACTGCTACTGTTACAGAGATCTCTGTCAGTTCCTATCTTGGAACTTCTGTTTACTGTTATGATAGCCATCATTGACTGCTCGGTCTTTTAAGACCTACTGTTTACTGTACTGCTATGCTAATGGATGTACCACATATGACTGTTATGACTGAATGATTGATATACTGAATCAATTGATTGTTTTTTTATACTGAAAGGACATTCATTCTTAACCTCTTTACGCATTATGTTATTCACTGGACTTTAGCTTCACTGCTTATATATATATATATAGGTGTTCAAGCACCAGACCAGAGCTAGGAAGCGTGGGTTAGACTCCTTTTTGTGAAAGCCAACCATTGTGCCTCACTATGAGGTTCCGAGCCCGTTCAAGCTACGGCTTTGGGGTGTTTTAGTTTCACCTCCTTCTGTTCTGTTTTGTATAGACTGTATAGACTGTTACTGTACTGTTTTAACAGGGATTAAGTCTCTGTCCTGAATGATTGTAAATGTTGTACACACTGTTTTGCACTGATTATATATATGTATGAAAAGTCTTTTTGCATACAGGCTGTCACAGTTCATTGGACATTGTTTTAATTACTATTTTGGCTTCCGCCAGCCCCTGTACTCTGTTTTACTGTTCTACTGTTAAACAGGCCTTCGATAATCATGGATTACTAGCCGGTTACGATACTAAACCCATAGGGGCGGGTTGGGGTCGTGACAGAGTGGTATTAGAGCGATATTTAACCACAAGTTATGCCGCACACACGTGTCCAAATGAGCTATAGGGTGTCCTAGAGAAGCAATTAGGGCAACACATGAGCATGAAAAGTGTGTGTGGATATGACATGAATATGTGTTAATGTGTTTAAACATATAACTGCTTATGTTTAAATGTTTAAAGTATGCAACTTCCTATTTATTATTATTATGTTACATATAGTGAAATGGATAATGCAAGCACTACTAATGAAACTGAATCATTTGAGGCCAGAATGGCAAGACTTGAAAGAACTGTTGAACTATTAACTGAAGCCTTAAGACAACAGCAACAACAGAACCAACAGCCCCCTCCTCCTCCGGTACAGCCGAAACCGAATGTTAATGATAGGGATATAATTGCTCTCATCCAGAAGTTCAGCAAATGAAACCGCCATCCTTTCAGGAAGGCCTTGAACCGCTAAAAGCTGAAGCCTAGGTTCTTGAAACATAAAAGTTATTTGAAGTGTTCCCGTGCTCTAAAGGCACATAAAGTATTGTTGGCCACCTTCACCTTGCAAGAAGAGGCCAGAAGGTGGTGGATGCTAGTCTGTGACACCAACACCGTTATAACTTGGGCTCAGTTTAAGGAGTCCTTCTTTGAAAAGTATTTCCCTCAGTGTGTCAGGGACAGAAAAGTGACTGAGTTTGAATAGCTGAGACAGGGCACCATGTCCGTCGCCGAATATGAAGCAAAGTTCACCGAACTTGCTAGATATGCACCACATATGGTGGACACTGACTACAAGAAGGTCAGGAAATTTGAAGGCGGCCTTAATATTGCAATCCTTGACAGAATAAATGTTTTAAAGCTACCGAACTATGTAAATGTTCTTAACCAAGCATTAATGGCTGAGTCAAACATCGAGGCACTGAAACAAACTGAAACACCAGCATCTGAATAGCGTGGTAAAAGGCAGGGTTTTAAATTCAAGAAAGACAGAAACAACCCATTGAACAAAAAGCAAAATACAGGGTCAACGACTACTTCTAGTCAAGGGAACCGTTCTATACCGCCCTGTTCTGAATGTGGTAAGGACCATAAAGGAGTTTGTTATAAAATCTCTGGTGCTTGTTTTAGGTGTGGCAAGGTGGGCCACATGGTCAAAGATTGCCCTTCCACTTCACAGGGCAATAGTAAAGCTGCACCTAGCAAAGCGGCACCAAGCGTAGTAGCGTCAACTATTGCACCAAAACCTAACCCTAAAGCTACCGAGAAAGAGCCTATGAGGCAGGGCCAAGTAGTTCGCCCTAGTACCAAGAGATGTGCAGAATACGGAGACCGTTGTGTCAGGTATCCTCTCAATTTGTACTCAAAATGCATATGTTCTGATTGATTTGGGGTCTACATATTCATATGTATCACATGTTTTTTCGCGAAAAATTGAATAGACCATTGGAACCCATGAATTACTTATTAGCTGTATCTTCACCTGTTGGAGGATCTGTGACTTGTGCTTATATGTACCCTGCATGTGAAATTATTGTTGGGGATATGCATCTGTATATTGACTTACTGCCATTAAATATTGATCATTTTGATATAATATTGGGGATGGACTGGTTACAAAAATATCATGCTACTATTGACTGTGTAACTAAACAAGTGATTTTCCGTCCACCTGGTTTACCCGAATTTGTATTTAACGGGGTTGGAGTAGTACCTCTCCCATATCTGATTTCATCCATAAAAGCCTGTAAATTGATTAAGAAATTGTGTAAAGGGTATCTGTGTTATGTATTGACTGTACCTACTGATGATAAAGCTAATGTGAATAGTATTCCTGTAATCAAAGAATTCCCAGATATTTTTCTAGATGATCTGCCAGGGGATTTGATTGATAGGGAGATTGAGTTCACCGTTGATAGTAATTCCGGGTACACAGCCAGTATCTAAAGCTCTTTACCGAATGGCTCCAACCGAACTGAAAGAATTGAAAGTCCAACTGCAAGAACTGTTAGACAAAAAGTTCATCAGGCCTAGTACTTCACCGTGGGGCGCACCCATCTTGTTTGTGAAAAAGAAAGACAGCTCACTGAAACTTTGTATTGACTACCGTGAACTGAACAAGGTAACTGTAAAAAATAAATATCCATTACCGCGTATTGATGACTTATTTGATCAGTTATAGGGTGCTCAAGTATTCTCTAAGATTGATCTCAGATCCGGATATCATCAGCTGAAAGTTAAACTAGAGGATATTGATAAAACTGCTTTTCGAACGAGGTATGGACATTACGAATTTTTAGTTATGCCTTTCGAAGTTACTAATGCACCTGCTGCATTTATGGACCTCGTGAACAGAATCTTTAAACCGTTCCTCGATGACTTTATTGCTGTATTCATAGATGACATTCTGATTTATTCCAAGAGTAGAGAAGAACATGAACATCATTTGAGACTTTCCCTACAGACCCTAAGAGAATAGAAACTTTTTGCTAAACTGTCTAAATGTGAATTTTGGCTTGATCATGTTATGTTTTTGGGACATGTTATTAGCAAGGATGGAATTTCAGTTGATCCACAGAAAGTTAAAGCAGTGGTAAATTGGCCTAGACCAACAAATGTTACAGAAGTCCGAAGCTTTTTGGGATTAGCTGGATATTACAGAAGATTTGTCAAAGATTTCTTCAAAATTGCCTTACGGTTAACTCAATTGACTTAGAAAGGAATATCATTTGACTGGACTGACCAAAGGGAATCAGCATTCCAAGAGTTGAAAACTCGACTTGTGATTGCACTAGTTCTTACCCTATCTTCAGGTACAGATGGTTTTACCATTTTTAGTGATGCTTCTCATAAGGGTTTGGGATGTGTTTTAATGCAGAATGGGAGAGTTATTGCCTATGCTTCCCAACAGTTGAGACCGCATGAAAAGAACTACCCGACCCATGACTTGGAACTTGCTGCAGTAGTATTTGCATTGAAAATCTGGCATCACTACCTTTATAGGGCGACGTGTGAAGTATATACCGACCATAAGAGTTTGAAATATTTCTTCACACAGAAAGAACTAAACATGAGACAGCGGAGATGGCTAGAATTGATTAAAGACTATGACCTACAGATTTTGTACCATCCGGGAAAAGCCAACACCGTTGCCGATGCATTGAGTCAGAAATCAATTGGGAACTTAACCTGTTTGCTCACCGAACAGAAAGAGTTACTTTGTGACCTTGAAAAATCTGAAATTGAAATTGTTTTGCGAGAATAAGGTGGAATAATAGCTGCTATTTCTGCTCAACCGGCATTGATTGAAGAGATTAAAGAGAAACAGCAACAGGATGACTTCTTGAAGAAGGTCATCGAAGAACGGGAATCCAAACCGAGGCCGGACTTCAAATTTGAGAATAATGTGTTGAAATTTCAAGGAAGATTGTGTGTACCGAATGATTCTGAACTGAAAAGAAGAATTCTGCAAGAGGGCCACAATTTAAAACTGTCTATCCATCTAGGAAATACAAAAATGTACCAAGATTTGAAACTAAATTTCTGGTAACCGAGAATGAAGAAAGAAATTGCTGATTTTGTATTGAAATGTCTTCATTGCCAACAAGTCAAAGCCGAACATCAACGACTCGCAGACTTATTGCAGCCCTTACCTATACCGGAGTGGAAATGAAAACATATCACCATGGATTTCATTGTCGGTTTGCCTCGCTCCAGTAAAGGTATGGATTCAATTTGGGTTATTGTTGATAGACTGACTAAATCTGCTCACTTCTTACTTGTCAAAACAATTTATAATGCGGACAAATTGGCTGTAATCTATATTTGATGAGATTGTTAGATTGCATGGAGTGCCTGTGTCCATTGTTTCTGATAGGGACTCGAAGTTTACATCGAGATTTTGGCAAAGCTTACAAATGGCATTGGGTACTGAACTAAAACTGAGTAGTGCATACCATCCTCAGACAGATAGCCAGTCAGAAAGGACCATCCAGACTCTGGAAGACTTACTGAGAATGTGTGTCCTTGATTTTCAGGGGAATTTGGAAAGCCATTTGCCATTGGCTGAATTCGTCTACAACAACAGTTATCACTCAAGTATTGGTATGGTGCCTTTCGAGGCATTGTATGGCAGAAAATGTAGATCTCTGATTTGCTGGGCAAAAGTTGGAGATGGGCCTTTGCTTGGGCCCAAGATTGTGTATGAAACGACTGAGAAAGTAAAACTGATACAACAGAGACTGAAAACTGCATAGAGTTGACAGAAAAGTTATGCGGATGTTCGCAGGCGAGACAGAGAATATGAAGTAGGTGATCGCATTTTTGTGAAAGTGACACCGATGAAAGGCCAGACTTGTTTTGGAGTCAAGGGTAAGCTAGCGCCAAGATATGTCGGACCGTATGAGATTATTGAGAAAATCAATCCGGTGGCGTATCAAGTAGCGCTTCCCCCTGAAATAGACCATATGGATAACGTGTTCTACATTTCTATGTTGAGGAACTACCTCCAGGATCCTTTTCATGTGATAGAGCCGACTCGTGTAGTGCGGAGTGATGACTACACTTATGAGGAACGGCTTGTTCAGATTGTGAACAGACGGATCACAAGTTGAGAAACAAAGAGATTCCGTTAGTGAAAGTTGACTGGCAAAACCATGATGGCGTGTATGCCACTTGGGAAAGAGAAGATGACATCGCTAAAAGATATCCTGAACTGTTTCCACTGAATCTAGTTTTCTTCCAAAACGAAAGTAATTCGAGTTTGAAGGACCAAACTCTTTTTAAGAAGGAGAGACTGTAATAACCCTTACTATTGATTACTGATAACCCGACTGATTACTACTAAACTGAGACTGAACATGATTAGTAATCGAATTGATTGAAATACTAAACTGACTGATTGAATATACTAGTTTAAAGGCATTTCTATCTGTTTGACTGTTAACTATCTGTTCATATTTTATGTTTTAAACTGCAAATTGAAGGCCTTATCGGCGGCTGAATCTGAAATTGATTAGTGATATGTGTTAATCATAATTTATGTGATTTTATGGCATATTTAATTAAAATGTGATTTGGTATGATTAAATTAAATCAAATGTTGATAAATTACACTACTTGGACTTATTTACTATCTTACCACTTAGTGGCCCATTACATAGAACATTTTTGAGCTCTCTTCATTAGACACAACACATTTCATCAGCCTTCTCCTTGCTATAGCCGACTAGAGAGAGAGGAAAAGAGTGATTTCAACAAAATTAGTTTGGTGACTTGAAGAAATTGAAGGTTGATTGCATAATTGTGCTTCCATTCTTGTAATTGAGGACCTAAGGTAGTATAATCACCCTCTTGTTTATGAATCGAGCTTGTTCTTGCATGATTCATGTCAAAATTAGGGGATTGAGTCTAGAACTAGCTTAAGTTGTTGAATTGGAGCTTGAATCTTGCATGCATGTTTACATTGTTAAGTTTGGAGGTTTGATTTTCATGAAAATCTTGCATGCATGTTCATATTTGTATTAAAGTCCATGAATTCATCTTGTCTTTGAAGATATTGACTCATTATAGCATGGAATTGAAGCCTTGAAATTGATTAAACCCATGCATGTTACATTGAAGCCATGATCATGAAAATTGGTTTGAATTTGGATTTAATTGAACTACCTTTGGGCCTTAATTTTACAAATTAAGCTTTGAATCATGTCATACTATGTATTTACAAGTGTTTTTCAGGAAATGGGCCCAAAAGAATCGAATTTGATTCAGTTGAAGTTGAATTTGAGCTCGAGGTTCAAATCTAGGAATTCCAGATTTTGAACTCACGCTCGAGCGGGGAGACTGGTGCTCGAGCATGAAATTCGTGCTCCCAGCACTTTGCACTGTTTTGAAGTCTGCTCGAGCGGGGTAATTTACGCTCGAGCGGGACATTGTGTCTTACGCTCGAGTGGGAGTCGAGCGCCGTGATTTTCACCTATCTAGCACTTTTGACTGTTTTGTAGTACGCTTGAGCGGGTAATTCTACGCTTGATCAGAAACCTTTGTCTGCATTTCCACTTGAACGGAGTAACCTACGCTCGAGCGGGACCCCTATTTTCTGAAAATTCTGAAAATGCTTTTAAAGTGCATCTTTGCATCCTCATTTCATCATAGGCATTCTTAGGCCTAGTTTAAGGCATCTTAATGAGGATATAGATGTAGAATCACATCGAGACAAAATTAGGGATTAAGTTGCTATTTTCCCAACTGTATACCTTAGTGTGTGTTCACTCTGTAACTGTGTAGGGTTGGCATCCAGGAGACGCGCTCTAGCTTAATTGTTGGCCTAGAACTCTATGACTAACAACTGTGTAAAGATATATTCAAATATGAATATCTTCTGAATGGTTAAACTGTACTACTTCTGAATTGATACTGTTAACTAAATGAATGTATGTCCTCTATTCTGAACTATATTGTAGCATCCACAACAATTACTGTTACCAGTTACTGCTACTGTTACAGAAATCTCTGTCAGTTCCTATCTTGGAACTTCTGTTTACTATTATGATGGCCATCATTGACTACTCGGTCTTCTAAGACCTACTGTTTACTGTACTGCTATGCTAATGGATGTACCACATATGACTGTTATGACTGAATGACTGATATACTGAATCAATTGACTGTTTTTTTATACTGAAAGGACATTCATTCTTAACCTCTTTACGCGTTATGTTATTCACTGGGTTTTAGCTCACTGCTTATATATATATGTAGGTGTTCAGGCAGCAGACCGGAGCTAGGAGTGTGGGTTAGACTCCCTTTTGTGAAAGCCAACCACTGTGCCTCACTGTGAGGTTCCGAGCCCGTTCAAGCTACGGCTTTGGGGTGTTTTAGTTTCACCCCCCTTTTGTTCTGTTTTGTATAGACTGTATAGACTGTTACTGTACTGTTTTAACGAGGATTATGTCCCTGTCCTGAATGATTGTAAATGTTGTACATACTGTTTTGCACTAATTGTATATATGTATGAAAAGTCTTTTTGCATACAGACCGTCACAGCTCATTGGACATTGTTTTAATTACTGTTTTGGCTTCCGCCAGCCCCTGTACTCTGTTTTACTGTTAAGTAGGCCTTCGGTAATCACGGATTACTGGCCGATTACGATGCTAAATCCATAATGGCGGGTTTGGGTCGTGACATTACACCACCAATCTAACTCCTTACACCCTCAAAAAAAAAATTTATTTTATATTTTTATAATTTTTATAATTCATTTATCACCCTCATTTATAACCTTCATCATTCTTTATCTCTTTACACCCAAAACGTAAAAAACCTTAACCTTAGTTCTTTCCCATCACCACCACATTCACCAGCCCCACTACCGGCTTCATCACTCCACCACCATTCTATCACCCTTCACTTCTACCCAACTCTTCTCCGCCTGAAGAAGCATCACTAGAGACCTTTCTAGAAACTAAGAATCTGAAGGAGCTAGAAGAAGAGGCATTCCACGTATTCAGAGTTGGGAACAACACCGAATCCAATAAAGACACAAAAGAGAGAGAAAAAGACAGAGGAGGAGTGAGAGGATGCGATAGAGGTGATGATGTTAGAGGCAACGACAATAGGGGAAATGACAGCATACGGATTTGAGATCTCTAGATCTACAGATAGATATATATACATATACATATACATATACATATACATTATATATGATTCAGAGAGAGAAACGAAGAGAGAAGACGCACTAAGGGCAACGACAACAACGGTGGTGTCGGCAACGATAAAAGTATAGAGAAAGAGAGATATATCAATTTGAGGCTTCGATTCTCAAGTCAGCGAGCAATAGCAAGGGGCTGGGTAGAAGCGAATGATTGGTGAAGTGGTGATGAAGTGGCAATGCCAGTAGTAGGCCAGTGGAGGTGGTAGTGATAGGAGAGAACTAAGGTTAGGGTTTTTTAGATTTTGGGTGTAAAGAGAAGGTGAAGGATGAAGGTCAGATATGAGGGTAATAAAGAAATTATAAAAATAAAAAATAAAAAATTTAGATTGGTGGTGTAAGTAGAATCACTCATAATTGTACTGCTAAAAAAAGTTGGATTCTCCAAAAGAAACTATTATTTTGGGAGTGGAGGGAGTAGATTTTGAATGATGTAAACGGGATTTACATTTTTAAATCAATCATATTTTGGTATAATTTATTAACACTACAACAAATTAATGTTTTTGAGATAAAAATTAAGTGATAAAATCACATTTTAAGGACGATATTTTTATTACTAAATATTTTTACTGACAAAATTGAAAATTTTAATGATAAATTACTACATTTTTGGGATCGAGATTTATGTTTTAAAAAACAATGTTTGCTTACAACTTCTCTCGCATAATTGTGGAGATGGCTTGGATCATACTTCGGATTGACTACTCCAGGTTATTTTAGTTTCACTTCAACTTTTTTTCCTATGAAAATCATGAGGGAAAGCCTTGGATTTAAATTTTTAAATAGCATCACCAACGACTGGCGCTAGGGGTGGGCAACAGATTGACCGACCCATACAACCAACCTAAACCGACCCTATCCATAGTGATTTGGGCAGTTTCAAGAGATAAATAGGGTTAGATGTGGGTCCATTTTTAGAGATAAAATCTGGTTCAGGTCAGACCTGATCCAACCCTCATAAAATTGTCGCTCCTACAAACTCTTATATATACATATATATTTTTCATTGCTCTTGCTCGCTTCAGGTTCTCTGTCTTTCTCTCTCTCTCTCTACCCATTTGTTTTTCTCTCTCTTCTCTTACTCTCATCTTACATTTCTCTTTTTTCTCTTCTCTTCCCCCTGTCATTGTCTCTCTACTCTTCTCCATATTGTTGTCGACTCTTGCACTCTGTCGATGTTCCATCTCCTCTCTTACTACTCCGCCACTACTCAACCATCTAAGTCGCACTTCATCGCAATTTGTTTTCTCTCTCGCACTCATATGTCGGCTCCTCGCACTCCATCACCTCTCAGATTATGTTGGCTCTGGCACTTCGTTACCACTCCATTTGCAAGGTAAGAGTTTGAAACCCTAATGTATAGTATGTTTGGTTGCTAACAAATTGGGTTTTTATGGTAGCGTTTGGTTTACTTTTCAAATCATGATTTTGTTTTTAAATCATGATTTGGATAAAACATGTTAACCAAACATATTTTTAAAATACAATTCAAAATTACTTTCAAAACTCCTCTCTTCTTTTTATTGTTATTATTATTAATCAATCAATCAATCACTCACTTTTTCTCTATCCTCTCTCCTCTCTCCTCTCATACTCTTTCACATTCTATACATCAAACAATCAAAAAAAATAAAAAAAATAACAAATCGGTTGTGAGGTCCCGATATCTCACATCGAGAATGAAGGGGAAGTTCATGGGCTATAAAAGTAAAAACCTAGACCCATATATAGTATCAAAGCCTTCTCCCGGGTGCTGAAATCCCTAGCAGAACTCCTCAGTTAAGCGTGCTTAGACTGGATTAGTTCTGAGATGGGTGACCCACTGGGAAGAACAAATCTGTGCGAGCATGGTCCAAAGTGGACAATATTGATGACATGTGAAGGGTTAGAGTGTTACAAATGGTATCAGAGCCGACTCTCCGAAATACCAAGTGTGGGCCCCTGGCGCCTCTCGGTGCATGTGGCCGAGCTTATGAGCTGGTAGGCTACTGTACGGGGACATGCAGCCCTAAAAGGGGGTGGATTGTGAGGTCCCAGTGTCCCACATCAGGAATGGATGGGGAGTTCCTAGGCTATAAGAGTAAAAACCTGGATCCCTTATATAGCATTGAGGTCTTTTCTCGAGTGGTGAAATCCTTTGCAAAACTCCCCAGTTAAGCATACTTAGGTTAGAGTAGTTCTGGGATAAGTGAACCACTGGGAAGAACAAATTCGTGCGAGCATGGCCTAAAGCAAACAATATCGATGACATATGAACGGTTAGGGCGTTACATCATCTCAAAATTATTTTCAAAACTTATAACCAAATAAATTTTCTCTTTTCAAATCATGATTCAAAAACTCAAAACTCAAAATACAACTTCATATTCAAATCATTATTCTAAAACTAGAACAAACAGACTAATTTTTTTTAGATTTGATTGGGCGTCTATGTTTGGTTGCTAAGAAACACTAGTTGGATTGCTTCTATGTTTGATTATGTTTGTTTTTTTATGGCGCATCTCAAAAAAGGGAAAAACAAATGTCAAAAAACAAAGGCTGTGTTTGGTAGAGTTTTGGAAATGTGATTTCACATCTTGGTTTGAGTTCTGTGTTTGGTTAAAATTTTCAAAAATTGATTCTACAACCACTTTTGAAAACACGTTTATTCGGTCATTCTCTCGGATGTTCGGCCTGTTGGCAAGAACTAAATTTTTTTTTTTTTGCAATTGACATCTGTTATTTTTATATTTTAAATAAAAAATATTTTTGAAATTTTTTAAAAAAATTATGAGTTTTAAATAGAATTTTAGATTGTGTGTTTGATTATGAGTTGTAAGTTTTTAAATCAAATATCATATGTCACATCAAAAATTTTAAACTCAATTCAATATTTTTTTCAAAATTCATAACTAAACAAAATTTTTCATACTCAAAATATAATCTATTATTAAATTATAATTTTAAAACTCCATCCAACACTAATAAAAAATTTTAGAATAAACTCAATTTGCAAATCACCCGCATACCCACACAACCCACCTGTACATCTATAACCCGCACCACGAGCAAATGCGCTTCCATTTTCGCCCAAACCGCATCCCACCGAACGAGTCCATCCCACCAACCGAACCGTTCAAAAAAGAATGCTTTAAATATAAGATTCCGTTCTCTTGTCTTGTCTATTGCACTAAGATTGCTTAATCTAACCAAGCACCAATAATTTCACACAATACACATTTCTTGGGATTAGCACATGAAACTCATGATGAATATACATGATTAACCACTCCACCTAATGGTCTGTTTGGTAGGTTTTAATGCCCCTAAAAATGGAATTTTTAATTTCAACACGTAATGAAAACCTATATATGTTGCTTAAAAGCACTTAAGTAAATTATAAATATGCATCTTTTAAAATTTATTTAAAATATAAATTACTTACTGTAATTCTAAAAATTACATTTTGTTTTTTGAAATTTTTAATTTCATAACAAATAACATATGTTACTAATAAATTATCAAATCAATTAATAATTTTTAATGATAGTCAAAATTTTATTTTAATTAATAATTCATGTAATTTTACTATTATATAAGAAAGCAGTTAAGCATTTTATTTTTTTTGTTATTCTATTAAACAAAAAAATTTGATAAATGAACATTTATAATTTTTCAAACTATATGAGACAATTTATATTTTAAGTAAATTTTAAACGATGCATTTGTAATTTATCCAAGGCACTTTTAGACGTACTTTCGCTATATATAAAGTACATTCATTATAATTATCAGATCAATTTAACGGATTACACTTCATTTCAATTGAGAAGTCAATTTTGTGAATAATATACATAAAAATTAAATTATTTTAACTGAACGAGTTTACTTTTTCTTGGAGAGAAGCTAGCCCTAGCATTTTGCCCAAGTTGTACCGCATTCTTATTGGAAAAGATTGACCAGATACGTGTGTGAAACCAAAATGAACAACGTAGATAGGGGTCGCCTGAATTCATAGATTCCTATAGCATTTTTGTGTGCTCTAAATATATTTCAAAATAGGCAATTCTTTAGCATTTGAAATCTTTGCCTTCATTTTGTTTGATTTAAATTTAAAATGAGTTTTGAGTTTTAAATTTTATTTTAAAAAATAATTTTTGAAATATAATTTTTGATTATGAGTTTTAAAAAGAGTTTTGAGTTTTGAATTATATTTTGAAATTGTTTTGGATTTTATTTTTTAAAATATTATTAAAAAAATTATTTTTTTAAGGTAAATTTTTTTAGGGTGAAGATCCAATAAATCCCAAAATGTAATCTTGTAAACTATTTAGTCTTCACTTTTTTCTTATGAACCCAAATGTTCAATTAAAGTGAAAATTACATAAAAATGTAATCACTTTTATGTTTGAATTTAATTTTTTAGAGCTAAAAGTGGATTTCTCAAAATGTAAAATTATATATTTGAATAATTTATAGTATAGAAGTTTTGGATCTTCCCTCATTCTAAAACATAGCCCACATTGTGAATAAAAACTTAACACTTTAATGTAACATTCAATAACGTAACACTTCAATGCAACACACTAAAAAATTTCTTAGTGTATTTTTTCTAAACGTAACAACGTAACACTAAAAAAAAAAAACTCTTTGGTATACTTTTCTCAAGCGTGACAATCCAATGCAATACAAAAAAAAAAAAAAAATTAAAATAAAAATAATCCTTAGTATACGTTTCCCAAACGTAACATTCAAATCAGTGTAATCCCAAACGTAACACTCTAATGTAACATATTTCAATATAACACACAAAAACACTAAAAAAACTCTTTAGTGTACTTTTTTCAAATGTAATACTCACAGTTTGAAATTATACATTCGTCCAAAACTTACTAAGGAATATTTTTACTCCTTTTGGAATGATCTGAAGAATCTCATATTCTTTTGTTTTTTAGTGTTATATTGGAGTATTACGTTTAGAAAAAGAATACTAAGAAATTTTTTTCTGTTACATTTTAGCGTTACATTTGAGAAAAGTACACTAAAGAGTTTTTTTTTTTTTTTTGGGTGTGTTACATTATAGCGTTAAGCTAAGGAATTTTTTTAAAGTGTTATATTGAAGCGTTACGTTTGGAAAAAGTACGCTAAAAAGTGTTTTTGTGTGTTACATTAGAATTAATGTTACACTGATGAGTTTTTGTATGTTACATTAGAGTGTTACACTAAAGAATTTTTTTAGAGTATTATATTAAAGTGTCATATTTGGAAAAAAATACACTAAGAAAATTTTTTTTTTTTGGGTCTTATATTAGAGTGTTACACTAAGGAATTTTTTTAGAGTGTTATATTAGAGTGTTACGTTTGAGAAAAATACACTAAAAAATTTTTTTGTGTATTACATTAGAGTGTTACAATAAGAAATGTTTTTGCGTGTTACATTAGAACGTTATACTAACGAGTTTTTTTGAAGTATTACATTTGGAAAAAAAAAAATACAATAAGGAGTTTTTTTTATTTATTACATTAGGATATTATACTAAGAAATTTTTTTTTTAGTATTACATTGGAGTGTTACGTTTGAGTGTTACGTTTGATTGTTACATTGAAGTATTACAGTTTAAAATTATACATTTTGCCAAAACTTATCAAATAGTTTTTGTACTCCTTTAGAAATATTTAAAAAATCTTACATCTTTTTGGAATGTTTGAATAATCTCATATTTTAAGTCATTTTTGTATTCTTTTTTAAATGTTTTCTAAATAAGAAAGATTTTTATATAAAAATTCATTCTAAATTTGATTTTTATATATTGTGTATCTACCATTCTAGCACAAAAGAAAAAAAGAGAAGAAACATAATAGAAATAAGGATATAAAATTTAATTTTTAAATAATATATTAAATTTACCTTTTCAAAATAAATTGGACTAATTGGTCTATACAAAATTTCTTAGCATTAAATGGATCACCTTTCCTTAAGATGAGATTTATATGTATATTTTCCTTCTTTTTTTTTTTATTGTAAATAATTTTTTTAATGTACATTGTATTTACTACATTTTATGCTGTATTTTTTTAAAATATTTTAAATATATTTTTTAAATATTTAAAATTTAAAAAAAATTATTTTTATTTTAAATGCATAATTTTTATTTTAATTTCTTTATTTTAAATATTTTATTTTTTAAAATATTTTAAATGTTTTTTTTATTTTTGATAATATTTAATATTTTTAAAATTTTAAAATATTTTGGATTGTCCATATATATCTAAATCATAACAAATTATTTTGCCAATACTTAGAAAAATAACAAAATATATTTTGAAAAAATAAAAAATATTTTTCTTCAAAAATAAAAAATATTTTCTTCAAAATAAATATTCAAAAAATAAAAAGAATTTTAAAGAACAATATATATATATATTTTAAAATAGAGTTTTAAAAAGAATTTTGAAAAAAGTTTGGTTATGAGTTTTAAAATTTTTTATCTAAATCATGATTTGAAAACTTAACCAAACTCTCCCTTTCTTTTTTAATCAGCCGTTGGCTTTGTTTTAATCAATCGTTGGCTTTGTTTGAGAAGCTAACTATTTTAATTTTTGGCGATTTTAATAGTTTAAAATACTTGTATTTGGGAAGAGAGTTTATTTTTTTTTGTATTTAGATGTGATGTTTGTAAGAGAAAAAGTAAAATAGTTATAGATTTGATGTAATATTTTATCTTATTAACTATTTTAACTTATTTTATCTTTTTATAAATTTTAATAAAAAAATCAATTTTTAACTTCCCAAACACCCTCATTTGTAAGATCAATAATCTTTGCCATGCCAAAACTTCAATTTTAAATGGGTCTTCACTAAAAAAAAATAAAATTTGATTTCAAATTTAGAAAAATGGTAACTTAAAAAAAAAAAAACAAACAAACAAACAAACAAACATGAAAAATGAAACCGAACACCTTACTTTCTTTTTTTTATTTATTTAAAAAAAGTAAAACTGGTATGTGGATTCAAATTTTAAGCTAAATAATACAATTAAAACAAAGTCTGTTTTGTAAAACTTTTCAAATTTTCAGCTTATTTGTTTTTCAATTAAAAAAAAAAACTACATACATTTTAAAATCATATTTTGGATTTTTTTTTTATAAGTCAACTTTTGCTAGGCTGCAAATAAGTTCACCAAATGGCCATGTGATGTTTCAAGTTCAGGTAGTGTTTGAGTTTTAGATTTGAGTAGAGATTTATAAAGTAAAAAAAAAAAAATTACACAAAGGGTTGGTTTGGAAAGTGGGTTGGCTTTTTGACTTTTTTGGCTATTTTAGCATGGGCTAAAAAACTTGGTTTGGGAATGACTTTTTGGTTTTTTGACTTGTCTGACTTTTTTTGTGAGAGAAGAGTATAATAATTATGGGTTGGATGTGATATTTTATTTGTTGTGGCTAAAATAGCCTATTTTATCTTTTGTAGCTATTTTAGCCACAAATCTTCTTCCCAAACGGTTGCAAATTTCTCTTTAAATATAAAATCCCAACAGAAACTTAGATGCCAATAGTATATGCAAGAATGAAAGAGGCATAGAGCAAAAAAGGGTCCCCATAAATAATAATGAACCAGACATGGAAAGAGGAGGGTCACATGAGGGTGTCCTGTCCCTCCCTTCTTCCTTCCCTGGCCCCTCCAACTGTGACTGTTCATTACTTTGTATCTTTCTCTTTCATAGGGCTCACACACACAACTCACCCCTGCAGTTTCCCTTTCATGGAGCTCACACACACACAACTCAGCCATATGAACATATATCAAGAGAAAAATCCTGTGAGGGATCATCCGAATTGATGCGTATGCTCTCCACCTTATTGATAAAAGTTCAAATTTTCTCTGATTTATTTGGTTTATAAGCTTAGGAGTAATTTATGATGCACGGACGGGGACACGGGATACGACATAGATACAGGTACACGTAAATTTTTAAAAAATGAGAGACACTGACATGCTGGGACACATTTAATCTATATAATTTTATTTATTTATTATATGTCTAAAATAAAAAGAAAATCATTAATTTTTATACAATTACAATAATAATAAAATTAATAAACATATTTTTTAAATTTTTTAATAAAAATGAGTTTTTTTTAAATAAAAGTAATTTATTTTATTAATTTTAGGTTTAACAAAAATAAGAATAAAAAAAAGAATAAAAAAAAGAAAGGAAAGAAAATAAAAGAGGAGAGAGAAATAGAGAGGGAGAGAGAATAAGAGAAGATGAAGAAAATGGATGAGAAGATGAAAGAGACAGAAAACGAAGAGGAGGAGGAGGAGGAGGAGGAGAAGAAGAGAGCAGATAAAGAATACCTCAGTTTCTTCAATTTATCTAAACATGTTAGGGCTCCTCTCCTCTCCTCCCTCGATCTCTTTCTCTATCTCTCTCTTTCTCTGTCCCCTCTCTTCCTTCGATCTCTTTCTCTGTCTCTATTTCTCTTTCTCTGTCTCATCTCCTCCCTCGATCTCTTTCTCTCCAACAATTAAGGCTTGATCCACCTCATGTGTGTCCGGAAAGTGTCACAGTGTGTCCATGGCGTGTCTAACTAGAAAAATTCAAAAAAAAAAAAAAAGAGAACACTGTTAGAGAGAGTGTCAGACACATGTCCACCACGTGTCCGATGCGTGTTCGTGTCCGACACTCGTACGCAGGCCATGGGGACATGTTGGTGCTTCATAGGGAGTAACCTATAAATCTCGAGTTTACTTTTGAGTGGGTCTAAATGGCCTTACCTTGAAATGGTTTTGAAAAGCTCTTTTTGCCTCAATGAAAAGGATTTTAATGCTCATGTTTAACTAGGAATCAATTTAAAAACTGAGATAATTTAATGCAGTGACAATTAATTAAAAAATAGGAGGAATAGACTGAGATAGAAGTAGAGTAATTGATTAATTGAATAATCCAATTACACTTGTGTCACCATAGTTGTTCTGGCAAATTTGAAGAAAAAAAACTAGTAAAGAAATTACAAGTGTAAGTTAAAATCTGCTCTTTTGGAAAGAAGGTGTAGAGTAGGAAAGGAAAAACAGGAAATTGATATAGGACTAAAAGGCTCCTGAGATTGTTAATTCCCCAAAGGGTGGGATTACCATTCCTATGGCGTTTGACATTCACAATCTAATTCCATGAGATTAAACGGTTAAAGTCTATTATACATTTACTTTACAAAAACAATGTTATTTTTTATATAATTGTGACTTTTACGTGATTTCTAAATTTAATCTCAAGCAAGTAATGTCACTACAGTAGTGCACAAAAAAACACAATTTATTATACATCTTCAACTTAATATTATCAAACTAGGAATCTCATTGCACAACCCAACTATAATCATAATTCTCACACAACTTAATCCGACAATGTAAGTGTAACTCATATATATAACCATCTTTCTCTATACTATTATAAAGAGAATTCCCAACTTTTAGTGTTTATATCTCATTTTTTTAGTTTTCCCAAGGTACCCCTGTAGCAATTAGGTGGGTAGTTATGTCCTAAACTTAGTTTTTTTTTCTTTTTTTCCTTCAAATATCTCAACTTCTTATTTCAGATTTTGAATTCAATTATACAGTTAATATTATTTTTTTCAAATAAAATAATCATATATGCACGCATCACATGTGTCACCAATTCTAGTACTATTATGAAGGCAACACTGCCATTGATGTTTTTATATCATATAATTTTGTTTTGTTTTAATGCTTTGTGCACACACCTTCTTTTCTTGATGTTTATCTATAGTATTCTACGTACATTGATTTCATCATTAATAGACTACCACATCATTAGGTTTGAAAATGAGTCTAAATTTAGGGTTAAAGTAGCACTACTCATTTATTAATATTCATCTCTATGATGTGAATGCATTTATCTTGTAATGTTTGTGGGGACGTTATGCCTTTTTCGAGTGTAAGATCCTGTTCCCACAAAAGTGTTTGTCGCATCGTCGGGGGTATCCGTGCGCTAAACAGTTCAGACCCTTGATTTCTTTGATATAGTCTCACAAGTGCAATGTAAAACATAGATGAGAGATAAATCTGACAATTTTTATAGAAAATCCATTTTATTGAAAAAAAAACCTTTGCTAGAAATAAACTGCGTCATCAAGATCTCATAATCACCACCTAACATTTTGGAAAAATTAGAAAACTCGTGACTCGTACCAAGGCCACTATTCGTCGTAACCAAAGATACTTGGCTCGAAACCTTAGGTATGAAGGGGGAAGGTCATTATATAAAAATGCAACTAAAAATTCGACTACTAATATATGACATGTGAATCATCTCAAGACATGGGGTAGCACATAAAATCACATAGAAATTGATTAAACTCGCAAATATAAATGAGCCAAATTTGAATGCATAAAATGTGAATGCAAAGCATAAATATGATGAAGAATAAAATATAATGCTTATTTACATATATCAACAAAAAAAAAAAATGAAAAGGGATAAGAAGAAGGGGGCGTGGAATCATTACAACACTGAATATTTATACCACCGAATAAAAGACGTGGGGTAGGAATTATTATAATAAATGACCATCTAACATAAATATATAAGGTGAATTTAACAAATCAAACATAATAATAATAATAATAATAATAATAATAATAATAATAATAATAATAATAATACATATATTTGAGAGAAGTGTGTGTGGCAGTTTCATCCACCACCGTACGAAAAACATATATATTATAGTATAATAATATAATAATATACAACATAATATAATTAATATATAATTATATTATTTACATTATTATCAAAATTAAAAAAAAAACTACATATTTAAAATAATAAAAAAATGGCAAGAAAATAAAGAAATTACATCAGATAAATCAGTTAACAATTTATACCATGTTGTATTATATATTTAAAGACAAGAGAAATAAAAAAGAAAATAAATGAGAAAAGTGCGAAAACTCACCTTTGGAGGAAAAGATGAATTTTCTGATTACCAAACTTTCTTCCTAACACCCTCACGGTTATGGAGTATGCTTTTAAGCTCTTAGAAAGAAGTTTCAAGTTTAAACTTTGATGGAATTTTTGGGTGATATATATCAGTGGATAGAAGGTGTTATCCTAGGTAGGCAACCCAAAAAGGGACTGAATTGGGTATCTAAATAAATTGCCAAATTAAAATTTAACTTAAATAATAAATAAATAAATATGCTCAACAAAATCAAATAGAGTAATCAAATAAAATGAGCAAATGGAAGAAAAAGCAAACTTAGCAACTTAAAGTAGTTCGACACGCCAAGCCTACATCCACTCTCCAAGTATCCTCCTTCGAGAATTTCTCCAGTATTTTTCAAATAGTAATTACACCACTAGCTTCACGGGTGCTAGTGAATCTTTACAACAAGTGACTAATCTCAATCACTCCGACTAGTTTAGAATCCAGTGCCTAGTTACACCTAACCAAGTAATTTTATCTCAAAAATCACTCACAAAAATATCTCAACTAGTTCTAAATTCAGTGCCTAGTCACACCTAACTCAAGTGATTTTATCCCAAAAAATCACTCACAAAAATCTTCTATTTTTACAAGTATAAAATGAATAAGGCATAGAAAACCCTTTTACAATTTGCTTAAACTCTTAACAAATTTTCTCTCAATAGAAATAATTAATCACTGATAGCACACAACACAATATTCGGGAACACTTAAATATCACAGAATTTTCGCTTCAACACTTTGTATTTTTCTCTAAGCAAAATACCCCTTTTATAGCTCCAAATCTACCTGTTGGGAGGAGAGGCGCTCATCTTCTAACATCACAGATCACGTAGGCATACTCCTCTTTTTGACTTGGTGATGCTTCAGATTGCAACTCGGATTCACGTGAAGAACACACCAAGTTTGAAACAATTGGCCAAACATCGCTTTCGATAAATAGTAATATAATTTTTTTCAAACATTTCTCGTAAAAACAAAGAGTGCACAGTAATTACATAGTGACTTTTTATTAAAATATTTGAACACATAGTACAATCTCTATTAAAATATTTATATGCATAGTAAAATCTCTTAAAAATAACATTTATAATAGATATGAAAATATATACTCCTTTTAAAATTTGTGTAGTTGTTGTAGAGATTTTAAATACACTCTAATAAAAAATAACTCACTACCCCATGTAGGTATATCAAATTTGTCAAAAGAAAATAACTCACCAATACCAAATTTGTCAAAAGATGACAACCAATCAATATCAAATTTGTCAAAAGATGAATAGTGATCAGCCGGATTTTTCAAAACATGAATAGTGAAATTTTCAAAATATTTACATAAAATCAAATATAGCGCAGTAACTTCCATTTGAATAATATTTAACACAAATACATTTTATAACATATATTTTAAACAGATAATATTTTGTATCAAATAATGTAAAATATGTATACTAAAAATCATGACAAATCTAATGTATGTTAGACATTATCAAAATCAAACAACATGATTAATAGAAGGGTTTAAGATTTGTTGAAACAAAAATTATTTTTTCAAAATTTTCCCTTCTCAAGACTCTGTGAAACAAAAAATTTCTCTTTTTTTTTCCTACCTTTTTCAAACAATAAAATTTTCTTTCTCAAAATTTTCTCTCTTTTTTCCTCTTTTTCAAACAACAAAATTAAGGGGCTATTTATAGAATTCTCAAACACTTAAAACACATGTCTAGCCATATGATATTTCCAAAAACACATAACTTACCATGTGGAATCTCAAAATCATGTGGCTTGCCATGTGGTGTGAGAACTAATTTTCCAAAACTGCTAAATTTTTTGGAAAAGAAAAAATTCAGAAAAATATTTTTGAATAGATCTAAAATAATTTGGCCCAAATGGGTGTAAGGTTGGAATTAAAGTTTAAATCTAATTTTTTTTGCTAAGAAATTCGTAAAATAACACATTTCAATTTTCATCATTGAGTGTTCAAAAGAAAGCGACCAAGTCTTAAGGCCGATCAAAATGGGGTGTCTACAGTTGCCCCTCTTTGACAGAGCTCGAAGTAATTTCATAACGTGAATAAATGTCAAAGCCCGAAGAGAACCCTTTTGACAAGGCCGTAAGACTTGGGCGAAACAAACAAGATGTACATGCAATTGGTTGAACCCGATGGTTACCTACATATCCCTTTGCAAGAAATCAAACCAGCGTAGTTTAGGGATAAAATGCAAATGATATGCTCGAAATACAAATTAAAAGTTGGACTTACATGCTTCACGAAGCCCGTTTTTCCTTTTTTGAAAGTTCATGATTTATGTAATGCAATGCAACAGGTAATATGCGAGGCAAGCCTCGTGCAAATGATATAAAACATAATAAGTGATACAATCCAAACACACTCACATAAGAGAAGAAATGTAACCAATAAATAGTTTTAACCTATAACCCAAAATAGGGGAGGTATTAACTGAAGATGGTTTGAACCGACAACCCGAGAAAGGGATAGTATCGTCATCTCAAAAAGGGGCCAACATTAACTGATGGAAAATGTTGTAATCAAATGTTGATGTGAATAGATTGTAGCTAAGCGATGCAACAGTGATAGTTATAACTATGCAAATGACATGCTCATGCAACTAAAAGTTGAATTTATTATTTTATTTTTTTGAGTGTATGATTTATGCAATGCAATATGTAATATATAGTGAGGCAAGCCTCATGCAAATGAAGCATAACAAAGGGATACAATTCAAACACACCCACATGATAAGGAGAAAATAGGGTTTCAATCAAACAGCGAGACCTATACTGTACCTCAATACGAAATAGGGGATTGATTTCAACCGGGTAAGAGAAAAAGGGTCTTAACCAATATACAAGACCTAGACCGTACCTCAATACAAATAGGGCGATGGTTTTCAACCAGGTAAAAGAGAAAGGGATCTTAACCAATATACTAGATCTAGACCGTACCTCAATACGAAATAGGCTAATGGTTTTCAACCGAGTAAAAGAGAAATGAGTCTTAACCAACATACAAGACCTAGACCATACCTCAATACAAAATAGGGTGATGGTTTTCAGCCGTGTAAAGAAGAAAAGTTGTAACCAAAATGTTTAAAGTGATGTGTATAGATTGTAACCATGCATAACAAATGTAATAGACAGTGTAAGTGTGATGGGGAATGCAAAAATATGAAGGGGCAATGTAAGACATACAATATGCAATGTGATATAATGGATGCACAACCAAAGAAATGATTTTTTTCTGTTCTTTATCCTTTTTTTTATTTTTTATTTTTTGATTTTTTTTGTTTTTCAAAATTTTCTTCTTTTTTAGTTGTTTTTTTTTTAATGAAATTTTCTTTGTATATATATTTATTTTTTCTTTTGAATTTTTTTATTTTTTGATTTTTATTTTTAAAAATGTATATATATATCGTATATACATATCACATACAGACAATATAAAAAATACGTATCACATTGCATACATACGAACACGGACAAGCTATATATATATGGATACATACACGATACACATATATGGACACATACGGATACATATACGGTATACATATACATATATATTATATACATATCTCTCTATTTCTCCTGTTTTTGTCTCTTTCTCTCTCTCTCTCTCTCTCTCTCTCTCTCTCTCTCTCTGCCTCATTTATCTTCGTCAAGCGCTGTGTCTGGCACATGATTTCAATAATCATGGCACGCCTGATCGACAGTATCCACTCTTCTTTTGGCGTCTTCTTCTTCTTCTTCTTCTTCTTCTTCTTCTTCTTCTTCTCCATTCTCTCCTTAAATCGAGGCCTGCAAGAGAGCAAAACAGAAAGCTACAAACTATCTCTGCTATTACTCTGTCAATTCCCCTTTGGCGACATTACTCTCTTCTGACATGGCCTCTTCTCGCTGTTCTCTCACGCATTTCCCTGACTTTAACACTTCCTTGATTGAGAATACGGAGGCCAGTTTCTTTGAGCCTTGACAGAGTGCCCCTATCCCTGCCCATGTTCTCAGCTTTCCTGTACTGTCAGTCAAGTAAACAATGGCAACGTAGTTTGATATCGATGCCAACCACTTCACATTGAAGTCCTGTGTAGAGACGGTGACCGCGGTCTTCAATTTGTTCCACCGACTGCAAAAGAAGACAAGTGAGGTACATCGATTAAACGCATAACTCTCTCTGCTCTAGCGTTTATACAAGGATGCCTGAGAAAAGATTAGCGCACTGAAAAACCAAAACAAAGAGTTGAAATGATAGGCCACCTCCATGGCTCGATTTGAAGTTCCTTCGTATTCTTCATTTGATGGCCAACGAGGAGTAATTTCTTTCAAGAGTGTGGACTCGCCTTTTTCCGCGCCCCTTTTCGGAAGGTTTGAAAGAAAAGGCCTCACAGTTCGGGCTCTCGCGGTTCTGAATCTAATCTCACAAGTGCAATGTGAAACTGATAAACATCAAACAGTCCAAATCCAGAAAATCTTTTGAAAAATTGATTTTAGGATCAAAAATGCCAAAATTGGACTGCTTTGCCAGATACAGAGTCGCCACCTAAATATTTTTTATTTTGGAGAAATTTAGGAAACCCTGACTCATGCCGACGGTCACGTGTCCGTCATCACCAAAGTTGCCTCGGCTCGAGAACTTAGGTACGAAGGGAGAAGGTCATGAATTGAGCACCCCCGCTCGCCCGATCAAAGATCGGTCTTTACTAATCATGATATGATTTTTTATAAACATTTGTGTTCTTATTCCGGTTATTAAACTAGCATTACTATGTGATGCGCACAATCAAGTATAGACTAGTTTGCTCAATTTGGAACAATTCAACTCATGTTTGTTTGCAAAAATGGTTTGAATTTGCCACCTCAAATGGGCTTAAAGTTTCCGGATTTGCCACCAAATATAGTGGGCTTAAAACATGATTTGTCACTCAACAAAGTGGGCTTAAAACGCATATTTGTTGAATTGTTTCAATTCAAGCAACAAGCCTTCATCCACAGGCATTTGAACAGTCTAGCATTTAAGCACATAGCTTCATGGCAAGCATGTTAATCATGGCAACATTCACACTTATGCAAGTATGCTAAAATGTAAAAACTTACCTAGTACTCCAAGCCAAAATAGAAACTAGTTAGAAAGATGCATGATCCTAACTATACAAGATGTCTAATGCAATGCATGCGATATGCAATTTAATAGGCTCGGCTACTAATATGGCATATGATTGATTTGATAACATGCGATTAAACACATATTCAAAGAAGGTATTGAAATGGCGATGCAGTTTGAATGATGCGTCGAGCCTCGGTACATGCAATACGAATGAATGGATGCAAGCATGCGATATGCTAATCGAAATATACTCCTAATCTAACCATCAAAAGCGATTAAATAAAAGGGAGAAAGAATGTGGGGTTAGAAGACATACATACAAGCACACACACTTATTATAACATTACGCCCTCAAGAAGGAGGGTCCGAATAAGCTAACCAACTAGCTACGCTAATTAAGCTAACTAAATATTACAAACCAAATTAATTAACTATTCTAGTTAACTAATTATTACAAACCAAAATTGAATGACTAGTTAAGCTAACTAATTATTTACAACACTTAATTAGCTACAACTAATTAATTACAACATGTATCTAAGCTAGACATTTAAGCGATAAGTAAACTTGGAATGCAAGGGAGGCTCATGCATGTGCTCAGTTTTCACCCAAAAAGGGACTGTCTTGCTGCTACATGTCTCTGTTTGCACACTTGAACACCAAAGAAGCTGTCTACTTCCAAAACACCTCTACTCCACCTCAGGAACACACTATGCAAATTTTGTTGGTGGCCAACAGGGGGCCGGTCGGCCACTGGTGATGGCTGTCGGCCACTAATGGTCTAAGCTTCCTTGCTGCAACAGAGAGCAAAACAGAACATTTCTCAAGGGTTGTTTGGACACCTTGCCTCTCTTTTTCATGAGGAAATCAAAGAAGGGACAAGCTTTGGTTCACAAACCATCAATCAAGCAATTTCATTGCATGATGGCTTGTGAAACCAATTGTGCAAGTTCAATAAATGCACAACAAGACCAAATGACCATCACCCTATCATGCATGATCAAGGGCAATGGAAACCAAGGAAAGTGGCACATTTCGTCACTTTTGAGTATGAAATGTCCCATTTTCCTTGTGTTCAAATTAACGTCTGATTTGAACACATGCAATGCAACACAAAGAATGTTTATCTTGCCTCTTTTACTTGTCAATTTTTGTTTACTCATTTTAATTACCAAATCATCCTTAATTCATTAAGTCCATTGGTGAGTGTCATCTAATGAAAAGAGGGCTTAAACCACAAGTCGCTTTGGGCATGAAAGAAGCATTACACTGTTGGTAATGAACCCCCTAAGGGATTAAACCATTAGGTGTATCACCTCCATTTCACACTTAGGCAAACAAGTGGTTTGAAACCACTTTCAAAGAAAATCAAAAGTGAAGAATTGAGAGGGATTGCAAAGATTGATTAAGTGTTGGAAATGAATGATAAAAGCACTAAAACATGCAACCAACTCAAGTCAATGATAGTTAAAGCCTAAAACACTAAGCTAGTGAATGAATTAACACTACAACCATGCCATACAAGGCTCAAGTGAAACAAATAACCAAAAACAGAGGCAAAATAGCCCTAAATATGGTTTAAAACATGCTGGACTCAAGTCGTGAAAAGCCAAAATATTGAGCTAATACATGGGGTTACACTACAACTATACAAAACAAGACTCAAACAAACTAACCAGCCCAAATCAGAGCTAAAACAGATTATTTCAGAGGTTAAGACATGTTGGACTTGAGCTAAGTAAGGCTAGAAAAATATGCTAACATGTAAAGCTAACTAGGCATGTAAACAAGACACAAGGAAGGGAGGCTAACCCCTTCAATTTTGGACTTCAAAATAAGTTTTTTACCACTGAAAAACCTCTGAAATTCAATGGTTAAAAGGCCCAAAAAAGTTGATTTGAAAGTGATGAATAAAGGTACAAAGCTTTACAAACTAACAAACAAGAAAGGTGAACCACCCCCTAACTTAAAAAAAGGGCTCAAACCAGCACTTTTGGGCCACAAAAACAGAGTTTTTCTCAACTCAAAACCAGCCGCAAAACAGTAAGAAAAGATGGTAAAATAAGCTTGCAAAATAAAGTAAACAAGAGAAGTATACTACCTCTTGAAGCAAAGGGGAATTCTAGGCACAAGAATAAGCTAAAATCACCTTCAAGGGCTCCAAGATGACCCTAAATAACCTCAGCTCAAAGCTAAGAGGATTTGATTTAGGATGTGTATGCAAAAGTGTAGAGGAAACAAGCACTTAGGCACAAAATTGTAAGAGAGAGAGAGAGATTTTTGCTCTGAATTTTCTAACCCTCAAAAATGGGAGAGGAACCCCCCTATATATAGAAAAACATGTATTGAGCTTAGAAACATCCTACCATACACGTGTAGGAAGATGCAGCTCAATGTGCTAACAGCTGGCACAACTGGCAACAAATATCTAGAAATATCTGGAAAAAGAGACTAGTGGCCGTCGATGACAAGCCATGGCCGAGCCTCTGGTGGTGGTCGACAGGTCACCACAAGGTTCCAGGAACCAAGTTTTGATCCAAAACAAGGCACAAAAAGAACAAGGTCTAAAGGTTCAAAGATAGGGCATTCCGCCGAGGACTTCGGGCACTCAAAACAAACGCAAACAAACATAATCATCATATGCACAAGTGATGATTTCCCAGTCTTGAGGACGGTCAAAAATGGAGTGTCTACAGCTGCGTCTCTTTGACAGAATGACAGGAGTGAATGTCAAAGCCCAGAGACGACCCATTTTTGACAAGGCCGAATACTTAGACAAACGAACAAGCAAGAGAAAAACGGTTGCGCTTGCAGGCTGCCTACGTATCCCTTTGCAAGGAATCAAACCAGCATAGTTCCAGGGCAAGATACAAGTGATATGCATAATGGAGGAACATAACTTATGATCATGCAATGAGGTTGTAATGAAACATTTAAATGCAAACGCTATGCAAGGAAATGCCACATTCAAACCGAAACAGGGTATATCAACCTCAAACACAAAAGTAAGTAAACACGCCACACGTGGAAATTACAAACCAAACCACATTTCATGCAGAAATGATGTAAGAAAATTATGCACGCTTAACTACGCGATGTGTAGGAAAGGCGAAGAGCGACTGTCAGGCGCACCCGAGGTCTCAAACAAGATCCTATCGCGTTGCATGCGGAAGAAAACAAGGATGGTGTGAACACTGGGACGCACCCGAATGTTTAACCGGAGGACAGTAACCAGAGAATGGTATGAACATCAGGACGCATGCAAATGTTTTTAACCGAAGGAAGGTAACCGAAGGGTGGTATGAACATCAGGATGCACTCAAATGTTTTTAACTGAAGGGCGGTAACTGCAGGATGGTATGAACATCAGGATGCACACAAATATTTTTAACTGAAGAAAGGTAATCGAAGGATGGTATGATCATCAGGACGCACACAAATGTTTTTAACTGAAGGATGGTATGAACATCAGGACGCACACAAATGTTTTAACCGAAGGAAGGTAACCGAAGGATGGTATGATCATTAGGATGCACACAAATGTTTTTAACCGAAAAGAGGTAATCCTAACGCGCCTTACGCCCAAGGAGAAGGAGTAAAAGGATGTAATTCAAAGGACACAAATGACTTCACCCAGAACCCCTCTGAACAGACCGTGCATACAATATCGTTTGTCTGTGCTGGCTCCGCTGAATGCACCGTACATACAATATCGCGCCTATGTACAAAAGCATGCTATGAAACAACAGTGCATGTTCTATGCATGAAAGCATGTTCTATACAACAATAGAGAAGTGTATATTCTATGCAATAATAGATAAACGCATATTCTATGCATGTGTATCAAACAGGAAACGCATATTCCATGTAAGACAACAACTGAGACATGATGGCATGTTCTATAGCGCACCAAACAATTTAAGAGCATATTCTATGCATGATTGGCAACGAGAGCATATTTTATGCAAGATTCAAAGGCAAATGCATATATTCCATGCATGATTCAAAAGCGAAAGCAATAAGCACGTTTCTATGCATAATGCAAGGGCGGAAACATATTCCATGCAACTAGAATAAGAACATGTTCTATGCGATAGTATAAGTAGAATGCACATTCCATGCAACAACAAAAAAACACATATGCTATACAACAACAAAAGCATATTCATCAAAACCGATTCAAGAACAACTTTTGATTTACCTTTCGGGAAAGTTGCAACATGCAAAAAGGATACACCTTGTTCAACGAGTGACGAACAACAATCACTGAGAACACAAATTTGAGCTTCCGTAGAGAGGATTTGAACTCAACAGTGATTTTCCCTTGCACCTCTCGGGAAACAGGAACAGACACAGCATCAAAACACAAAATAGAAGCATTAGGCATTGAACGGCCACCAGGGAGGGATGTTGGCCACCTCTAAGCATTGTTGGCCATCAGTGGTGGCCGACCGGCCACCAATGACAGATCGGGCCATTTTGGTCTTTTCATCTGTAGATCTTTAAATATAGGTCATGGGACCTCATTTCCACACACCTCCATGCCCGAAATTCCACATTCTCTCTAGATCCGAGCTTTATACGTATATTCCAACGCCCCACACATATTTTCTTCGCTAAGCCCTCTTAGTTTACTCCATTTTGGACCGATTGAAATTCAATTTCGATGTTTTTTCTTGGAGTTTCACCACTTGAGGCTCGTTCCCCTCAAGTTTCTCTCAAGTTTAGTGCCCTTGTTCTGGGCTTTGACTTTTTCTTCCCTTTTCTCTCTCCTAGGGTTTGACTTTTTCAAAGTTTACCTTGTTTTCTCTATTTCTTCACTTTTCATCGACTCTTCACCAATATTCCAGATGGCAGACAATATACCACATGATGGAGCTCCTCCAGAGGTAGAGTTTAATTCTGAGGCGGAGCTGGAGCCATTGCCACTGGGAGTGAGGCCTTTTGATCCGGTGAGGTATCATCCTCAGACACATATTCTGCCTGCTGCAGGCGTTAGGCACTTCATTGATTTTGCTACTGATGTGCCAAAGGATCTCCTACTGAGGGAGCCAAATTCTCATCTTTCAGTCATTGTCATTGAGGTACAAACTTTATTCACTTGCACATCTGATGTTCTTTACTTGCATTTCTTGCATTGTCTCTCATCTGATTGTACTATTTCCACTACCATCACATTTGTCTTGCGCTTCCTTTTCATCTAACTGTATTTACACTAATCCACTTGTCCTCTGCCATAGGGTGACTCTCGCGTATACAAGGGGCTATGGGGCCACGACAGGCCAGAGATTCGTATGACGAGCTCCCCACAAGAGTGCGCGACATTGTTGATGAGGCCGGCTTAGGCCTATTCTATTCCGAATTGACACGAGTTATAGTGAGCCATCCACTTCTTGGAGCGCTAGTGGAGAGATGGTGGGACACCACCAACTCTCTCCACCTTTCCACTGCCGGAGAGATGACGATGACTCCTTACGACTTTGCCATGATCACAGGCCTAGGCTGTAAGGGTGATTCGATTCCTCTCGATCTTGACATGGAGAAGTGGAAGGCTACCTGGATTGAACTACTGGGGGCGCGCCCACCTTTGTTTCAGATAACTATGGTCAGATACAGTTGGTTCGAGGAGCAGTTCCGAGGGACTGAGCCAAAGACAGTAGAGGAGATAGAGCTGTACGCTCGGGGTTTTTTGATGTTCCTCCTCGGTACCATCCTGTTTTCGAACAAGGCGAACACCGTAGGGTTGTACTTGCTGAGCGCACTGGTGGTCCTTCCTCGAGTGAGTTTCTATGATTGGGACGGAGCCTGGTCTCGCCACTCTATACGGACTATATGAGCTCGACCTCCTATGGGAGTGGACAGTTGATTGGAAGGCTACTGGCAAGGTTGGAAGGTACACATCTTAGTTCCCTCTTTAAACTTTGCATTTTCTGTTAAGCATTTCTTGCTTTACATCTGTTCAACATATGTACTTTCTAGTTTGCACTTTCTATATCTGTTCATGCACTGTATGCTTTCTGCCTTTGCATTTTCTATATCTGTTTAAACACTGTATGCTTTCTACTTTGCATTTTCTATATCTATTCAAACATTGTATACTGATCACATGCCATTACACTTTCTCCACAGCTATGGGTGTATGCATACTTCTTGACTGTTGCCCCAAAGCCTGCATAGAGGTTTTGCTGACGGTCCCCTATTCATGGGTGTACGATGGTCAGCTTCACCGCAGGACTCGCGAGCTCTTCACTTTCTTCAGACATTACTTTGACACCGTAGCTGCCTATAAGGTAACTTAAAACACGGTCATCATTTTTGCTCTATATCTGTTCTGATTCACATATTAGCAACTAACGACGGCTAATAGTCTATTCATCTTCTATTTGCAGATCATATGGCAGCCATGGGCTAGGATACCGACGGGGATTCAAGGCCGGTACATTGTGGCCTTGGGCATCTCGCATTACCATATTCTACTTGAGGGTTCGGTTTGTCGAGCCTGGTACCTAGGCGAGAGAGTCGTACGTCAATCTCTGGGTCTGCCTGCTCTGTTCATTCTAATGACGCCGCCACAGTCCATGAGGTCAGCAGACAGTCTATCTGTTGACAGGGTTATCCAGTTCATGGTGGGCTTGGAGGTAGAGTACTTTCGAGTCAAAGGCGATTATACGGTCTTCATTCAGACACACCTTATGCCACCTCTGATCGGTGTTCGTGGAGGTAAGGGGGCAAAAGCCCCTGCTGCGAGGGAGGAGCTTAGAGCAACCAGAGTAGCCAGGGCCCGTGGGAGAAGGACTCCTCAGGTGAGGTAGAGGACCGGTTGGTCGGAGCTGCCTACTCTACTCACATGTTGGAGGTATACTGGGGAGGCATATTAGATTCCGATTGAGTCTACCGCAGTGGGGCATAGATATGTCAGAGCTCATGACGTACCCTTAGTATGTACCACATTTTTTAGTTTTCTCATCTTTTTTTGATATTTGTTTTTTTGGACATTGATCATTCCCAATGCATTTGCAAGCACCCCTAGGATACACCGAGGATCTGCTGGAGCTATTAGCCTCATTTGAGGGTATGATATTAAGAAGGGAGGCACTGCTCGGCTTCCACGGCATTCAGGTCATTTCTTTAGTTTTCTTACATTTCAATCATCAAATTTCCACTGACACACTAGAACTGACATGAGAAACTTCCCTACACTGCACTGATACACTACATCTGAAGTACTGCACTTCCATACTATATTCATACTCTGCACTCCCACACTTCATTCATATACTCATTCTGCCCCATACTTGCATCTGATACGCATACCGTGGCTGACATATGACAACTGCCTTTTCAAGTTCCACCCCTACTGACAGCACCAGTGACAGCTACAACACCTGCGCCAGCAATGCCTCCTCTAGCAGGAGTGAGAGAGAGACAGGCTCCAGCACGCAACCGATGCCGAGCTAGGGGCACCCGAGCGGAGAGTGGTCCTTTAGAGCCTATTCTGAGCAATGATGAGGCTGAGACTAGCGAGGCCAATGAGGTAGAGAGTTAGCATGCTAAGTCATCCGAGAGTTGAAATGATAACGCTGGCTCAGGTTTGAGAGTAGGAGTGCTGATACTGAGAAGGGCTCCACTGAGGAGGGTTCCAAGGCGAGGAGCGAAGGCAGCTCCGGTTCAGACTCTGATTTTGGTTTAGACAGTGGCGCTAATGGAGACAGTACCGTAGAGTCGTCTCCCCCGAAGAAGATGACGAAGAAGGCTTCTCGAGCCTGAGGCGACCAGCGCTGATTTTCTATAGTTTTTGCTTAGCTTCTTTTTGTTAGTAGTGTTTAGCACATTGTACAGCTTCAGACGAGTTTATTTTCTTTAAAAACTTGTACTGCACTTTTGTAAAAACAACTATGATCCGAATGAAAACCAGTGTGTTTTTGAAAAAATGTTGTATTTTGCATCATGAGCACTGTATTGCATGAAAATAAGATTGAAGTTGATATCGAAAACCAAATACTTGTATTGTCACAACAGTCTGAATCAGGTAACGAACCGACCAACAACTGAAATAATCAAAGTAATACAACTCGATAATCAAAATAACAATTTGATAAACAAAACTAGACAACTCGATAAGCAACAAATCAACTTGAATACAACTCGATAAGCAAAACAAGACAAATACAACTTAATAAACAAAACAAAACAAAAAAAACAGACCTCAACAAGCATACTCAAAACAAGACTCCAAAACACATAAAGAATAGAACAAGGCTCATGCTACCAGCACTTTCCAGCACAAGAAAGACAGAAGGCTAGAGTGGGCGGATGTCAGGCCATGAATAGAGGACCGTCGGCCATCAGTGGTGGCCGTATGTCGGCCATCACCAATGGCCGGTCAGCCACCAATGGGAGGAACCTCCAGAATATTGACACTTGGCTTCCACTCACTATCCTTATCTTCTACAAAAGGTTTGGACCTCGTAGTTTCTTCATTTCAACTGCAAATTCTTCACAAATGGAGCCATTCTTTGCCAAAAAACTCTCGAATTGGATTGCAACTTTAGATGGCTCGGAAAAGCTAAATTTCTAGGATTTTGGCATAAATGCACTATTTCCGCTGAGTCGTTCTCCGCTTTGTTTTCTGTTCCTTTACTGCCGCGGCTAGATCTTGGAACCCGATTACACATGCCTTTAGCTTCGAGGGACAAGAGATATGCCCGACAATCAAAGAATTTCAAGCGCTAATGGAGTCCCAATGCGATGAGGAAATCTTGCCTCAACCCCGTTTTGGTCACATCCAAGCCTTGGGAAGGATGTGTGGGCTCACTCTACACGAGGCCCAATCTTTGGTTCACAATGGAGAGCTGGACATCCCCAGTTTAATTCATTCGATTTTCTTATGCCGGTGACCAAGGCGATCTTCTTTGGCGGGGTTTTCAACAACACGCGCTTTGTTTGTATATGCTAGCACACTTTCTTCTTGCCCCCAATTTTGGAGGGTCTAGCATTCGACTAGTTAAAAGTAGCCTAAGGTTTGAAAGAGGGCAAAAGTTGTATTGGTTTGGCATTGGCCGAGACTCTAATGGGCTTAGACGTCTTTCATCAGCGAGAGACAACCAAATTCACAGGGAAGTCCACTACTTCTTCAGGTAATATTTCCCACCCTTTCTAATATGTGTTTCTCACATCTCTCGGCATGCATGCTCTGTTTTCCTCTCAAAGCCCTTTTCTCACTTTTTTCCTTAACACACATCTCTCTATTCTTTAATCTCTCTTTTCTTTCATCTCTCCCCATATATGGCTCATGGACAGGTTGAAGGTAGTGGATTCTTGCCCTGCATACTCAGCATGGGGCTATTTCTTTTGTCAACGACTAGTGGATTTCCCGAACGAGGAGTGGTGGTACCATTGGATGTGCAACAGGTTTATTGCTGACATTGTTTGGCGTTGCCCCTGGTTTGATCTGCCCAAGATGAGCTACAGCATGACTCGACAGCCGGGCATTCAGCTGATTGGCCTTACACACTGTGTATTTTACTTTTCGTTCCGGTTCAGGTGTCAGTTTGGACATGACCAGATTTGCCCAGAGAAGGGAGTAGAGTACCCGGCTTTATTCCCGATCCGAGGTTCACAATTAGCTCGATATCCCACTACTTGGAGGACGAGAGAGCTTCTAGCTCCTACCCCTAGTTTCAACTGTGCACTCTATGGCGAATCCTTGACTTGGCTTGAAGATGAGGCACAATTCGGGCCCACTTTAGCATAAGAAGCTTCTACAAACACAAGCGAGGGACACAGGAACACTTGACTCAGCTGTGCCCCAAGTTTATTGCTTTGATCTTACTTTTCAAGTTTTATGCATGTAATAAAGAAAGCAATTTTGATTTGTATCAAAAGTTCAAAGAACTTTATATTGAAACCAATGAAATTGAAGTTGTGGGAACTTGAAAATTTTTCTTTTGGTCCAAAAATGGTCTAAGTTGTAAAAAGATTACTTTGCACAAAAATCAACTTTTATTAAAACTTTTCAAAACCTATTTTCGATAAGGATCACAACTTGACACACATGGAATCTATCCTCGAGATGTACAAACCTCGAATTTGGAAATGGAAAATTGCCCTTTGACCAAATAACACTGCTCAGCACTGTAGTCAGCTCTTCTTTTGGAGTAAGGATCACAACCGAACTTTTATATAACGAATAGACAAGGATGCCTCGATCAAACACATGGACATAATTGATTTGGAGGTGTTACGACCGAGCTTTAGAATGAAGTTGCCTACGTATCTCGAAGATGGGAATCAGACCTTACGTAGTTCGGTTTGGGTTCACATCGAGTATTAACTCTCTCCTTTTATGCTCTAACTTTTGCCAAGGCCGTCCTTTCTGGGTTTTCAACCTTGCGAGCTCAGTTTTTCTTTTTTCAAATTTTTTGTGCTCTAACTTTTGCCTAGGTTGCCCTTCCGGATTTTTAGCCTAGCGAGCCTCTAGGGATAATATTTCTTCAACTTGTCTATGTTGATCGGTTGGGAAAATTCTAGGCCATCCTAGGTCCATAAGAATAATAGCTCCACCCGACCAGATAGTTTTGATAATATAAGGACCAATCCAATTGGGTCTGAACTAACCCCTAAGGTCATGGATGGGAGCTTGGTTGTCTTTGAGCACCAAATCCCCTTCCTTAAGATTCCAAAACTTAACTTTCTTGTTAAAAGCCTTAGCAATCTTGCGTTAATATCCTTGAACATGGTACAGTGCTTTCAGCCTTCTCTTATCGAAGAGCATCATTTTTTCGAACTTGGTCTGCTGCCAGTCCACTTCTGCTCTCTGGCACTTAACCATAACCCGCAGCGACGGAACCTCTATTTCAATCGGCAAAACAGCTTCCATCCTATAAACAAGAGAGTAAGGAGTTGCCCCAGTAGATGTCCGAATTGAAGTTTTGTAGCCCCAAAGAGCAAATGGCAATTTGTCTGGCCAGTCCCTGTAGGTCTCAACCATTTTTTTGCAAAATGTGCTTGATATTCTTGTTGGCGGCCTTAACAACTCCGTTAGTTTACGGCTGATATGTAAATGACTTATGAAAAGCTACGTTGTATTTCTCTAACAAGTCGATCGCTTATTTCTTGAAATGGGAGCCATTGTCTGAAATGATCTCACTCGGAACTCCATAACGGCAAATGATGTTGTTTCGGATGAACTTAGCCAGATGCGCTGCTTTCAACATTGCATAAGACTGAGCTTCCACCCACTTCGTGAAATAATCAATTGCTACCAAAATGCACTCATGCCCATTTGACCCTTTCAGTGTAACTGCCCCGATGACGTCAATTCCCCAGATTAAGAAAGGCCATGGTGAAGTCATGTTATACAGCTTCGACGGCTGGATATTTATGCATTTGGCATTTGTGGCATCGCCGAACAAAACCAATGCAATCCTCCTCCATCGTAGACCAGCAGTAACCTTACCTGAGAATCTTCTGGGCTAACATTACTCCGCTCATGTGTGCTCTGCACTCTCCTCCATGGATAGCCTCCATTAGGCACTTCACTTCCTCTATGTCGACACATAACTTATGCATTCCCAAATGACCCCTCTCATATTACTTACCCCCGCAGATGATAAATTGAACGGCCATCCACCGTATTGCCCTTTTATCTTTGGAATTTGCTCCTAGTGGATAAACCTCATTTTCCAAGAAGTTCCAGATATCATAATACCAGGGGTTTTGATCTTGCACTTCATCTATTGCGGCGATAGTCTCGTAGGTCAGCGTATATCTTTGTTCAATGATGATCGGACGCATCCGAAACTCCAAATGGGATGTCTATCATAGAAGATAAAGTAGATAAAGCATCAGCGAACCTGTTGTTCTCTCTTAGTAGATGCATGAAGGTCAGCTTCTCAAACCTAGGAATCAAAACATCTAGAGTTTGGTGATAGATCTTCATCTTTTCTTCTTTAACCTTCCAGTCTCCTTTCGCTTGAGACACAACTACGTTCGAGTCTCCTGATGACGTCCAACCTTTTTGCCCTTAGTTCCAGGGCAGGCTTCCAAACCAGCGATACATGCCTCATATTCTGCTTCGTTGTTAGATACCTTGAACCGGAGTTTGAAGGCTAAGGGTATGTGGGAATTGTCGGGTGCTATCAGCAACACCCCTATTCCTATAACCATACTGGTTAGACGCTCCGTCAAAGTACATTGTCCAAATCTCTTCCTCGATTTGCAGAATAGCCTCATCTGGGAATAGGTATTCTACCGCTTCATCCCTTTCCACTAGGTGATATGTCAAGGAACTCAGCTACCGCTCTCTCCCTTGACAAGACTTGTAAGTGACATACTTCAGATCAAATTCGGAGATAAGAAGTAACCAACGGGCTAGCCTTCCTGTAAGCGCTAGTTTCTCAAAAAGATATTTGATGGGATCTAATCTCGAAACCAAAATTACAGAGTGAGCTAACAAGTAGTGCCTCAACTTCCTAACAGCCCATACCAAGGCCAAGCAAGCCTTCTCCAGTAGGGTGTAATGGGTCTCATAGTCCAGCGTTTTCTTGCTCAAATAGTAGATGGCTTTCTCTACCCTATCCTCAAATTCCTAAGTAAGCATGCATCCCATTGTCATGTTCGTTACTGACAGATACAAAATCAAAGGCTTTCTTGGCTCTGGCGGTGACAACACAGGTGGCTTTTGGAGGTACTGTTTGATCTGTTCAAAAGCAAACTGACATTGGTCATCCCATTGGAATTTCTTTCCTTCCTTCAAGAGACCAAAAAGTGGTTTACAAGTCAAGGTTAATTTTAAAATAAACCGTCTTATGAATTGCACTTTACCTAGAAAGCCTCGCACTTCCTTTTTAGTATTTAGTGGTGGCATTTCTAGGATGGCCTTGATTTTGGAAGGATCTACCTCGATGCCCCTCTGTGTGATCAAGAACCCCAGCATTTTCCCTGCTGTTACGCCAAAAGTGCATTTCTGTGGATTCAACCTCAATCTATACTCTCTGATCTGTTGAAAGAATTTCTTCAAGGAGGTGTAGTGGCCCTCTCTTTCTTTGGACTTGACAATCATGTCGTCCACGCACACCACAACCTCATTGTGGATCATGTCATGCAGAATTGTGGTTGCAGCTCGTTGATAAGTAACCCTAGCATTCTTCAGCCCAAACGATATCACCATGTAGTAGTAGGTTCTCCACGGCGTAGTGAAGGCGGTTTTCTCTCTATCTTCGGGTGCCATTAGAATCTGGTTATACCTGGAAAATCCATCCTTGAAGGAGAGCAATGCATGGCCTGCAGTGAAATACACCAATTTGTCGATGTGCGGTAGAGGAAAGTCATCCTTCGGACTGGCTCTGTTTAGATCTCTGAAGTCCACACACACCTGAATTCTGCCATCTTTCTTTAGCACCGGAACAATGTTGGCCAACCAAGTTGGATACTCAGATACTAGCAAGAACCCTGTGTCTATCTGCTTGGTGACCTCCTCTTTAATCTTCAAAGTCCAATCCGGGTATATTCTCCGCAGCTTCTGGTTGATGGGCCTCGGGGTCAAGAGGGATCCGATGCTATACAATCTCATGATCGATTCCAGGCATGTCTTCATAGGACCACATGGAAACATCTTTCAAATCTTTTTATAAAGCGACTAAGCGCTCGCGCTCCTCCGAAGACAACTGTGGACCCGATCTAGACCAGATGCGGATCCTTCCCAGTACCCACATTAATTGGAATGATTTCATCAACGAGGGGTCTTACAAACCTTTCCTCCTCTCGATCAATCAAATGTTTCAAAACCAAAGGAATTCCTTCCTCGTCGTTTTCATCAAAATTTTGAAAATCATGATCAATGCAATACACAAGTGGCACAGAAAAATACTCAAAAACTACAGTGGTATTCATATTCAAAAGGTCCAGTTCATCCAATTCCTCGGTTACAACCTGACTCAAAAGAAAAGGAAAAAGACGACCTGGACAAAACCTCAGCATCCGGGTTATCAACCCTAGGAATACCGGACTCCGACTCAGAGGAACTAGAATCTGATTCCGACTCCACAGACTCTATGGAATCAGATTCCGGCTCACTACCCGACTCAGAACTACTTGATAGAAAGCCCTCCTCCAGCTGCCAAATAAGGGACGGTGCGTCAGATGCATCCAGAATACCGCTAGAAGGGTTCACACCCGGTTGGTCTCCTATCATGGAAACGGTTAGGTCATCCCCCAAGCTCTCTGAGTTGATCTAAGGATCCAAAAGGAGACATGCCAGTGCTGCTCTTTCTTCAAGTTCAGTGTTATTGGAATCATTTTTTGTGCTCTTTGCAGCCTCATCAGTTTGTTCATTCTATTCCTCTGTGTCACTCTCTTGCAGCTGCAAGTCGAAGAAAATCTCAAAGCTGGGAACTCGCTGGCCCTCAGAGTTGAACCATGGTTCGGGGAAATCACAGAATGAGAAGTCTTCACCCTCCCAAACAAAATAACCTTTCAAGGTTCCCCACATAGGTCGATGTACAAGTTCATAGCGCTTCCCGCTTTGCTTTGCTCTGGTTCTCCCAGCCATTTCTTTGCCTTTCCCCACCCAGTCCTCTTTGGTAGGCATATAACCAAGACCAAAGGTATGCGGGTTATGTGGCATGTCAGCCAATGTAGTAACGCCCTTCCGGCCACTCCTTCCTAATCCCATTTCGGGCATATGTTGCAGCTTATTCATGAGATATACAGACTAGGCACTGACATATAGGCTCTTATCAACAACCAAGATATTCTGCACTACCCAGGCCCTAGCCAAGGTTAATCCTGAAATTAAAACATCCTCTTCACCATGCATAATCTCCAATACAGGTGTAGTGACCTCTGGCGGAGGATGTATAGATGAATTCCCGAAGACTATTGCCACCCCTTTTCCACGGGGGTACTTCAGCATTTGGTGGAGAGTGGAAGAGATAGCTGTTACTTGATGTAGCCAAGGTCGCCCAAGTAGTAGGTTGAAAGTGGCCGGAACATCCAGGACGTGGAACTCAATATCCTGTTAAGCTGGCCAACTTATACTCTAATCTGCACTGTCCCCATTACCTCTCTGCTTGTGTTGTCATACGCCAGATCACCTGGGTCGTAGGCACAAAATCTGCTAGTTTTAGGCCAATAGCATAAGCCGTACGGCATGGATAGACGTTGATTGTTGACTCGGGGTCGACTAACATGACTGGTACCCACTTTTCTCGGCACTCTACGGATATGTATAAAGGCTTATTGTGTGCAGAGCCTTCCTGGCGGAAATTCCTTGTCGAAAAAGGTCAAAGTTGGCGCAGCGCCTCCTGGAAGACTAATCCTACCAGTTGTTCCGGGGTAGTCTCAATGGACAACTTGGCTTTATCCATCGCCGACAGTACAGCCTGTCTGTGCACTCGTGAAGCCATAAGCAGCCCTCAGATAGATATGTCAGCTTGAATCTTGTTCAACTGTTTCACCACAACCTCTTCCTCAAATAGTTTTTCCTTCTGTTTCTCTACCTCTTTGTCTTTCCCAGATGCCTCAGGTTGGTCCAGATATAGGGGTTTGAAATATCGGCCACTTCTTGTCATGTGGTCGACTTCTTCCATATACCAGGTGTTGTCAGGAAGGCCTTTACCCTAATCTTCATCAGTGTGGGTAAGATGCAGATCATCATCTTCCCACTACATGCCTCCGGTAACCGACAAGCAATTGTCCGGCTCCGTTTGGGTTGTCTTTTCATCACAGATTTCCCCCGCAGGGTTTGGGGCCTTTCCAGCCTTCTGTTTGTTTTGATTGGTTTCTTGTTCAAGGCACCTCAGTGCGACTTCTTGCTCTGTAGGTACAGTACTAACTATGCCCAGTTCCTGAGCTACTTGTTCTACACCAGTGTTTTTTGACAGTTTACCTTTCCTATCGGTCGTTCCGGCCATTGCTGTGGTTCCCAGCTTTCTGTTCTTCCAACTTCGGTTCAGCTCCCTCGTCTATATCAGGTTCATCACTTAGCCACCCTGAATTATCGGTTGATCCGTTCAGATCGAACCAATTAATATGCACGTCCCCTTGATCATGTTCATCAAAGAACTGCAAATTGTCCATATCCTCCTCCAGGTCGACTAGATCATCTAATCCTTAACTTAGTCCATCTTCTCAGACTACATTGACCCCCATCTCAGTCGGCAACACCACTTCCGGCTTATTTTGGTTGATTGGCACAATATAGCAGCTCGGGTTATACACCTCATCAGATAAGTCCTTAGAGTCCTCGGGCAACGAACTGGCGTTCTCCACTAAGGCTGACCTCCCTTCATCTTCCACTATCACCACAACGGGTTCAATTTGGATTGTTGCCGTGCTCATCATGCACAAGTCTGTGCTCTCAGGGATGAACAATACTGGCTTAGGTAGGTGGAAAGGAGTGATGTAAATACTAGGTTCATAAGGGATGGCCAGTGTGTGGATGAGGTTTATATGCCAGGATGGAGGGGCTTGATTATGTGGTGGGAAAGGATTTGTAGTGACATTGGATTTTTTGGGAGGTGCTTTCACCTTACTGTCAATGAGATCTTGAATCTCATGACACAATCTGTAGCATTGATCAGTTTCATGACCATGCTACTAGTGAAAAGCATAGTATTTGGCTGGGTTGTGTTTAGTTGGGAGAGGATCAGCCAGGAGGCATTGTTCTAATGGCTGAAGATGCCCTTTTCTGATCAGGACCCCTAGGGCTTCGGATAAGGACATGTAAAGCGGGGTGAAGACCCTCTGGCCTCGGGCCTGATGGCTTGAGGTTTGTGAAGTTGTGTTGGATGTACCGGCAAAGAGGTTGGCAGTCTTAGGTGTAGTGGTGACCATGCCCACATCTGAAGGCCGTGCAGAGGTGCCACCAGTCATGGCTGTATTGGAGCTGCATGTAAAGGCCTTTTGGGCTGTTCTTTCTCATGGTCTATCAGCCCTTGCTTCATCGCATCCTCAATTTAGACCCCTATTTCGTGGAACTCAGCAAAAGTAGACAAAGGCAAGACTATCATCTTCTATAATAATCTTCCTTGCAAGTTACGGACCACCATTGTGATTTGGTCCTTTTCAGACGACCAGATAGTCATCATAGAGGCCTTGGCCCTCCACCGGGTCACAAAATCTGAGAAGCCCTCCTTTGGCTCCTGTGAGTTGCTTCGAGATCACGAGTAGTGACCTCGATCTGAGTATTGTAGAAGTACTACGCTATTAAGGCCTTAGCCATTTCCTCCCTAGTTTCTCTTCACAAAGTCTTCAAGTTTAGCATACCAGATGGCCGCTATACCCGACAGGGTCTAGCTAAACAAGAGACAAGCTTCTATGGTCGAGTAGAGACCCTATTGGTCATAGGATATCTGAAAATAACTAGAGATGGACTATGGGATCCCCGGGACCGTCAAATCGGTCTATGTGTGCGGCATCTTGAATCTATCTAGGCAAAGTTACTGCCAAATTAGTATAGCCATCCTCAATATCAGGGATTGAATTTACGCCATGTGCCTGTTTGAAGAGTTTTTCTAACTTGCTGACCTTCAATGCAGTAGGGTCAACCTCAAATTCAAACTGCACCTCCGTCGGGTAAACCGGTGCCTTGGAGGTCTGAGGTGGGATGGGATCTGCCTGAATGCCCGTATTTTCCTGGGCATTAATTGTAACCCCGGGTGCTAGAATTCCTACTAGGGGTGCATGGGATGCAAGAGGCTACTGCCAGTTGTGGTTGCTGTTGCTGAAACCTATCTATCACTTTACTTGGCGAGCTACAACCTCGGCTTGGCAAGCTGTGACTTAAGCTTGTTGGGACAGCATTGAGCTGCATGGTCTCAATAGTTTGCTAGAGCTGACGAAAACATATCTTCCATGCAGACTGAGGAATGCTGGGTTATCAGAACTGGTGAATACTCTCTTTCCGGAGTAAAAGTAGACGACTGGGCCTGAAAAGGTGACTGCTGGACTAGTGAGTTATGCCTGATCCTCCTCTATCTGGTAACCGGGGGAAGTGAAACAAACACTGGCTATCCTTTTACAAGATCCCTGGATCGATAAAGTCGCCTTACTTAGGTCCAGAGTGCTTGGGGGGTAATAGAATCGTCTGAAGAAATGGTGAAAAACTACATTGCAAAAAGAAAATAAAGCAAAAAGAAACAAAATCAGAAACTACACAGCACCTCAGCTCAGACACAAACAACACGCAGTTGCAATCATAAGCTGGAGAATTGTACCCAACACTTATTTATGCCCCAAAACTGATACCCAGACTTGCAACTGATACATTCATTCTTGCAGAGTTTCACTCCAAAAACACATATCAAGGAAGTGAGAGCCAAAACACCCCTATGATGGGATAGGGTTACCCTGTCCTAATTTCATTAGGAGCTAGGGGTTCACTACACAAAACAACCAGTTTCATCCAATTCCTGCATTCAGGTAAGCAAGCTGTCCTAGTTTGGAACAGTCTCTATGGTTTCCGATATGCACTAGGTCAATTGGTCAACTAGGGTACCTCAACAAGACTACCTAATATACCTCTCACACCTAATACCGAGAAGTGAAAGGAGGATCAAAAGGTATAGTGGTAGTCCAGATCCAAGGGTTGTGTTCCCAACGTGGCAGAGCCCATAACCGGTCTGCCTTTTGGTAAGCTTTTCCAGGCAGGCCTCCGGTAAACCGCTCAGGAATAGCAGATGGCAAACACTATGACTTAGGCGCACCAATGCAAATGCAATGCAAAGAAACACATAAGTGTAGATAAAACAACATATCATGAGTTTGAGTCAAGTTCTCTAAATCTCCAACAGAGTCGCCAAAAACTGTGGACGCGCCTTTTTCCACGCCCCCCCTTTCGAAAGGTTTGAAAGAAAAGGCCTCACAGTTCGGACTCCCGCGGTTCTGAATCTAATCTCACAAGTGCAATGTGAAACTGATAAACACCAAAGAGTCCAAATCCGGCAAATCTTTTGAAAAATTGATTTCAGGATCAAAAATGCCAAAATTGGACTGCTTTGTCAAATATAGAGTCACCACCTAAATATTTTTTATTTTGGAAAAATTTAGGAAACCCTGACTCGTGCCGAAGGCCACGTGTCTGTCATCACCAAAGTTGCCTTGGCTTGGGAACTTAGGTACGAAGGGAGAAGGTCATGAATTGAGCACCCCCTCTCCCCCGATCAAAGATCAGCCTCTACTAATCATGATATGATTTTTTATAAACATTATGCATTCTTATTCTGGTTATTAAACTAGTATTACTATGTGATGCGCACAATCAAGTATAGACTAGTTTGCTCAATTTAGAACAATTCAACTCATGTTTGTTTGCAAAAATAGTTTAAATTTGCCACCTCAAGTGGGCTTAAAACATGATTTGCCACTCAACAAAGTGGGCTTAAAACGCACATTTGTTGAATTGTTTCAATTCAAACAATAACCCTTCATCCACATGCATTTAAACAGTTTAGCATTTAAGCACATAGCCTCATGGAAAGCATGCTAATCATGGCAACATTCACACTTCTGCAAGTATGCTAAAGCGTAAAAACTTATCTAGTACTCCAAGTTAAAACAAAAACTAGTTAGAAAGATGCATGATCCTAACTATACAAGATGTCTAATGCAACGCATGCGATATGCAATTTAATAGGCACGACTACTAATATGGCATATGATTGATTTGATAACATGCGATTAAACATGTATTCAAAGAAGATATTGAAATGGCAATGTAGTTTGAATGATGCGCCGAGCCTCGGTGCATGCAATACGAATGAATGGATGCAAGCATGAGATATGCTAATCGAAATATGCTTATAATCTAACCATCAAAAGCGCTTAAATAAAAGGAAAAAAGACGTGGGGTTGGAAGACATGTACACACGCACACATACTTATTACAACATTGCGCGCTCGCAAATGAGGGTCTGAATAAGCCAACCAACTAGCTACGCTAATTAAGCTAACTAATTATTACAAACCAAATTAATTAACTATTCTAGTTAACTAATTATTACAAACCGAAATTGAATGACTAGTTAAACTAACTAATTATTTACAACACTTAATTAGCTAAAACTAATTAATTACAACATGTATCTAAGCTAGACATTTAAGCGATAAGTAAACTTAGAATGCAAGGGAGGCTCATGAACGTGCTCAGTTTTCACCCGAAAAGGGACTGTCTTGCTGCTGCATGTTTCTGTTTGCACACTTGAACACCAAAGAAGCTGTCCACTTCCAAAACACCTCTGCTCCACCTCAGGAACACATTGTGCAAATTTCATTGGTGGCCGACAAGAGCCGGTCGGCTACCATTGGTGGCCGATCGGCCACTCGTGATGGCTATCGGCCACTGGTGGTCTGAGCTTCGTTATTGCAACAGAGAGCAAATAGAGCAAAACAGAGCATTTCTCAAGGGTTATTTGGACACCTTGCCTCTCCTTTTCATGGGGAAATCAAAGAAGGGACAAGCTTTGGTTCACAAACCATCAATCAAGCAATTTCATTGCATGATGGCTTGTGAAACCAATTGTTCAAATTCAATAAATGCACAACAAGACCAAATGACCATCACCCTATCATGCATGATCAAGGGCAATGGAGACCAAGGAAAGTGGCACATTTCATCACTTTTAAGTATGAAATGTCCTATTTTTCTTGTGTTCAAATTAACGTCTGATTTGAACACATGCAATGCAACACAAAGAATGCCTATTTTGTCTTTTTTACTTGTCAATTTTTGTTTACTCATTTTAATTACCAAATCATCCTTAATCCATTAAGTCCATTAGTGAGTGTCCACTAATGAAAAGAGGGCTTAAACCACAAGTCGCTTTGGGTATGAAAGAGGCATTACACTGTTGGTAATGAACCCCCTAAGGGATTAAACCATTAGGTGTATCACCTCCATTTCACACTTAGACAAACAAGTGGTTTGAAACCACTTTCAAAGAAAATCAAAAGTGAAGAATTGAGGGGGATTGCAGAGATTGATTAAATGCTAGAAATGAATGATAAAAGCTCTAAAACATGTAACCAACTCAAGCCAATGATAGTTAAAGCCTTAAAACACTAAGCTAGTGAAGGAATTAACACTACAACCATGCCATACAAGGCTCAAGTGAAACAAATAACCAAAAACAGAGGCAAAACAGCCCTAAATATGGTTTAAAACATGCTGGACTCAAGTCATGAAAAGCCAAAACATTAAGCTAATACATAGGGTTATACTACAACTATGCAAAACAAGACTCAAACAAAATAACCAACCCAAAACAAAGCTAAAACAGGTTATTTCAGAGGCTAAGACATGCTAGACTTGAGCTAAGTTAAGCTAGAAAAACATGCTAACGTGTAAAGCTAACTAGGCATGCAAACAAGACACAATGAAGGGAGGCTAACCCCTCCAATTTTGGACTTCAAAATAAGTTTTTTACCACTGAAAAACCTCTGAAAATTAGTGGTTAAAAGGCCCAAAAAATTTGATTTGAAAGTGATGAATAAAGGCACAAAGCTTTACAAAGTAACAAACAAGAAGGGTGAACCACTCCCTAACTTGAAAAAAGGGCTCAAACCAACACTTTTAGGCCACAAAAATAGAGTTTTTCTCAGCTCAAAACCAGCCCCAAAACAATAAGAAAAGATGGTAAAACAAGCTTGCAAAATAAAGTAAACAAGACAATTATACTACCTTTTGAAGCAAAGGGGAATCCTAGGCACAAGTACAAGCTAAAATCACCTTCAAGGGCTCCAAGATGACCCCAAATAACCTCAGCTCAAAGGTAAGAAGATTTGATTTAGGATGTATATGCAAAAGTGTAGAGGAAACAAGCACTTAGGCACAAAATTGTAAAAGAGAGAGAGAGAGAGAGAGAGAGAGAGAGAGAGAAAGAGAGAAATCTAGAGAGAGAGAGAGATTTTTGCTTTGAATTTTCTAACCCTCAAAAATGGGGAAGGAACCCCCCTATATATAGAAAAACATGTATTGAGCTTAGAAACATCCTACCATACACGTGTAGCAAGATGCAGCTCAATGTGCTAACAGTTGGCACAACTGGCAACAAATATCTAGAAATATTTGGAAAAAAAGACTGGTGGCCAACCGGCTACACTAGTGGCTGACAAGGACAAGCCATGGCTAACAGCCTCTGGTGGTGGCCGATAGGTCACCACAAGGTTCCAGGCACCAAGTTTTGGTCCAAAACAAGGCATAAAAAGAACAAGGTCTAAAGGCTCAAAGATAGAGCGTTCCACCGAGGACTTTGGGCACTCAAAACAAACACAAACAATCATAATCATCATATGCACAAGTGATGATATCCCAGTCTTGAGGACAGTCAAAAATGGGGTGTCTACAGAGAGCTTTGCCAATGCCGAGGAAGAGTCTTCAAAGGCCTCCCGAGAGTGAAGATATGGCAAGGCAGCTGACGGTAGAGTCGAACGACGAAGTTGTCTGTTAATGAAGTCGATTATCTTTGCCGTCGGGTTGGTGTCGAAATTCGAGAAAAAGTTCCTTTGTTTTTTTTTGTATTTTCAATTTTTTTCCTTTTTGTTCTTATGCTTCAGATTTTTTCTTTTGTTGTTTTTAATTTTTTTTTTTTTTTGGGTTAATGTTAACCAGGGGCTTCACCTTGAAGTTTAAATAAAATCAGTTTCGTTTTTGCACATCATGACATGAATGGCATAACACTTGAGCAGTAAAACCATTTTGTTTCAAATTTGAATCTGAGAATGATTGAATTGTAACGAACTTTGAATTGGATATTGAGTACTCAACTAACCAGAAATTAAAAAATGACTCAATGAAAGAAAACAAAGCAAAAGCAATCCAAACACACCTATTTACACTTGCTAGAATAGAAAGGGCACAAAACTTCATCGTGGGCACGACTATAAACACCGTGGGTATGACAATCACGGGCGTGGTTTAGTATATCGCAGGTGCGATGCCGTAAAACAAGATTCAAAACAAAAACCACCACTGGTCAACTGCCTGGACGACCGACTGACTGAAGGGTTTTGTTACATTGTCGGAGACAACCATTACGCACTTTCTGGCGAGTGATTGACAATGTAAATGGAGACTTTTGAGAATACAAGGGAAAGACAGAAAATCTAACTCAACTGTGCTCCTAGTTCATTGCTTTGACTTTTTTTAGTTTTCTACCAAAAAGATTTTGATCAACATGAGAGTTAAAGTAGCATGCTTATTCCACTCTCTATTTTGAAATCATGTAAGTCAAGCTATGAGCATTGAAAATTTTCCCTTTTTGGTCCAAGAATGGTCGAAGTTTTACAAAAATGGAATAATTTTGAGAAAATCAATCAACTTCATTAAAAGTCCTCAAAATTTGTTTTCGCAAAGGCCATTACTCGACCAACATGAAATCAGTCCTCCAGATGCACAATCTCAAATCTGAACTTCAATTACCTTGCAATTGAATCTACCATAAAGAAAAGATAGGACAACTGAATCGAACGGAAATGAGCCAATCAAACTTGGATAAGACAGCCAAGTTGAATAAAGATACATGTAGACACCCTATTTTGACCTGCTCTAAGACTTGAGCACTTTCTGTTAATTACCCGATAATGACAATCAGAATGTATTTCTCACAGAATTCTCAGAAGAGAAATGGAATTTGAGATTTAATCCTAACATTCACACATTTTTGGCTAAACTATTTTAGACCTTAAAACCCCCTTTTCAATAAACCTAGTAAGGATAAAGTGGAAATAAAAGGAAGGGATGTGAACTCTTTGAAAAATATTTTAAAACATCTTCTTATATGTTTGGAGTTGAAGGAAATAGAAGGGGATGAAAGAAAACTGGTTTAGAAAAAGGATAAGCATCAAATAGTTAAGAAAGAAATAAATAGCCTTCATGAAATTAGGCATATCTCTTTGTACACTTGGAATTTAGATGTGAAGCTACACCATTGGAAAGTAGACTTCTGGGGCTTCAATTTAGACCCAAGAATCACCTAAAACCGAGTTCGGATAAGGGAGATATGTCTATTTGAAGTCGGGCTTAAGAGCAGATTGTGTTAACCCAGCCCGAGACAGCAGCAAACCCCTTTTTTTTTTGGTTCGGTTGGGACACCCTATTGACCCATTTTTTGATATATTCATCATCAAATGCATATACACTCAGCCTCCATTATCTAGTGCTTGATCCATTGGAGATAAGGCTCCACTTTTGTCATCCATTAGCTCCGTTAGTGCTCCATTAGCTCCATTATCTTCCTTTATGCTCTATCTTGTCTTCTACCATTTCTCCACTTGCTTAGCCTATATGTATACATCAGATTGTTGAGAGGAGGGAGAGCATAGATTAAGAAGAGAAAATTGGAACTAAAGAAAATAGGGGAAGAGAGAGAGAGAGAGAGAGAGAGAGAGAGAGAGAGAGAGAGAAAAGCTGAGTTTTTTTTTAGCTAAAAGCACTCCTATCTTCCATATACACCCCATACCTTCCATAAAAACTGGAATTCCAACTTTTTTACACCCAAAACTCCTCCAAAAATTCTAAAATACTTAAATTTTAGTAGCTTTGATTAAGAGGAAAAGTGGATGTTGGTAAAAGTGAACAAAAACAAGAGAGATAATCACTTTTCACCACATACACCTCCAAGCCATCATTCTAACAAGAATTCCAAGCTTTCAAATTGAGGATTGAGAACATAATTCATACACTTGAAGGTGATCTAAAGGAAGTTTGGAAATCATGAAGTTCATCCTTTCTTGAAAATGTGAATTTTCAATTTATTTCATTTTCTTTCATTTTTCACTTATTTTGCTCTTTTGCTTTGATTTCTTGTTATATTATATATTGTTGTAATCTAATTAAAAGTAGTGAGTTGAGACTCTCATATATATTTTGTTATGTTTATTTTATTTTGAGTGTTTGTGTGGATTTTTATATTGTGTTGTAATATTTATTCATCTCCCTCAGATTTGTAATATTTAAAGTGTTGTAATGATTCCCCATCTCCACTTCGTATCTATCCCGTTCTTTAATTACTTTCCCTAACTGTACATATGTATATATCTTGCATGACCTGCATATCTATGCTTTTACATACGTGATTCATGCATAGATCCGGTTAAATTTGCATCTTTGTGCTTTAATTGATTATTACATGATTTTGTGCGCTATCGCATGTTTTGCAATGTTTCACATGTTATGTTTTAGAAGTTGGATCTTTAGAAGCATTCTTGTGTATGTATTGCATTAGAATTTTGTATATAGGATTATGCATATTTTACTAATTTTATTTTGTAGTTGTTCACGAGACGTCAATAAATATGTAAGTTGTTATGCTTTAGCATCCCGCTTGTACATAATTTTCTTATTATGTTTAGCATCCTACTATGTGGCAATTTGATTACTTGATATAACTGTATGAATGCTAGTGGATAGAGGTTGTGTCACTTAATTTGGAATGATGTTGATTTTTCATGTTTGTAAACTTAATTTATTTGGGTTGTACAACTTCAAAACTCTTTCAAAATTACATGAAATCAAGTTATTCCAAAGTGGGTGACATAGTCTATATTTGTATACTTCACATAGCAATTTTTTTTTTTAGGATTTATTAAATAATCGGAATATGAACACAAAGGAAATAAAAATCATATCATAGTTAGTAAAGGCTGATTTTTTGATCGGGTGAGCAGGGATGCTCAATTAATAACCTTCCCCCTTCATACCTAAGGTTCCGAGCCAAGCATCCTTAGTTACGACGAACAGTGGCCTTGGCATGAGTCACGGGTTTTCTAATTTTCCCAAAATAAGTATTAAGTGATGACTTTGAGATCTGATGGCACAGTCCATTTCTGGCAAATGTTTTTGCAATAAAATGGATTTTCTAAAAGTTGCCAAATGTGAACTCTCGTCTACGTTTCACATTGCACTCAAGAGATTAGATCAAAGAGACCAAGGGTCCGAACTGTTTAACACGCATGAGTTACCCCCTAGGCATGTTACAATACACCAATCAAGCATGGATAGGATGAGTGAGTTGAAAATGGTTGGGGTCAAACTTCAAAATGAAGCTGCCTACATATCCCAAATATAGGAATCAGGCATTATGTAGTTCGCGAGTAAGACTCACTTAGGTATTAACACTCTCCTTTTGTGCTCTAAGTTTTACCAAAGCCTCTCTTTCCATATTTTCGACCTTGCGAGCTTTTCTTTAGTTTTTTCATTTTTCTTTTTCTTGTTTTCATTTTTGCATTTTTTTTTCTGCTCTAACTTTTGCCAGGGTCACCCTTCTGAATTTTCTGCCCAGCGAGCCTCTCAAGGGCATTACCTTTGTAGCTTGTTGATGTTGATTAGTTATGAGATCTCTAGGCCATCTATGTCCTCGAGAATGACTGCTCCTTTTGACTAGATAGACTTGATGATATAGGAACCTGTCTAATTGGGTGTGAATTTGTCCCTAGGGTCATGGATAGAAACTTGATTCTCCTTCAGTATTAAATCTTCTTCTCTCGAATTCCAAGAGTTGACTTTTTTTTTTTTTTCTAGTTTCCATTGGCTTGAGAAACGATCCAATTTGAATCTCTGATCACATCCAACCTTATTGCCCCTTCTAAGGTTGTTTCCAATTCGACTATGCAAGCCTTATACTCTGGTAGATTATTGGACACTCATAATCAAAGTTTGAAAGCTAGGGGGGTTGGGCCTTGGGTCGAGAGGGATTCTATGTTGTACAATCTCACGATCAATTACAGGCATATTTTCGTAGGACCACACACACAAAAAAATAATAATAATAAAATAAATAAATAAATAAATATTTTAAGAAAGTGACTAATCGCTCATGTTTTTCTGAAGAGAACGTAGAACCAATCTCGACCAAGCGAGGATCCTTCTTAGTATCCACATTAATTGAAATACTCTCATCTATCAAGGGCTCAGCACACCTCCCTTCCTCCAGATCAATCAAATTTTGCACAGCCCAAGGAAATTTCTTCCTCTTCATTTTTATCAAAGTTTTGGAAAATGTTTTGAAAATTTTTGGTCAATACAATGAACTGAATGCATAAAGAAGTAACTAATATAATACAATATATGATAAGTAACTAATATAATACACTTTAGTGATAAAAACTAGGGAGAAAAACATTTATAGAGAAATTTTCATACATTTTCCTCATTTATGTTCAATGTAAAACTCTATAATCTACTACAAAACCCTTTAACACCTCATGCTAATTTCTCTTCTACATAAAACCAATAAAACCGAACCTTATCATATGGTCTGTATCAATTTCTTAATCATGAACATCGAAAGAATTAGTTTGGCGCTAAATCTGCTTTTAACACCGACCAAACCGAACTGTTTACACCTCTACTTATGACGAAGACAATATTTATTCAATCAATAATATTTCTAAAAAGTTTCTCTTTTACTTCTAAATTCAAAAGTGTTGTTGTGGATTCAGTAAATTTTGTCTACTAGAATGATATCTAGTCCCTTTCTCCATTACTGCTACGTCCAGAGTTCTTGGAAAATTCACTTTTCTGTAAACATTTATTGGAAGAGGAATAAATGGTTGAAGCATTCCAAGTATCATCTTATTTGAAGAAGAGGAGTCTGATGTAGGATAGGATTTTAAGAATTTCTTTTTTTTTATTTTTAATATTTTTGATATAATATTTTATTAGGAAGATTGTAATTTTCTATAAATATTTTAGAGGTATTAGGTTTCTCAATTTTGTTTTCCTAATTTCTTAAGTTTTTTTTTGTTTTCTATAAGAATTAGACTATTCACAATGGTAGAGTTAGGAATTCAACATAAGGGGTACAAATTAATGAAAGCAGTGACTTTTTTTTTTAATAAAAAACAATAATGAAATATTACTATACTTAAATATTGTAAGTCCATTTGGATAATTATGAATTTCAAATTAAGGGATATAAGGTTGAATTTTATAAAAATATTGGAGAGTAACTATTATAAGTAGATTAGGAAATTTTAAAAGAAAATAAGTTGAGATAGAAATGATATATTTTAGTAGAAAAATTTTATAAAACACATCGCAAAAAATTGTGTATTATATGTCGCAGTTATGATCTTTGTAGTCTTTGGTTATGTGATGACTCGGATTATTGACCCAACTTGAACATACATTTTCGGACTTGTCGACTTATTTTCGGGCCTTGAGCATATTTGATCATGTTAATGTTTGAGCAGTGATCTATGTCTAACTTTCCCGTACTGTCTCTCAAGTTAGAAAAAAAAAATTCGAGGGCACAAGGACAAAAATCAGAGGCATAGAAACACTTTTACACTTGAGCATGTTTAGGAATTGGCCACCAGAGCAGCAGAATTGGGCCGCACAAGCGGCCAAGGAGCTGTGGAGTTTTGGGCAGGCACCGCAAAAGCAGTCGGCCACTGCTTGAGCAGCAGTAAGCTCCGTACGAGTGCCCAGTGTCAGCAGGCAGCGACGTGACTATTTCTCAACCTAGTGTTTTCTTTATTTTTCTGATCCTATCTTTCTCCCTCTCATTTTTCTCTCAACTCTATATATATATATATCTCTTTTCTCTCCATTCTCTCTACAAAACCTCCTCTAACATCACAAATTTTTTAATCCAACAAGATCAAGTAAGATTTTGATACTAGTTCTTTGGACCAAAATGGCGATCGTGTCGAGGACGTCATTTTGACCGGAGCAATCAAAAATCTAACGAGTTCGAATTTAGGGGATTTTCTTCTTTATTTTTTTCTTCTCTTCAAGAGGTAGGGATTTTTCTAATTTCTTTTAATATTGTCCTTGTTGGACCATTTTGATATTATTAGTTAAATAATTATTTATTTATTTATTTATTTTTGACCTTTTATTTGATCCATGATGAGGATTTTTGAAGGTTATGGGCTATGATGGTGAGTAACTTTTGCGGGTTATGGGGAATCCCCAATTACTCTAGTTTAGTGGATTTTTATTTTTTTTATTTTTGCTTATTTTACATAGGTCCATGTAGCCTATAAATTGTCCCATTCTACATCTTTCATTCTACACTAAAATTTCACACTTGAGAGACTACTAGCTAAAGAACGGTGTTTATTAATGGTGGAGCTTTAGGTTCACTATCTTGTGCAGAGTTGGCCTAAACCATACAATAAGTGGTCGGGCTATTGTATCCTAGAGAGGACAAATCAGATTTTGGTGACCGTTGCACCGGTGTTTGGGTTTTTCCCGCAGTGGATTTGATCTCCTTAAAGAAAATGACATATTCATGCCTCAACCTTATTTGTTTGTATCCCCTTTTTTTTGTAATATTTTATGAATAAAATACTATTTTCAAGTATTTTCCTCAGTAGTCCTCATTAATAGTAGAATATTTTGGGATTTTCAAAACATGTTTTATGAGAAGTTAGGGTTTGCGTTGTGTTAGATATTTCTTGACATTTTCTTTATCTAAATTGAGTTCAGTAGATATTGGAGTGTATGGAAAGCTTAAGATGGAAAAGCCCTGATTATTCAAAGAAAACCCTAATTTTCTAACATTATGTGAATTAGTGAAATTGTAAATTTTTAGATCACTTTGGAAAAGTTGAAATTAATATTATTAATCAAAGAAATTTTAAGAATTTAGAGCATGTGTTTTGAACAAATTGATTGAGATTTTTGAAAAATTTAAAAATGTTGTAAATTAACGTATATGAAATTAGAAATGTTTTGTTATAAGAATTATACGAGAATGTAGTAAATGATTTAATGAAACTTGTGATAATGGTTGGTGTGTGAGGCAAAAATGAGCCATGACAGAGCAAGGCCAAAAGTCTAGGACCAGAATAGTAGAATAACAGATCTAGATGACTAAAAGTCTAGGATCAGGGTTCCAAATTCAAAAAGATGACTAAGAAACTGGGTCTAGGTCCAAACATGTAGTACCAGGATCAAAGGATCAGGAAGCACACCCTTGAGGCGCATTCCTAAATTCTTAGAACGGTTTAGATTATCGAATTAGGTTCTGAAAATAGGCCCAATGCCGTTCACATTTTAGAAGTTATCAAGTAGAATATACCAATAAAAAATCACATCAATCGGATATCGTTGGCCCTTTCATCAAATCACATATGTATTTTTTTTAAAAGATAAATGTAATTTAAAATATAAAACTCAATACAAATGTGATTTGATGAAAGGGCCAACAATATTCGATTGACGTGATTTTTTATTGATATATTCTACTATAGACACCTCATTTTTGACTAACCTTAAGATTCAGACGTCATCAATTGAGTGCTCGGTGATTGTGCATGTTGTGCTCGTTTCGAGTTTCCAGAGTTTTCGGCTGAGTGCCTTGCCTCCGGGCCTCTAAACTTTTTGTGTTTTGGCTCGGTTTTTGGACCAAGCCTTGTTGACCTTGCCTGGAGGGAGAGAGAGGTCTATAGACCACTTTTCCCTCTAGTAGGCCAGTTTCTGGTTTCCGGAGCCTTTGGCCGAGCGCCTTGTCTTGCTTCCATTTTGGTTTGGTTTTGAACCGAACCTTGTTTTCTCTTCCCTGGAGGAAGGGAGAGGTCTTGTAGACCACCTTTTTGTGGTCATAGACCACTTTTTGTGGTCGTAGATCACTTTTCTCACTTGGAGACTAGTTTTCGGTTTTCGAAGCCTTCGGCCACGCACCTTGTCTCGGGAGCGCTTAACATTCTCCTTTTGGCTTGGTTTTTGAACCATGCCTTGTTGACCTTGCCTAGAGGGACACTGTGGTCTAGGAGATCACTTTTTGTGATTGTAGACCACTTTTCCCTCGTAGACCATTTTTGGTGCTCGTAGACTGGTTTTTCGGATTTTTCGGCTGCGCGCCTTGCCTCCCGGACTCTTGTCTTGCATCCTTTTTGGTTTTTTTTTTGGCACAAACCTTGTTTTCCTTGCTTGGAGGGTGGAATAAGGATGGGAGACCAGTTCTTCCCCTTGGAGACCACTTTTCCTGCTTGCCAACCAGTTTACTAATCAGCCAACTAGTTTTTCTTGGTCTTTGGACCACCAATAATGGTCGGCCACCACATCATTGCCTTGCTTTCAGTGTGCAGACCACCTTTCCACCATGGTCGACCACTTGCCTCCCTGGCCGACCAGTGTAAGTAGCTGGCCGACCACTTCAAGTGGTCGGCAACTTTCCAACACCTTTGTGGAGATCTTTTCTTGCCAGCTGTGACAGCTGGAAGGCACAGAAGTCATCCTCCATACACGTTTATGGAGGGATGACTTAGAGCCTCAAGTGTGTTCAACAAGCTTCTTGTTTTATTTTCTATAAGAGGGAGGCCCTCCCTTCTTTCTCCAGGTTCAGAAAAGTTGGCTTGAGCTATAGATATACATATATCTCTATATCTCTCTCTTTGTTTCATTTTTGTGCTTGAAAGTGCATTTTCATCATACTATTGCACACAAACACACACTCAAACACCACCCTATTGTTGCTTAGGCCCGTTGTGGTTGGTTTTGGAGTTTTTGGACTAGTTTTGATCCAAAATAGCTGCTGAAGTTGTTGCTCTAAAGTGGTTCTACAAGGGTGAGCTTCTAACCTTTTAATCCCTTGTTCTTGATTAAGCTTTTGGCCCTACTTGCATGTTGGTTTAGGCATAACTTTCTATTGAAAAAAGTTTTGATTTTGCATGCTTGTAATGTTTGTTTAAGGCTTCTTTGGTGTTTGGAGTGGTCTACTCCCTTCCATGCCTTGTTTGGCTTTGTTTTGCACCATCACTTTAGGCCTTTGAGATCACTTTCTCTTGGCCTTTTAACCACTGAAATCTAGTGGATTTTCAGCGGTAAAACTTGTGCTTTGAGGTCCCAAATAGGAGAGGGTCATCCCCTCTCCTTGTGTTTTTGGTTGCTTACTTTATTAGCCTCATGTTTGAGCATGGTTGTTAAGCTTATGTTGGCTCCATCTTAGCATATATTTGGGGTTATTTCAGCATGGCATACCACTATTTTGACTTGGTTTTGTCACCTCTTGTATGCCTTTTACACTTGTACTGTAATCCTTACAAACTAGCTTTGTGTGCTTCATGAAGTAGCATGTCTTTCTAGCATGTTTTGAGTCCATCTCAGTAGGTTTTTGGTGTTTTTTTAGCATGCTATACCTCTGTTAAGGTTTAGTTTGTTAGCATCTTGCATGCTCCATGCACTTGTAGTGCATTTCCATTCACTAGCCTAAATGTGTATCATGCTTTTGATCATCATTCTAGCATGTTTTGGCTCAACTCTAAGAAGCTTTTTTCCTATGTTTTAGCATGCTTAAGCTCTGATTTGTATTGTTTTGGTCATGAATGCATTGTTTTGTATAGCCATGGTTCAATCTTGCTCACTAGCTTTGTGTAGTGAGTCCACTAGCATGCATTGCTTGAGCTATTTTCATGATTTGGTATCATTTTATATGTGATTTCAGAGCATGTTTCATTTCCATCCACTCACATCTTTCACTCTTTCAATGCGTTGGAGAGTTTGTGTTTTATGTCTTAACATGAGCCATTGTGCATGCCTTCATGCCTAAGCTTGCAAGCTATCATTTCAGTGTGTTTTTGGGGTTATTTTTCCATGACATAACTTTGATTTTTGTTGGCGAAGCCACCTCATGCTTGGTCTTAGTAGGTGTAGTGTAATCCTCCCTTTTGGCCTTGCATATTTCATGCTTCATGCTCACCATGCTAGCTTATTTTGGCTTCCTTTCATACATGTTTTAGCATCATTTTAACATGCTCTAAGACTGTTTTGGGTTGCCTTGGTCATATGCTTCATGTATTGCATAGCTGTAGTGCAATTGGTCTCGCTAGCTTTGAGTTTTAAGCACCATAGCATGCTTCATTTGTATCATGTACATGATTTGGCAACATTTACCATGTCATTTCAGAGCATATAGCATTGCCATGTTCCTACTTCTTTCACCCTTTGAGTGCCTCTAAGGGTTGTGCATTGTTGCCTTGTTTATGGCCTAGTGTGTATGCATGCATGCTTAGACATTTGAGCCCCCATCTCAGCATGCTTTGGTCTTTGTTTTGACCCATTTAAGCTCTGTCCATGGTTGGTTCATGCATTTATGCCATGTATTGCATGTCCGTTGTATAGTCCTCTTTGCTAGCTTTAATGCTTTAAGGACCCTAGCATGCTATGCTTGTATTGTTTGAGTGATTTGGCATCATTTCATACTTGATTTCAGAGCTTATAGTGTTGTCACACTTCCATGCTTTCCACTCTTTAAGTGGTCTTGAGAATTGCACCTTAATACCTTAATTCTTGAGCCATTGCATGAGCATGCTTGTCATGCATTTCATGCCATCATTTCCTAGCATTATGGCCACTGTTTTGGGCATGACTGAGGTCCGTCCATATTCGGTTTAAGTCCATTGAGCACATTATGTTGCATGCTTGTTGCATCACATTATGCTTGCATGCTTGTTGTTCTCATTATGTTTTGTATGCTCGAGTTGCATTGCATTGTGTATGCATGCCTTTAGCATTATTAGATTGCTTATGTTGCACTGCATTGTGTATGCATGCCATTAGCATTGTTAGGTTGTTTATGTTGCCTTGCATTGTTCATGCATGTCATTAGCATTGATAGGTTGCTCATGTTGCATTGCATCGTGTATGCATGCATTACATTGTGTTTACCGTGCTTGAGTTGCATTGCTTGTGTTTGGATTGGATGTTAGTCCAAACACGAGAAATGAGGGACGTTTCATACTTGAAATGACGAAACGTGCCTCAATTCTCCGTCGCCGACCCTCTTGATCAAGCATGATAGAGGTTAAGGCATTTATGTGTTATGTGTGCATTCATTTCACATTGATTCGTGCAATCTTAGCTTCTCGGCCATCATGCATCGAGATGCGTAATTGGTGGCCCGAGGGTCAAGAACTACACTCCCTTGAGATCATGAAATGATAGGATGGTGGTTGTGCACACATATGTTGCAAATACATTGCCATGCCCCTTCTTGTTCTCTGTTGCAGCAAACTGGAGAAGTGCAGCAAAAAGTGGTCGGCAGACCAGTAAAAGTGGCTGGCCGACCACTTTATTTGGTCTACAGCAATGGTAAGTGGTCGGCTGGTGGTCTACAGCATCAACAACTAGTTGGCCATGCTCTTGAGGGTCCCCAAGGTGAGTTAGAAGCTGTCTGGAGCTTGGTGCAAGGATCTGAGAACAATTGCAAACAGAGGCAATCTGGGGCATCGTGACGGATTTCTGAACGAGGCAACCGAGCATGCATGCACTCCTCATCCCGAGGACCTCTTTTTACTGCTTTCCTTAGCTAGTTTATGCTTTGGTTCTATACTTAAATAGTTAATGCATTTAGCTATTCGTTTGTGTTTAATTAGCTAGTGTAGTTAGCTAATGAATTTGTTTTGTAATAATTAGTTAACTAGGATTAGTTAATTAGTTTACTTGTAATAATTAGTTTAATTAGCTTAGATTAGCTAGTTAGCTCATTATTCGGACCCTTCGTCGAGAGGGCGAATTTTGTAATAAGTGTGCGTGTGTGTAATGCATGCCTTCTAACCCCCATTTCTTTCTCCCTTTTACTTACCTGCTTTCAGTGGTTAGTTCTAGGGCATCTTTCAATTAGCATCCTTATGCTTCGCATGCGTACACCCATTCATCTGTATTGCATGCACCGGGCTTGGCGTATCATACTAACTGTATTGTATTTCAATACATTTACTTGAATACGTGTTCAACAACATGTTATTGAGTTGCATTCACATGACATCTTAGAATAGCCGAGCCTATCTTAGTCGCATTTTTGCATGTGTTGCATTAGCCATCTTCACATGAACTAGGATCATGCATGATTTCTAACTAGTTCTCTATTTTGGCTTGAAGTATACTGTGAGTGTTTACGCTTTAGCATACTGCATGAGATGTGTATGTTGCCATGCTAGCATGCTTGCCATGAGGCTAACTGTTTAAGTGATTAACTGCTTGAATGCCTATGGGTGAAGGTTGGATTACTTGAATTGGAACAATTCATCAAAACTGTGAGTTTTAAACCCACTTGAGAGTGGCAAAATCATGTTTTCTAAGCCCACTTGAGGGTGGCAAAATTCACGACTTAGCCTACTTGCGAGTAACACATCTAAACAGTTTTCAAACAAACGAACATGAAGTGTTTTGTTCCAACTTAGGCGATCTAGTCTATACTTGTATGATGTGCACATCACATAGTAATTCTAGGTTAATAACCGGAATAAGAACACGTGTTTTCAAAAACAAAATATCATGTTAGTAAAGGCCGATCTTTGATCGGGTGAGCGGGGGTGCTCGTTGCATGACCTTCCCCTCTCGTACCCAAGTTTCCGAGCCGAGGCAACTTTGGTAATGACGGACACGTGGCCTTAGGCACGAGTCAAGGTTTCCTAAATTCTCCCAAAATAAAATATTTAGGTGGCGACTCTGTATCTGGCACAGTCCATGTTTGGCACTTCTTTATTAAAATCGATTTTCCAAAACGATTTGCCGGATTTGGACTCTTTGGTGATTTATCGGTCTCACATTGCACCTTGTGAGATTAGATTCAGAACTGTGACACGAGTTCGAACTGTAGTAGCTAATGAACAAGTGATTCGCGCCCTCGTGCGCAGAGCCGGGCATTCTCGGGCGGTCTACATCTACTTGATAACTTTTAAAATGTAAACTGTTTAGATTTTCGTGCTGGTATAGGTATTGTGGGCCGAACTTCGACGAGTGCCATTTTGTTTATCAAATCTATCCCTTTATTCACTTGTCCTTCCCCTAGAGTGCTTGAAGCGCTAGCAGTTCGAAAGGCCTTACAGCAGGTATTGTTTGGCCAACATCGTAATATCATTGTTGAAGGTGATGCTAAGGCAGTATATCAAAGCCTTAATGGTGCTATGCAACCTGCTCAAGACATTGCTGTAATTGTGTAAGACTGTCGAACATTAAGTCTTTCTTTCAATTTAGTCTGTTTTCGTTTTGTTCCGCATATTTGTAATGGTGTAGCGCATGATATTGCACACCATGCTCTGTCAATTGATGAGGCTTGAGTGTGGGACGTTTGTTTTCCATCCTGATGTTTACACTCCCATCAATCTGATATTGGGCTGCTAGACCCATTGTAATTATCTCTATGAATAAAACTCTTCTTTCTTTGGCAAAAAAAAAAAGAATTAGATCCTGAAATGGACCCAATAAAGTGTGTAACAGTTACTACTATGCATTCAGGGGCCCAATAAAGTGTGCAATAGTTGCTACTGTGCACCATGCACAGCAGTAACCCCAAACTCAATCAGTGTTTGGGGTTGTTGCTGCGCATGGTGCGCAGCAGCAACTATTGCACATTTTATTAGGCCCATTTGACAGTGTAATTCGATAATCTAAACATTTCACATTTTAGAAGTTATCGAGTAGAATATACCAGTAAAAAATCACATCAATCGTATATTGTTGGCTTTTTCATCAAATCACATTTGTATTTTAAAAAAATATATAAATGTAATTTGAAATATAAAACTCAATGGCAATAAAATGATGGTTGGTCCCTACGGAAAAAAAAAAAGGTCTTGTACGATCATTTGCACCATAACCTTGATTAGGTAAAACATTACAAGAACATATAATAATTATTGATGGTTGGTCCCTTGGATGGTGATTAAAGATGGCAATAAAATGATTTCTATCCAAGAAAAAAATAATCATAATTAAACAAAAGAAAGAATCTTGTGAGAACATTTTCCCACATAACATTGATTAGGTAAAGAATTAAAAGAATCATTGTAATCTGTGGGTGTTTTTTTTTTTTTTTTTTTTTAATACAACTAATTTGTAATTTCGGTTCAAGTTTAAGAATTCATAATTTTGTAATTCAAGAATTCGTGGGCGAAGATGCCGATGGAGCGGCTAAGCCTGAGAATTTTACAGAATTCTACAGAAGTTTAAAAGCCACTTGTTAATGAAATAAAAGAAATGAAACTATCAATTTGTTTAGTTTATAATTGGACTATATCTTATGATTAACAAAATAGCTCCTTTAAAATTTACTGTACCATTATTAACATACTTATGCCGTTTAATCGTGGTTTAATTGCAGTGTAAGAGCCACCATTAGAGTTGTAGGCTGAGAGAGGTTGAAGTTGAAAATCGAAATGCTTTAAGATAACAATTCATTTTTGAAGATATTGGTTGTGAACACTTCAGAATTTTGTATTCCACATTTTGAACTTTTTGAGCTAAAAATTACACTAGCAACAAAATCTTGTTGACACAACTTGCAAAACTTGCGACACATCATCTCTTTGCAATCTTTAAACACAACATTCATGTACAAATTTCTCACCCATTTTTTCCCTCTGATTCTTATGTTGTACTTATTCTTTGTTATCTCTAACAATAAAACATCACATTCTTCACCTTCTCCTTTAGGGCGGGTAGTGGGCGGATGCATGGACCATTAACTGTACGAGTAGCACGCATTGAAGCATTCTCATGCACATGTGGTTCCAAGTAGAATCTAGCCCGATAGGCTGCCAGATGAGCATAATACGCGGGTGGCACTGCACGAAACATGTAAATTTACATGATTGAATACATTGACACAAAGTCTAGGCTCTACCATGTGCATTACTATCGTTCCTATAGTAAGGGAAGAGTTAAAAGGTTACCTAGAGAAACAGACCGAGTGCACCGAGCATATCTACAACAAAAATGTTCACCAGATTAGTCATTGTGAAAGGATGAGTGCATTGTGGTAAAAACAAGAAAGAGAGGAGGATATTCTTACGTATAACATAGGTTGTTCGTCAGAGATTGGATCTCATCCGCACTAAAATTGTTCTCATCCCAGAGAACATGATAATGAGCCGGTCTGCTGGTTCCCTGCGAAATGTTAATCCCAACCTCTATTACTTGGAACATGGTATGCCATATGCTGTAATATGTGATAGAATAAGCCGGTACTATAGAAATTTAATCTATTTTTACAACAGTTTTTAGCAATCGGACATCAAATACATTTAGTTATCCCAAATGTATTTTCACATGATTTTTTTTTTTTTTTTTTCAAATTAATCATGTGAAATACATTTCCATGAGCATTAAGACATATATATATAATGACAAAACCCCACTCTGCTTATATTTTAGTTCATTACATTTGTTTTTCTTTGCTGGCTCCTAAGAAAAATATATTGGAAAATAAATAAATAAATAAATTTGGAGTTCCCTTGAATCAGTAAATTCACCATTTTGGAACAAAAGTATAACCATGTTTTAGAATATGTATACCAAAATGTAAATTGCTAGAGAATTAGTGTTTCCTTGTAACATTGATCCCAACATGTAAAAATGATCGCCATGCTATGCAATTATGTCAAAACCAACCCCTGTGCTCCAAACTGTCTACAAAGGTTCGTTAAGGAGTCGTACCTGTATCCCAGCATGACTACATAGATAGAAGTCAAACTCTGTAGGATGACAAATTTTAGTATCCACCACAGTACCTACAATTCAATAATGACTCATAAGTTCATACATCCCGATATTTATTCAAGCACCAATTCCATGACCAAAGCAAAAATCTAGCAAGCTCATCACAAATTTTAGCAACTACAAGATGTGAAAAATCAATACCGGGTAAGATATTGCCACTCTTGTCAATGCTACTTTTGTCGTTGTGGTTGCTTGCAAAAAGTCGTGTGTGGTGGCGCTTTTGGACAACAATGAATGTCACCGGAGGTTGGTAACTGGATTCAAGTGATGCACATGCCTAGAAACAGCCAGGTCATAAGCATAGAAGTTTGGTTAATGATGAAGATAGTAGGGGCTAAATATGCGGGAACCAACCTTACGAATTGCATCGAGTTCATATAGTAGAACCTGATAGAACTGCCCATCACTAACGCCATCCCTACAAGTGTAATTGATGGGGAAAGGAAAATGGAGCATCAGTACAAACCTTGAGTAGTAGCTAACGGCAAATCATGAAGACAAAATACAATTCCTTTGCTTATCTACCTCTATCCCAACCACAAAAACAAAACAATAATAATAATAATATTGTACAAATCAATGGGAAGGGAACTGTCTGTGAAAAATTGGAGTATGGTTACCTGTAGAATATTATTCTCAATGGTTTTTGTCCAGTTGCCTTTTGAAAGGATAGTAAAAGCTCTCTGCATTAGAAAACTTGTAATTGTCACATCGATTACAGTATAAGCTAAGTCTGTGCTATTTGGTATCTACAAGAAATACTACTGTGACCACTTAAGAACAAAAATAAAAAAATAAAAACACCCTTTCATTGAACATGTTTAAAACAAATAAATCTATACTTTTAATTGTTCACCAAAAACATTAAACATGTTTATATTTATTTTTTAATATTACAAAATAAAAACATATTTGGTATACATGTTTTCAGAAACTTGTTTTAGAAACAAGTGAGGGTGGTCGGAGAAGGTCAACGGCAAGAGGTGGTGGCAGAAGGTAGTATCCGTTCACTGCAGGTGGTTGCTGGCGGCCAAAATTGGTAGCCAGCACCCGAGGGCAGTTTAGATGTGGAGGTCAAAGGGGTGACCATAGTGGTGGTTGACGGTGGTTGGTGGACGAAGGGGGTGAAGAAGGGAGGAAGGAGTGAAAACTGATTTTCAAAACAAGTCAAAACACTATTTTGTTTATAGAACTTAGTACATTTTATAAACTGTTCACATTTTTTCAGAAACCAAAACAGACAACAAATAAATTTTTCTTTTGAGTTTTAAATTTTTTTGAAATCACAAACAAACAACTGTAAACATAAACACTACCATATCAGATTGGTTGTAACATGACAATTGACCACACAACACAACTAAAGTCATGTAAAATTTGGAGTGAGTCTTAAATATGTACCTAATCATGCCGCCACTAACAGTGCCCCCTTGAGGATCTTGCCAAGTTTTGTACAAATCTTGAATGAGTTCTTGCCGATGAGGCTGCGTGCAAACTAAACCAGCATACTTTGTAACTTCTGGCCAGTCCTGCGAGGCTACAACCTGTACCAAAGCAATTGGAACTACCTTAAACACTAAACCAACTAACATAGCTTTCAAGTTTATAAAAAAAAAAGGTTTGTTATTCTTACAGCAGCTATTGATGGACTACAGTCCTCCCCAGACTCTGGATGAGTTACATCAGCTCCAAATATTATTGTCGGAATGTCACTTACCAAAGGAATTCTCCAACTTAAAGCGTCTAAGAGCACATTATTCCTTCCCCCCATCTAAAAATTAAAATTAAACATAAAAAATAAATAACAAAGGGAATAAGAAGAACCGTGAATCCGATCTTGTGGAGATTGAATCTGTAGTGGTTATGAGAAGAGAGAACACAATAACTCATCTTTACCTTGACATTAATCTTAAGTGACAGGTTTGCCAGGTACTGTCTGCTAATCTTTAGGACATGTTTGGTAAGACAGCATTGCGAAATCAACCCGAGCTCTGTTTCACAAATTCGTTTCAGATCAGCCTGAAGTAGAAGGACTGCTAATTGTAGTCAATGAAACTTCACAGCATACCATACAATTAATTCTCAAAAAAATTCAGTTCCTAATATATGAGATACAGAATTGAAAAAAAAAAATTAAAAACCAAAAAAAAATATAGATTACAGGCAACGTGCATTTCACTTTTTTAAGAACCAAAAATAGAAATTGCAGTCATTGAGACAACATATTAATTTGAGATTAATCATCCAAGATCCATGACAACATAGATGCACAAGGGTATGTTTCATTGTCAACAGAAACATACAGATGTATGTGCACTGTCCAATTAATTTTTATTATATGATAAAGAAATGCAAAATAACACTATTTCCTAAAGTTTAAAAGGAAGAAGGATTAATTAGGTATAAATCTACATTATTTTTCTTTTATCACTTGTATCCTAGTTATATTGTGTTTCACATGTATCCAAGCAATGAACATGAGTATTCTTCAAGTGTCTGAAGCATATCCAGAAAAAATGTATAAAGTAGAACACACTTGGACTGTATCACACACATGTTGGAAAGTGTCTGACGAGTGTTGGTATAAAACACAAACACGACACCTCCTTAGAAGTGGTTGTGCTTGTTAGTCTATATTCATCTAGAGTGTAAAAATTGCAATTTGCAACAAGTAGCCACATACCATACAAAGAGCCATTGTTGTCCGGAAGAATGGCGATAAGTAACTCTAACTCCTTCCCTCCAAGGTTATTTGCAGCTGCACTACATACATATTTCAAAGCCTTCTTTACTTGATCCGGTCTTGCTGAGTAGATAGGAATTACAGGCTCAAAGTTGAATTCCTGAGGATAACAAGTCAACAAAATCTAACCGTCAACACAACAATTTTAAAAGCATAAAAACTGAACATAAAAATTACATAAAGTCAATCAATCCTGCAGCAGCTGAAATTTTCCCAGATTAACAAGTTTACCATGCCAGAGCCTTGGCACATCTGAGCCAACTGATGACAAAAACCTCGAACTGCACTTTCTTGGACACTTCGTGAGAAATTGATACACGCCCAGTAATTTACAGTACCTCCATTTATCACTTTCTGCATTATTACAGCAAGATTAAATTTTCTTAGATACCCAATGCATAGTGAAATTCTAATAGCTTCCTTGTACAAATGTCGTGTTACCTTATTCATCATGTTCCACTGACCAACTTTAGGTAAGAACTCTTTCTCTTTCCCGTTATCATTGTATTTCAGCTATTAAAACCAAAACAATGAACAAATCATAGTTAGTATTGAAAACAGATGTCATGGAATTGGATGCTGTGGAGGAAATACCCATGGGGCTGGAAGAACACGAGCCTCAACCGATGTAAGTTTGTCATCAATACTGATGCCAAACTCTTTTGCATAAGGATCTTGGTTATATCCATTTTGGTGCATTGTCTGAAAAAATACCAGAATACTTCAGCTTTATGTCCGTCACTGCTCTCTATCTAAATATCAACACATGTTTCCTTTTGGGTTATGAAAATAACTATTCCCTATATCATGTGGCAAGTAATTAGACTTGAATGAAGCGAGAGTCCATGAAGGGTAATGTTTTCAAAATATGTTTTCTTTCTTCCTTTTTTTTTTTTTTTTTTTCAGAAAACTAAGTACCAGTTTAGTGAATAAAATGAAAAAATAAAAAAACACTAATCAGTATCGTATGATTTTACCTTTTTTAGGCAAAAAATAATTTTTTTAATTTTAAAAATATATTGTGTTTTTATTTTCATCAAACTAGCTTCTATTATTTGGAAGGGGGAAAAAAGATTTTGAAAACAACCAAACAGAGTTCATGTGACAGAATCTCAAGGTTTCCACAAAAAATGAAAGGAGCAAGCAACAAAAAGTGATCCATAGTTAATTAGATAGTTTCAAATTTCAGCCTTCAAATCCTTGTTTTTATTAAAGAAGCAGAAATGAATCCAATAATTGAAGATGCAAACCTTCAAAATGTCCATTTCTTGTTCTTGAGGTCTTTGGCATGAAAATTTTAACAAAGAAGTTATTTGCTTATCATTCAGCCTTTTTGTGTATCTCTGCCCATCAACTATCTTGCAAGCCTGAAAAAATATGGAAAGATACTGATAATTAAGTACAGAAAACATAATTTTGCATCACTAAATTGAGAAATTAGCTAGAGCCTACCTCCATTGGCAAATAGTTCACTTTCCTTGGATTTCCCACTTGGAGGCAAGGTAGATGGGGATGTTGAATGGTAAACCCATACACCTCTTGAAAGTATTCAACAACCGATTTCATGTTCTTCTCCTCATCAACTGGAAAACTTAGGAAGGAAAGAAAAGAAAAAGATAACTACCACTATAGAAGAGAGGGAGGGGATAATGGAACAAAAAATGAAGACTAGGAAGCATAGATACTCCAAAATGGGGGTTGTATCCATGTCTGACATGTGTTGGACACCAACACGGCAATGAACGTGTAACAGTTTGTTCGGGTGACCGCTCGAGCTCGAGCGGTCATCTAGTCGCTCGAGCGTAGATGCGCAGCTCCCAGTGTTTTGCATGTTTGCAGGCGAGATTGCTCGAGCGATGGAGTGGTCGCTCGAGCGCAAAATTCAAGCTCCCAGTATTTCCACTGTAGCTCTACAAAACCTTTGGAACCTTGCGTTTACCGCTTGAGCAGTGAAAAGCTCACTCGAGAGGTCTGATTGGGACAACTTCTTTAAAAGTCAACCACACACTCTTCCTTCTCACCTTTTCCAACTTTTCTCTCTCTCTAACACCCATTTCCGAACCCTAACCCTAAAACCCTTGATTTCCTCGAGTTTTACATTAGATTCACCTTAAATCCTTCAAGAAAAGTGAAGAGCAAACTTGATTCGAGATTCTCACTGATTGGATAGTGTTTTTGATCAACTCTATTGTTAGGTCTTCATCTCTTAGCTACCATTTCGAGGCAGGGGGTATCTTTAACTTGTTATATTCTTGCTTTGAGATTTATATGTGATAATTTTTTAGTTATAACGATGTATGGGATAATTTGTTAAATGAGAGGAGTTTTGAGAAATTAAAGGGGATTTTTCCCATGTTTTGGAACAATTTATTCATACCCTTCTTGATTATTGCTAGAAATTGTGACTATTGACCTTCTATACACAAATGAGGAGAAAGCCCCAAATTTTATGAAACCCTGGTTTTCGAATTGAATTGATGAAGGGGATTTTGTTCAATTGACCCTTGAATGGTGAAATTGAAGGTATTGAGCTTACCTTGGCATTGAGATATGGACTTCTTTTATAACTTGTGGAAATAAATTCTTGAGATTGGGAGATGATGACATTGTGCAATTGAAGAATTTATTATGTGATAAATAATATTATAGTGTTGTTGTGGATTGAACAAACTTTAGGGAAAATTTATTTGAAAACTCATGCATCATGTGTTTCAAAAAATTTCATGTTATTTAACTGTCTTGTGGATATTTGGAAAATGTCAAAGAGGGTAAATAGCATATGAGTTTGGGTAATTGAGCCACGTTTCGGGAATTGAGTTGTGTGTTGTATCTATACCCACGCAGGGAGTCAAGGTGCCCAATTGCCCTGTCTGTGCATATCGCTGGACCAATATGAGAAAGGTTTTTGGGTGTCCACGAGCCTACCATTTATAGAGAAACTTGATTTTGGGTGTCCACAAGCCCTCCATTTCAGGAGTCGGCAAAAGTGGAGAGAGAAAGATTTTGGGTGCCCATCGCCCCGCCATATTAGAGTCAACAAATGTGAGAATATTTTCTGCATATAAATCTATATATGTATGTATGGTTTTGCAGCTCTTGCTCGGGATGTCGTAGCGTATTTACCACCCCATGGTTGTAGATGAGATTTTGAATGGAAATCATGCATTGAACATTTGTGCAAGATATGTAAACTACAGGTTACGACACGATAGAAAACCCAGATGTTCGTGAAGTGTCCTAACCATATACCATGTCCATGTCTGTGTCCATGCATCTTATAATGAAGTTTAAGTGCAAGATATGTACATAAGTTCCCTTGTTGGCTGGGATGTCAACCCTGCAATACGATACTTCCTTCGCATGTTTCCCCTGTGTGTAACTTCTACTTTGATACCTCTAAGGGCTTTCTTAACCTGCTCAACATCCACATAACCATTGGTTAGATATTGCCAACTTATCTTCCATTTCCAAAAAATTCTGACATTACTTTTAAGGCGTGTAGCTGGAAAAAAATGATTGTATCAAATCTAATGGTCAAAATGTCATTTTATATGCACATGATTTCAGTCCTGGACAGACAAATGAGTGATCTTGGGGCTAGTTGATACTGAGTATGTAAACAGCCCAGCTCAAGAACAAGTCCATAATTTAAAATGTACACAAGAAGACTGAATTCCAAAAGAAATTGCAACCGAAAATATTTTATAAAAGAGGGGGGGGGGGGGGGTGTAATAGATCAGATGACAGGTAAAAAGAAAATATTTTTTAAAAGAAGGAAAGAAAATTTTAGCAACTAAGCTAGAGGAGTTTCAAACAATACACACACTGGTGTTAGTATCCTCTGTCAGTTGAAAATCCACACTGCAGATGTGCACTAAGTCATGATATCCTGAAGCATTCAATGTAACCAACCTCATGGCTGGCATTAGTCATGACTGAGATAACAACTAACATTAGCTAGACTTCAAAGAATTTCTGATTTCTATGCCTGTCAATGTGGGCTATCATGATTTGATAAGCTTGGTTTAGAAAAAATAAAAAATAAATAAAAAGGAACAAATTTGGATGTCACTTGTGAAATTAAATTCATAGACCAGTATTTTTATATGCAGCACTTAATTCCACTTTCAAGGCACAACTGAAATTTCTAACTCCAAACGGGTGAAGTGAGATGTAAAAACAACAAATCTGAGCGAAGTCCATTGAACAACTAAATGTCTGCTTAATTATCAGTGTCATTGTCATTTTACTGACTTTTTTGGGATATATACTAGTCCTCAGAAGAAATGAATTATGTGCACGGTAAAGATTTCCACAATTAAGAATATATTCATGAAGAGATTTACACAGAATAAAGAATATGGCAACTTTGTGTCTGCAACTTATGATATTATACCTTAACACGATCTGCATCTGATAGTGGCCTTGAATAAACATCTTTACCCAAAATTTGAGCTACAAACTCAATAACAGGGAGTGGTTCAATGAATGCGGTTGCTGACATGTCTGAACAAGAAGATTCAAAAGAAAATGGTCTTGAGTAATAATAAATATGAGATGGATCGAAACTAAATCGAGGAGACGAATCACCTACCAATATTTAGTGACAATCCCATCTGGGTAGGTTTTATACTCTGGTAGAAACCACGCCATGACTGTAAACCGTTACCAAGAGGCTGTGGTCTGTTAATATTGGGGGAATAGAAGAATCTCCCAACTGAAACATACCTACATGTATATATCCAGATTAAAACATAGCACACAACTCAAAAATCAAACATAAATTCTTCAGTTTAATTTCAAATTGAAAACCAAGATAATGGGAAAAAAATTAAATAAAGAAATAAAAATGAACCAGTGGAAGGTGCACCTTTGGGCTGCAAGCTCCCTTAACACAATATCAATGATCTTAAGCGCCTCTAGAGGAGTATCTACTTGTTTCCCAGAAAGAAGTTCACGCAATTGATGCATACTAGCATGAGCTACAAACTTGATTGTTACTTTAAATTCTCGTTCCCTGACAAAATTAGTTAAAACATACTCAAAACTTCACCAATCAATTATTACATAAACAAGACAATACAAAATAAGGCAATGTCACCTAGCCTCATGGGTTGTGACAGGTTTATCAAAAAAAAAATTCTTTTTTCAGGCTCTCAGGTTGTGAGTTTTTTTTTTTGTAGGGTCTAAGTGAATGTTTTGTGAGCTCCTCAGGCGAGAGGAAGCTTCTTCGTGCTCCGGTCTGTCTGTTGAGCTCCTTTGTATTGTAATAAAATTCTTAGTTGCCAAAAAAAGAACATAAAATAAGTAGCAAAATTGTTAAATCACTTACTTTGCCATGCTTATGGACTCATCTCCGTCTGCTAATATTATCGTAAACTTCTTCAAAGTGAAAGGCATTAGCCCGGCTGTGTAAAGCGCTCCTCTTCCATCATAAACAGGCAGCATCTTCCCCAAGTCGGTATCTCTATGAAGCTTCACCAACTGGGCCATTATAGCTTTGTTCAATTTAGTTGAATTAACTTCTGGGATAATCTTAACCTGCACCAAAAAGTATTAAATTAAAAAAGCTATAAATATCCCAAAGATTAATGAAAACTAAGGCCATTCCCAATGCTAAAAAAAAGCCAGCCCAGTGCACTAGACTTTCCGCCAGTGCACAGGTCTAGGAAGGGTCAGATGTACACAGTCTTACCCTGCAAATAAAGAGACTATTTCCATATTTTGAAGAGATGGGCAGAGACATAAACAAGAACTTACACTATACTGAGTCAAGTCCCCCTCTGATATTTCAGCTAGAAAATGATTGGCTTTAACCAAACATTTGGTACCCAGCTGGCCATAGCCAGGCCTTCGGTGTAACACGACGCTTTTGTTCGAAGGAGGCGGCTTCTACATTGAATATTTCAGGCTTTCACATTCTCTGCGCAGTTTCCATTTTTGATCCTTTCGCTGATCTTCTCCTTCCCCTGCCGCTCCCTTCAATCTTATTTGCATCTTCAGAGCTCTCTTGTGATAGTGAATGCTGATTCATTGAGTCCTGTAATGGCCTCCTGGAGATGAAATGCCTTTGCTCAGGCTCTTTGGGTTGCCAGTGGGGCATTTTATCAAGCAATCAAGAACCTTCACATATTTCATTTAAGTAAGCATCATAAGATCTCACACACACAAACATATATAGAGAGAGTTGTGATATACAAACGAAAAAAGTACACAGAATTTGTAAACAAAATAATATGCATTAATTCTAACTTACCATTTTAAAACAAATTACTAATTTAAATGACTTTTAATTACAGAAATGTCGCCATCACATTATTTCGGTGACAAATTCTGTATGAGTAGCACTTTCTTATAGGATCTAGTGATGACCGCCCATTGAGCGTTCATTAAGGACCAAATAATGCCAAAAAATATAATGGAATTTCGATCCACATTTCACATATTTCATTAACTTTTTACACATTTCCATATATATATATATAGAGAGAGAGAGAGAGAGGGAGGGAGGGAGGGAGGGAGGGAAGGTAATGTGTGATGACAACAAAATAGCACCAACTAGGTGTTGAAAGGTCATGGCATGACATTTTTCTCGTGTACTTTGAGAATCTTGAAGAGGGTAAGGACTGAGGGGGAAAAAAAATAGGCAAATGCAATAGGAGAGAATCAAATCTCCGACAGTATTTCTTTTCTTATCAGCACTGTTATTCTCTGAAAAGTTTTTTACGGCAAAAAAAAAAAAAAACTGTGAAAGAGACATGCAAAGCAAACATCCTTGGGGCACGGTGCAATAAGTAATAATTACCCAAATTAACAAGAACACAAAATAAGAAATAAAGGTATAATTTTAATATACGTACCATATTAGTTGATACAAATTGGGTATTTATCCTTCTGACACCAATGCACCCTCATATACCAATTGAAAATAAAATAACATTATGTATCAGTTCTCGATACACAATGATTCATAGCTGATTCAAATCCAATAGGACCAGCTCACACCTCATACAACCAATTTTAAAAATTTACTATTGCGATACCTAATTCAATTCTCCCAATACTGATTTGTCTGCCGACAGTGCTTTTTAAAATCATGGCATATACACATGCATATGTACGTTTGTATAAAATTATATGTATGCATTTATTTGCAGCACTGTTTAATCTTCACCTTTTAATTCTTGCATCAAGTACAAACTCAAAAGTATATAATGGACCACATGGCAAACACTCAAGAAGATTCCACTAGTCTATCAATTGTTTGATTATATGCATGAACCAAAAATATTCATAGTTAATACAAGAAGAACTATATGTATGATACCTAAATCAAGATACACAACTCACAAGCTTCAACATTCAATCACAAGCTTCATTGGTGACAAGGAGTTCAAGCGGCTATAACCAACTAGGAGACTTGTACAACAGCACAATCTTACACAACTTTAGCAAAGCCTGCTATTCTCAAAAATGAATAATTTGTAAATTTAAAAACAAAGAAACCAATCATTAATAATATATTTTGGCATATAGAATTTTCTTAAAAGTGGGTCCCACTTGTCTATTCATATAAATTTTGTGTTCGGTTTCTATGTTATAAGTGGATCAGTCAAGAAATATTGCATTGCGAACAACATGCATGCTTTGGTGTAATTTCTTATATGTTGAAAGTTAATAATAATAGTAATAAAAAATAAACTAAAATATACTATTTTTTCTATTTCTTAATATTTAGTTTTTCAACTTATTTAAACTATTTACGTCTGGTAACAAACTATACCAAACTATTCAGCACAAATTTAAATAACAAATAAGAAAAAAACCTATAAGCAACCCCATAAATTGCACAATATGGCTAGGTATATATATGGATGATGAGTTTGTCTCTTGTGAATAGACACCAGTGTACGTACGGATCATAGGTTTGTCTCAAGTGAATGGACAAACCAATTGTCCCCTCGATGCTAACCAACTCAGATCTCTTCTGTTCTGTGGTGTTAGCCATACATCGGGATAACCAAAAGACAGGGTTCCAATATATATAATCTTTTGTTGGTTAAATCCATTGGATCATTGAGGATATTGGACTAGTGGATCTTGCCAGCTTCTTAGCACTTTGCACTTAGCTAGGACAGCTTTGTAAACACAAAGAACAAACCCTTTTCAGCAAGCTTTAACTCCTCCCAAAACCTACCTATAAGGACTTCTTTTTCTTTTCTTTTTTACTTAAATCTTTTTAAGATAGAGCTATATTGGACACATTCTTGAGAGTAAATTTTGAAGACTCGTCACTCACAAATTACACATCAATTAAAATCATAATATTAAAAAGAGTTGAACTTAAAATGTCTGAGTTTACTGTTCAAATCGAGACAAGTCACCGTGTACATTGTTAGGGAAAGATATATTATGGGTGGGCTCGAATATGGTGACCCACCCAGCTCAAGTTTGATTTTTATTTTATATTTTGTATCAAATTAGTCTAATTAACGAAAATAGTCACTGAGTTGAATAAATTTATATTTTTTCCGATAGAAGCATAATACATGCAGCTTATGTGCATATTTTTCATCAAAAAATTACTAATAATTATAATCAATTGGACCAAATTGAGACAAAATCATAAATTTTGGGATCAAAATCGAGCCAATTAAAACTCCAGGGATCAAAATGATACAAAGATGACAATATAGAGACTACTGTGTGGTTTACCCTATAATAATTAAAGTTATAAACTCAACATTATTATTTTTAATGTTGTAACAATTTTTTTTTTTCTATATTTCCAATGTATCTTTAAAATTTATTTTATAATATATAAATTTGTTAGACGGTGTTATGTTTTTAAGATTACAAATTGAGCTTAGAATCAGATTTGGAAGCCCGATGTCGAGTCTTTAACTAGATTTTCCAATCTCTAGTCTCTAGACCTAACCAGGCAGATACCAATCCTAATATATACAACACAATAATAAATAGGGAATATCAAAGCCTAACATAAAGTTTAAAATTTGGGCATATAGTGGTATGCATAGATGGCTCAACCAGCAGCATCTAAAGAAAATTTCCACGTACCTTCAATGCAAATGCAGAAAGCTATCATTTCAGTCTACATTTTTACTTTGTACTCTAAAAGCTGGATACTATGGAGAGCTTTTGCTCTGGGTGTCAGCGGTAGAGAGAGCATTGAATGCTTATTACCCTCTATTTAGTTGGACAATGTGGGGGATTTAGAACAGGAAAGGTAAATACACAACAACAATGGGATGATGATGATGATGATGATCACAAGAAGTAAAAGCACAAATTTAAAAGTGTCTGATCGTTCCATATATAACATGGGGGATGGATTGGATTCTCTCCACAAACTTACCCTTTAGATCCCTTTAGACTTTGGGATTTGCACCATAGATATGTTAGAACCAAGTAACGCGATCATGAGGCAATGTGTAAGTCTTAAGCTGTAAGCATTTCAAATTTTCAATTTTTATTGTATTAAATAAATAAGTAAATACTTTTCTGTTCAAAGCGTCGAGCATTTCATTGCAGAGAAAGAAACATGCTTTCATTAAAAGAGAAATCTTTTTCTTAGCTAATCATGTACTTAATTTTGTTCATGGAATTTCCTTACAAAGGAAGTTCTTTTTTATATTTAAATTATGTATTAGATTAAAATTAACAAGAGCTCAAGATAAATTTTCTATATTTGTAATCCTCTTATGCTTATGCATAAAAGGTGTACAAAACGCACCTAAAGCGTACAGTCTCGGACTGTAATCTACAAGCCTTTAAAGAGTGTTGCGAAAATATTAAAGCCTCAATACTTTTTGTCTTAGCCTTGCCTCAATTCAAGCCTCAATAAAGCATTTTAAAACTTTGATTAGAACTTAATTATCAACCAATCAACCACTAAGATTAATCCCTTTTTTGTTTGTTTTTTTTTTTTTTTTTTTTTTCCACATAGAATAGGTAGTGGTATCGTTGATTCACTTTTCCATTTTATGTTTACAAAAAAAAGGAAATATGTTTTAAAAAAAAAATCTTGATATAAATAAAACTTATTTGATGTATAAAAATATTTTGAAAACAAATAAACATATTTAATGAATTATCGGAGGTGGTGGTTGGCGGTAGAGGGTGAATAGATATGATGACTGTATGTGACTGTCGAGGAGAGATCACAAACGATGACCAATCAATTACACGAAGGTAGCGCAAGGTCATTGGAATTGGTGGAAGGTTGTCAGCAGTTGGCCAGTCTATTGTGGCGGGAGGTGGTGAGAAAGAGATGAGAGAGTGAAAACTTATTTTTAAAACACAATACAAGAAATTAAGGTTTTAGAAACAAAAATTTATGGACAAAATAATTTTGTCGCCTAAAGTGTTATTATTTTATTTTTAACAACAAACTTAGACATTTGATGATGAATTACTGACATTTTGAGACCAAAACTTTTGTCTCAAAAAATAAATTTTTTTGAGATTAAGTTATTTTGTCTCTAACAGTGCATTTATTAGCGATATTTTCAAAATTTTGTTCTTAAAAGCTTCTTTTTTAACTTTTTAGAACGACTTTTTAGCGATTATCTTTTTGACAACTAAAATTAGTCCCTAAATATTTTTTAAAACAAAATTTATACTTTTAGAAACAAAAAAAATGTGATCTCTAAGACTCTTATATTTTGTAGTGACAAATGAAAACACATTTCTTTCATTTTCAAAAAAAATTTAAAATTTTGAAATTAGTTTCACTTTTTAAAAATAATAACAATATACCAAACACATTTCCCATTTTTAGTTTAAAAAATGGAAATGAAAATAAAAATAAAACAAAACAAAACAAAACCAAAACACAATCTTTACCAAACGATCTGTTTTTTTCTTTAGACCTATAATTCAGCTAACTAGGGTTCTTTTGACCCAAACTTTGGATTTTAAAATCCACCTCATAAACTGAGTAAATGCAATAATACTAACCCATTTTGTAAAGTATGTCAAGAATAACTTTCACATAAAATAAATTAATTAATAAACATTCTGAAAATATTTAATAATTATTTTGGAGGAACAAATTTGGTACAAAACTATTTAAATGGTGTCGAAGGTTCAAACGTCTCTACTTATAATCCAAATTGTCTGCTGCATGGTGTGTGTGTGATTGTATTTGTATGTGTCTCTGAGGACAAAACCCTTCAAAACAACGATCCATTCCCATTGACCAATAAAGAGCTTTATTCTCCGATAACGACCACACACTGCTAGGGTTTTTATCGTCCAAAACACCACCGGTACACTGTACCACACTTATAGCTCCTACCTAAAGCATAGGACAACCACATAATGACATTTATAATTATTATATAGTCCGGAAATATTATCTATCATTGTTTACATAGGGACCGACTTCCTCCAGTTTCAGATTAAATTGGAGGATTAAATTCGTGCAGATTTATCACTAGTTTTGTTTTGATAATTCGAATCATTTAATGTGTAGAACTCATCGAGTATTATATACTTATAAAAAATCACGTTGATCGAATATCGATAGTTATTTCATCAGATCAGATTCTGTCAACTATTTATTTTTTTCATTGTCCATTTTTTTATACAAAACTGATTTGATCGCGTAACTATCGATATCCGATCAACGTAATTTTATATAAGTATGTAATACTCTACGAGTTCTACACATTCAACTGTTTTGATTATAGAAACGAGATCCGTGATGAGCCTCCAAAAACCCAACAATATCCTCCAATCCGATTGGGACTGAAGGGAAGCCAGACCCTTCTTAAAAAAATTATACTTCAATGTATGGTTAAAAAAATTACAAATCAGCGATAAGCTTTATGAACTTTAATAATTAAATATATAAATTTTTTATGAATTTATAAATATTTTATGAAAGTTCCACTTTATTTGCATTTTCCCCTTCTTGTAAGTAAAATATTGGAGATTTTAAATTTTAAATTTATAAATTTACATACAATAATGTGGAAAGAGAGTTGAGCCTACGTAGGAGCCTTTTGGGAAGCTAGCAAAAAGTTAGCTTTTAGCTTTTAACTTATTTTTTGTCATATTATCTCTCACATTTTTTACATACAAAAAGGACAAAAAAAACTAAAAAAGGCCAAAAAAAATCAGCTTTTAACTAACTTCTCAAACCACCCTATAGTTGAATGTGTGACAAATTAAAAATTATCAACTATCATATCATGTCATTGTAAGTTAAATTGGAAAAGTTATTTTCAGAGTCCTAAATATTTTTCTTCTTTCAATTAATGAAAAACTAGAAGATATACTAAATGGTCATTTGATATCTTAACTACCTAAGAGCATCTCTAATGGTTTATCAAAAAAATTTTATCAAATCTAAGTAAAAAAAAAAAAAAACAATTTCCTCTATTTGATATCACCTATTCCAACGGAGAAATTTAACTTTTTATCAAATTACCGATCAACCGGGCAAACAACCGGCCAACGCAGAAAATGAAAAACTGAGGAAACAAAGAGGTGGTTGACTTGGTGGTCAACCGCCTAGTGTAAAATTTTCACAAAATTTTGCTTAAGGTGATCATTCGGAGGGACGTCCGGCTGGTTGTCCGGTGGGACCTATCTCCAACGTAAACGCATAGTGTTTTGGTGAAATCTACTCCGCTTCTCATTTTGGTGAAACTTTTAGTGAATTCTCAATTTGATATTCGTTTGGTAAAACCGTTGGAGCCATAAAAGTGATATTTTTTCACCAAATTCAAATCTAATGGTGAATTTGATTCACCGTTGGAGATGGTCTAACAAATGTGAATTAGCATTTTTCACTTGTAAAATTTTATATTGATTTGAAGTAATCGTGATACTTCGAGGCCACCGATTAAATACGATAGGATTATTGATAAGATTGTAACGAATAAGTTATATCATGATGAGATGAATGATTAGATATATATATATGATATAGAATTATACAGAACAAGTTATAACATAATAGATGGGATAAATGATTGAGTAAAAAGAGTGATGTATTATATTTGTTTAGAATAAAATAAAAATGTATAACTACTTTTTAGTGTTGAATGAAGAAAAAAATAATTCGGAGATACCTAATTCTTCTAATACCACAATACGTATTGTATTATTAAATTCCTTATTTTTCTCTATTTCATTTTTCATCCCAGTAATAAAATTATGTAAAATTATAATAACATATGAAATAAACAACCTATTAATAATCCAGTGAGCCCAAATGTTCCCCCCACATTTAATCCCAAGTGATTGCCCAACAAACAGGCCTTGAAAGTATAGGAAAATCACACCCAAAAACATGGGCCTGAAGGCCCATTCAACCCGTTAAAAAGGGTCCATAGAATTATATTTTAAACTGATAGAATTGGATTGAGCTTTTTTTCTTTTTTTTATGTCTGTTCATAACCATGGCAGGCTTGAGAAATTGTTTGAAATCCCGGCTGAGCCCGTAAATTTCATCTATACACAAATACGTATTGCATGTGTTTATTTTTATATTATTTAACTTTGTTGTTTGACATGAAAAATAATTTATTAATGACTTAGTTTTAAAAAATTAGGGTTTAAGGTTTTAAGAACGGAATGAAATAAGAAAGTTATTCTTTATTATGTATTTTAGTAGGATTTATATTCTCAAACTAGTAATCCAATTTCCCTGTTTATCCATGGGAATTTCACATTTCTGGAGAAAATTGTGCCCCCACAATATTTTAATTTTATTATTTTTAACTAACGCACACAAAAACTAAATATAATCGATGCATGCACAAGGTGGTGTTAAGTGTTCTCAAATTTTATTTTCTTTTTACAAAAAATTATATAGTATTATGTAAAATTTTAGGAAGTTTTCGCAAGTTCGCATCACTAAAATTATTAAATACATCTTTTTTTTTTTTTTTTTTTTGATCGGCAAAAAAGAAACTTTATTGATGAAATAAACAAGTACAGGGTACAAGACAAATTACATCAATAAAGCAAAGGGAAGTGCAGAAGCATTACAGTGAGCTAAATGATCCCAACTAGGTTGGCACCACCGCGCTCACCCTATCATTTGCTAGCACCCCTAAGTTGGTGAGAGACCAACGGAAAAAAAGAAAAAAAAAAAAAAAAAAAAAAGAAAAGAAAATAGTGGATGTTTTGATTAAATACATCTTAAATACATCTTAAATGATGTGTCAATAATATTTCTGAAATTCTTATGACAATAGTGGATGTTTTGATTAAAAATGAATAGACATTAAGAAGTGTAAGTGTATATAAAAACTTTGTAGATAAATTGCACTTAGGCCTCATTGGGAATAAGTTATTTTAATAATTTTTGAATTTTTACGAAAAGATGTTCAGAAAAACAGAGAGAATGATGTGACAACTTATAATAACTTTTTAGCTTTTTAGTTAAAATTGAAAATTGCCAAATAAAGCCTTAATACCCCTACACTTTCACCAAAATCTCAAGTTAGTCCCTTCAATTTCAATTTTAATAGTCAACTTCTTATACTTTAAGTTAAGTTACAATCTCATTATATCCATCTACCGTTAACAAAGTTGACAGAATTTGTCATTTGATGCATATGTAACATTTTTATTGTCTTATTAGCACTCTTACACTTTTATTAAAATTTTACTTTAACTGTTCTACTTTCACCAAAAGCTCACTTTGATTCTTTCACTTTTAATTTTTGTTGGTTTTATTAACATTAGGAGAACGAAATGGTAAAATTGAAATTTGACTTAAAAGTATATGAGATTGACGGTTACAATTCAAAGTAAAAATATCAAAATAAAATTTCAATAAAAGTATAATAATACTAAGCGTAATTTACTCAAATTTTATTTTTATATTTTCTCTTTTTTGGAAAGTAGAACATAGTTTAGAGTTATTCTTGTTTTTAGGCTCTAGATTCTTAGATCTTTATAAATATTTTTCGCTCACGTAAAGACTTATTGTCTTTTCTTTTTCTTTTTTTTCATTCTCTCTTCTCAAGTGATTAAAAATTGCACAATTTCTAATTCAATATGAAATGATAATATCAAAGACAACTAATAGAATAATACCACTAAATTAATTTTTTTGACTACGCGACTATCCATACATATCCATTTAGGTCAAGTTTGGCAACCTAAAAATAATCCATCTTTTTTATCTTTTTTCCATCACATTATCTCTCTACTTTTCTGCACATCTTTTCGTAAAAAGATAAAAAATATACTTATTTAGATCATCTCAAACAATTTTAATCATTTTGAAGGGTTTCAAAAGTCGGGAAAATTGCAAATACATAGAGTAGTGGGGGAAAAAATTACACTACAAATAGGAAGAGAAAAAAAAGAAAAAAAAAAAATAGTGCAACTCTGACATACCTAAGATTTGCACCGTGCACAAAAATGAATATACAGGAGAGTTGCACCATCATAAAATATAATTTTTTTTCATTAGTCCACTGAAATGCAATTTTTACTTGAAAATTTCCACGTGAAAGATACTCAAATGTAGAATTGACCTCTCAAAAAATTAATTGAACTAAATTATCCCATAAAAATGTCTAAACATATAATTGACCTTCTAAAACATCAATTGAAACCAACTGCATCATGAATTTTATTCAATTTGAGCAATGTAAAAGGTTTTGAATATAATATTCAATTTTAAAATTTTCTTTTATACTGGAAAAATATCCGACAGGATAAGTTCACGCCGACCCTAGAGCTCAAAACCCACTGATTTAAGAGAGAGAGAGAGAGAGAGAGAGAGAAACCTTAAGTGTTACGCTATCTTTACACGCCGCTGATCATTTAACAGCCTCTGCTCGGCACTTCAATGCAAACCTTATTTTGGGTTACCTACTCCAACACTCTGCAAAACCAACCACATTCCATTACATCAAAATATCTACCTACCACTAATTTATCATCACTAACTCCAGCAGTGAGATGACAATTGAAAAAAAAAAAAAAACAAGGCAAAAAACACATGTGACAATGGGATCATTAGAGCCACCACTGATTAGTGGTTTAAAGCATTTTTGATATATATATATATATATCAAGAGATGAGGATAATGAATGGGAGTCTTGAAGGTAATTAACCCTCGAAACTTTTAAATGCAATTTTAAATGTAAGATAGTGTTTAATTTATCAGTAACGTTAGGTATCATGAAAAACTTTTCATGAAAATAATCATAAAAATTTTGTGATCCTTGGATTACACTTAGAATAAAATAACACACACTAATTAAGGTAATCGAAGGATTATAAATTTTTCATGATTATTTTCATGGAAAAATTTTCATAATCCCTAACTTTATCCTTAATTTATTAATATGATAGGTGCTACGTTAATTTGTAATCAAGAAAAAAAATTATAATAAAAAAATATATTTTTGTAATATTATCATAATGTATATACAAGTTCGAATTTTATTTGTTACCTCATATTTTTAATTCTTAAACACAAAATAATGGGACTCACGTAAACAAATATACATAGAAACTACTCACTTGTGTAGAGTGAGAAAAAAAATATATATATATATAATAATTACATATTATTTTTTCTTATACACTTAGGGTTTCTTAATACGGACCGAACATATTGCACAATGATAGAAATAATAAAACAACAAATAATTTAATATTATACAAATAAAATTTTTATAAAAAAATTTCATACACAATCATGACATGACCATTTATAATTCATTTATTTGAAATAAAAAATTCATTATTATGATTCATAATTGCATGAATGTCACTGTGATTCTTAATATATTTTATGTATAAAAATTCTATTTATAAAATCATTTTACTAAGAAAAACTAAAATCTTAAAACTAGAACTCTTACCATGTTATATCACTAATTATTTTAGCTATCATAAATGGACAATAATGTATGTCAAAAAGAAAAAACAGAAAGGTGAAAGATCTATAGTGGAAATGAATGAGGTGTTAAACTGTCAAGTGATTTTGATCCCCAAAAACATCAGTGAAAGCATTTAAAGCAGATGTAAGAAGAGTGAGAACAAACAGATAGAGAATCATAAATGTGAGATTTTTGAAGACGAAAGAAAGGAAACAGTGATCCGAGAAACCTTCTAAGATATCATAAAAGATCCTACCAAAAAACATACCTCACTCACACTAGCTAAAGCTTCCAAAATAAAACAAAGAGACAGACTTGAAAACAAAGATATACTATCTATTTGTGAGAGAGAAGAACATGTTGAGTTGAGTCTAGTCTTGGAAACGTTGATGCAGAAAAAGCTAAGCAAAGGCAAAGAATGTGTTTTGAAACGAAGCACGAAGCGATGTTGTCAAGGAATAATAGAGTTTTGGGACATGTAAATAAACAAATTTGTGTTTGTGTGGTTAGCTCAGAAAAAGTAGATTAATTTAAGTATAGGAAGATTTTTACATAATAAGATACAAATGCAAGAAAAACAATGACCATATTTGTGTATCAATGATATCATACTATGCTATGTCAAAATAGTTTGTGTTCCTAGCAAAGTTCAAAAAAATAGAATGTTTATTCTTTAATATTTTTATGTAATGAATATTTACTTCTCATCATTTTTTAATGAATTAAATGTGAAAGTATACTATGTCTATATGGAATGATAATTACATTATATTTTTCTTACAGTGGATCAAACAATGCTTAAATGTTAAGGTCAAGTTTGACAAATTGAAAAAAAAGTTAAAGAGTCAAAAAGTTACTCAAAAAGTTAAAAAGTTATCATTATTCATCAAAAGTCAAAAATTACGGCTGCACAACTCTCAATTTTAATTTTTCTCTATACACTAATTTATATAATTTTTTAATACACATTTTTTCATAAAAAATCAAAAAGTTAACCCAAATATCTATATTTTTTTTCTCAATTTTTTAGTCTAAAAAGACAAAAAGTACACTTATTTAGGACACTCCAAACAATCTCTAAATATTTAAAAATAAAATATAGAATGAACTCAACATAAATATTTTAGAATTTAAAGATCAAGAGCTGGCTTTATTAGTTGATGATGTGCATTTTTATAATGTCTGAATTCGAATCTTATAATCGTCTTTAAATTATTAAAAAAATATATTAAATATATAGTATATATATTAAAATTTGGTGTGATTGAAACTTTCAATCTCCACATCTGAAAAAAAAAAAAAAAAAAAAAAAAAAAAAAGCAAAAAAAGCAAAAACAAAACAAATTTATTTTATGTGTCACATATTAAATATGAATCTACACCAACAATTCAGATACATTTCAAAATATTTTGGAAGTACATAAATATATATATTGTGAAATAAAATAAATAAATGAAACAAACAAACAAACAAAGGTTACTTTAGTAAGCAAAAAGCAGAGCATGCTGAGAATGAAAGACTCTTCAGTAGTGTTGAGTCTTCTTGACCCTACCTTTAAGAAAAGGGACTTTAAACACACTACACAAGTAAAAAGAAGGGCTTTGGTAAGATTATAGCTTTATGTGCATATAAAAGTATAAAATACACTTAAAGCGTGCATTTGATTTGATAAAACAAATATTTTGTTTCGAAAAACAAAGCGAAATCAAAAGAAGTAGATTGTAGTTTTTTGAAGGAGAATATGCTAAAGAAATCAAAAAAGGGGTTAGCTACTTGGATTAGATTCCATACACAGAGAAAGATATGTATGATACGAATATCTCTCTGCAACTGCAAAGCTTTCAGTGCGTTTCATTGCTGGTTCCTTCTTTTCTTCTTTGCAGATCTGACATACATATATATATGTTTGTGTGTTATAGAGAGAGAGAGTGTATGTGTGTCGACGGAAATGTGATCGGAAAGTGAGATTCCGGTGAGAGAGAAACGTGGAGATGAGAGAGAGAGAGAGAGAAGAGAGAGAGAGAGGGGTGGGGGCTCGAAAGCAAACGTGAGTGAGTCGGCTTTGAAAAAGGAAGAGGGCAGTGCAGGCGGGCACTGCGTTCGAAGCCTTTTATACTACTCCTGCCCCTTTTGACGGCGACGTTTTGTCCCAATTAAACATTTGTCGAAGAGCACATCTTCTCTCCCGTCCGAACTGATAATTATTTAGTAATTTCACAATATGAATATTTGATATTTTATAATATTATGCAGTGTTTTGAAAAATTGGTAAAAAATTAGGGTATGTTTGATTTGTATTTGTAAAGTAATTTTTGAGATAAAAAATGTGAAACTTGTTTGATTTGTCTTTTTTCATAAATAGTTTTAGAAAATTATTTTAGAAAGAGAGTTTTAAAAAAAATGATTGATTTGATGTGTATAAGAGAGTGTGTGATTTTGAAAAATAGGTAACCAAATAAAATTTTGAAATTTTTTTAAAAAAAATTTATTTGGTTTGATTACTCTTGAAAATTTGTTTGTAGAAAATTTTTTTCAAAAATTTTTTGAAAAACAAACAAAACAAGGCCTTAATTTTTTTATTTTTTTATTTTTTTATTCTATTTTATTTTTTTACAAATAAAAAATGTGAGACATAATATCATTCAAAATAAAAACTTTTTATTTATTTCCCAAAACACTCGTATGAGTGGTGAAGAAGATAAATAAGTAATATTGTATTAAATAATTGTGAAATAAGAGAAAATATATTATATAATAATTAATTAAGAAATATATACACATAATATTGCCAAAATATTAAATAATTTCTCGGTCTAAAATTAGACTCAGCGGTAATGTTAGATTATTGTGGGTTTGTTAGATTATTGTGGGGGTGGATATCCGGTTCATCTCGGTAATTTACATTATTTAATGTACATAATTTATTGAATGGATTAATTTTTATAAAAATAATTACGTTAATTAGATATTGATAATTATTTAATCAATTTGTATTTATTTTAATAGTAATTATAATTTTAAAAATAAATCACAAATACAAATGTTAGTTGATTAAGTCATTATCGATGTCTTAGTAATATAATTTTCTACAAGAATAATATATTTGATGCAATTTATATATTAAATAGTTTGAATCATTGACATGGGTCTAGAGTCGGGCCCACCACGATCCAACACCATCCAATCTGTAACGCCCCTAAATTTATAAATAATAATTTAGATATGACAAATATACCCAATATACGATCTTTCCTCAATCAACCAATTCCCTTAATTAGTATTTCATTTCATAGAAGAGGTATACAAAAGTATTCACATGTAATACATATTCATCTTCCTAAAAAGATGAATTCGTAGCATGTGTGATTATATAAAAGTAAAATAAATGAACAACAAAGTAGATGCCTAGAGGCTATAAGTTCCAAAGCTTAAGCTCAGTTACACAAAAACATGTCAAACCCAAATATATTAAGCCATTGGCTTGCAAACAAAATCACACAAAAAGGAGAGCCTTTTGCCCTTAATACATTCCACACCTTCAACTAGGCAGGATCACCGCAGTCTTTCCTATACAAATCCACTAGGAATGAGCACAAAACACAGTAAAGATATCTCAACAAAGTATATATGTTTTAAGTAGTTTCACATAATTGAATGTAATGCCATATCATGTTCAAATGTCAAAGTTCTTCATTCCTTTTGAAATACATGCAATATTCCATCTAAAGTTTGTTTTCTTCATACATGTAAAAGTTTAGACAAATGGGTGATAAATACGACTCAGGTGATCCTTAGACTGGTGTTTTCAAGTAAGCATAACAAATATTACCAATCCCCTACTTTACCGACTTCTAACTGGAAGGCACATGGTACCTCCTCCGCGGATGTTTTCAGTATTTCACCCTACACTCAAACCAACTTAACTAATACCAATTACACCCCCTAACTAGACTTGCCAAACGTATTTAACCTAAAACTTTTTCAATAACAATGAATAAATTTCCAAGTCAATATCATAAATGAACAATATTCAAGATGGTGCAAATGAATGAAATGAGAAATAATTACATATAGAGATATCTCCAAAATTCTCAAAATTTATTCAAGTAAAACTTCCATGGCTCAACAGCTTCTCAAAAGTCATGGCAAGGTACAAATCCACGTGACATATGACATTCCCTTATATTCAGAATGAATATCCATTTTTTTAATTTTTCCATAATCTAAACATATATACCATATATTACCATAATTGTTCAACCGCAATTCTTATTTCTTTCATGAGTGCATGAATAACACAACAACATAAGGAAGATTTTCTTCAATTTCTCAAGGATTTAACATCAATCTCATAGATATTTTACCAAAACCTAAGGTTTGATGGTTTGATCAAAAGAGAGTTTTTCCTTCATTTTCAAAATAATTACTAGTATGCATTCCCAAGTGGTTCATAGTACCCAAAAAAATTTATCTTAGATCAAATCATGAGAAAGAAATAATTTCTCCAATATTTTCTAGATTCAACATTTTAAAACACAAAAGCCAAACTTCAAATTATAGAGATATGAACAAGACATAATAAAATCATATATGTAACTCAAAAAAAATTCCTACCTCAAGACTTTGAGAAGAAAAGATGAAAAACTCTAAAATCAACGACGTTAAAATCCGATCTCCACCGTACACAGCGTAACCCTTGATGAGCTCTCCAAAATTAAAGAAGACGCTAAGGTTAAAATCTCAATGGGTAATGAGAGATCAAGGAAATAATTGAAGTGGATTAAGGGTTTCTAGAGAGAAATAAGAGAAAATAGAGTGAGAGTTAATATAGAAAGAGAGTCTGAAGTGAAAAGTGTATAAGGCTTAACTTTTTGAGTGATTTGACACAATTTTTCGAGTAGATTGCAGACAAACTGCTTGAGCGACTAAACCTACACTCAAACAAACAATTCAAATTTGAAAGATCACTCGAGCGACCAAACTTGCATTCGAGCGAATAATACCAATTCCCAGAATCTCTACTCCCCTCTGCAAAAGATCGCTCGAGCGAAAAACACTTACTCCCAAAAGTTCATACTGCAAAATAAGATACTAGATGGTCGATTTCACCGCTCGAGCGGTCTCAACCTGAAGTGAGTTAAAACATATCTCACCTTTCCAATTTCACTCAAACACCCAAAAGTATAAGAAGACATCTCGGAACTCACTAAAATATACCTACCAGAACAACCACAAAGAATAGATAACCACATAAAACTCAAAAGGTTCACAATGACGAAGACAACAAAAAGAGATAGAAATTACCGATTAATACACTTAATTTGCTTTAAAAAGATTCGGGACATCACTACCAGTCTGTTTTCAAACAGGATAGGAGCTGAACCTTATTTCATACTATGTAAAATAATTTTTCAAAAGTAAATTTTTTTATTAAAAAAAAATGCAAAATAATTTATAAATAAAAATTCATATAAAATATCTTATAACAATGATGATTATGTCTCATGATATTTTAAAAATTATTAGTCATTTAAATACATTTTTTTTTAATTTAAAATAGAAAAAAGATAGTGATAAATCCAATCTAATGAAGGTATAAGGCAATAGGTCCAATGGATATTTTCTATTAGTAAGAGGTCCATCTTTTGTAAAATAGTTTAGTCTTTTATTTTTTAAGGACATTTTGTTTCCAATTTTATCCGTTTGATTTATCTAGTTGATTTTTTTTTATTTGTTGATTTTCAGTTGACTATCTATTAATTTTTTTTCTATATATTCAAAAAAATTTATCCATCTGTTCAATTTTTTTTGTCTATCTATTCAAATTTTCCATCTATCTGTTTAAATTTTTTTATTTGTTGAATTTTTGTAACCTATCTATTGAATTTTTTTATCTACTGGACTTTTATAATTTATTTTTTTCATCTATTCAATTTTCCACACACTATTTTCAAACTTTCTCTCTCTATCTGTTTCTCTTCACCTCTATTTTTTTGTCTCTATCTTTCTTTCTCTGTCTGTTTCTTTGTATTTCTCACCTCTCTCTCTCTCTCTCTCTCTCTCTGTTTCTTTCGTCATTTCTATTTTCTCTCTCTATTTGTTGAAAAAAATCCTTATTGAATTTTTTTTTCTATTCTTCTCTCTTATTTTCCATTCTCTATTTTCCCTTCTCTATTAGGTTAAATCTTTCTCCCCATATCTACTGCAATTTGTTTCAACAACGACAATAATAATAATAATCAATAAAAACTACAAAAACAAAAATTCCCAGAGATCTGGACTTTGTGTGAATTGTGACTGTGTAAATTGTTGATTGTTATTGAGAGGGAGATTTGTGCAGAACAGTGAGTCGAGCTATACCAACACAGAATATGGGGTTAGGCTGTGCAGAGAACATGAAATGTAGTGTTAGGCTGAGTTGTGCCAGCACGAAGTTTGGTGTTGTGACGGGCTATCTCAGTCTGGCTACCTTAGCACGGGCCCTAGTCTTGGACTGGGCTACCTTTTAGCACTACAGTTATAAAGGTCATGAAAACGTCACAAGATCAGCCAAACCAGGCATGGCATAATGTTGCGCTATGCAGCTAAGATAACTGACTGCGCACCCATGGCTGACCCCCCTGAGGGAAGGCCACCAAAGTATTGACCGAGCGCGGCTATGACTGGAAGACTGACCTAGATTAGCTCAGTATTGGAGTGTTTAGAGGCAATATCTTTAGTGTAACCCAAGTAATAGCACGGTTATGTATTCCACGTGGACCAATGCGGAGGAAACCACTCTGGATATGCGTTAATACTGTTTGGCAGTTTAGCTAACATTGTTTGGTAGTATTTACATATACACGTGTCAAGAATGGGGAGGGCAATAGAGCCACAAGTCTAGCAAAGGACAACAGAGGTAGTGCGCACACAATTTGGGGCTGCATGGCCAGCCTAGAAAAGAAGGCGTGATCAGACTCAGAGGGTAAGCAACCTTTAGCCTCTCTCTCTCTCTCTCTACAGTGCTCTGTATTCTCTCTTCTCTCCTTAGAAAGCTAACTTGACCGTCATAGGGATTTTCTGGCAAGCCATTCGCCAGGTAGCTCACCCTCATTTGTTTGCAGTGAGACGGAGTTCTATCGGAGCGATTCCAGCTTAGTAGCAAGAATTACGGAAGGCGACGAATATTTTCCACCCGTACAGTTATAGCTTAACATTACAAATCCAAAACTTTGAATAACTGAGACACAATAAAATATATATACACACACACACACACATGACAGATTAAAGAAAAGAATGAAGGCGGATCTTGACGTCTGTTGAAAAACATCGATCTACACCAACGTATCATCTTCATTTCCGTCATTTGAAATTCATTTCCACTTACAAATACCCCCAAACAAACACATCACTCATCATTAAGAAATTCCACAAAATATAAGAGAGAGACAGACAGACAGACAGACAGAGAAAGGGGTTAAAGCTAACCTTGGAACGAAACTAGTTATCAGATTTGAGATGAGAGAGAAGATGAGGCATTGATGATGATCGTTGATCATCAGATCTTCGAGACGGTGGCTCCGGCGAGAGAGAGTGACTTAGGGCTACGCAAATCTAAGGATGGCTTTGTTTCGACACAGATCGCAACTGTCGACGGTAAAAAGAGATCGCGAGAGTCGACAGTGAGATCACAATAGTCGATGGTGAGGAGAGAGAGAGAGAGAGAGAGAGAGAGAGAGAAAGAAAAGGGCGGTGATGGAGATGGTTGCGGCAGAGAAGGAGTGGTGGTGATTGAAAACTAAGAACGCGGTGGTTCTAGTGAAGGAGTGGACAGCGGAGACGAGGAGACAATGGCAGTGCCGGAAAATGAGATAGCGGATGAGAAAGTTTAATGAGAGAGAGAGAGAGAGAGAGAGAGAGAGTGGTGAAAGTGTGGTGTGGCTTTGTGTTCATTACCGTGTTAATGATATATATGTAGGGGTATTTTAGTCATTTTATTTTAGCTTGTCCTTATGAATGGACTCTGTTTGGTTCCATTCTGGAATCATGATTCCACCATCATATTCCAACCATCTGTTTGATTATAATTTTCAAAATATGATTCCAAATCATATTTCAATACACGATCGTCTATCCAAACATTCTCTGGGACATCCGGCCAGTTGACCGGAACAATTTTTTTTTTTTGGTTTTGCAATTGCCACCTGTTATTTGAAAAAAATAAGAATTATATTTGTTTTTGATATTTTTTAAATAGATAAATTACTTTTTTTAAGACAAAAATGACAAATTATTTAGTCATTTATTTAAAATTAACAAAAAAAAATTTTAATTTGTCACAGTAATTTTAAAAATTAAAAAAAAATTTAAACAAAGCAATTAAAAAAATTTCCAATCAAATATAACAATCAAAAGTAATTTTAAAGCACTAGCTGAATATTTTTTAATAAAAAATAATACATATTTTTTAATATTTTCAATAAAAAATATTTTAAGATTTTTTTGTATTTTTTAAATAAAAAATTTATTTATTTCAATAATTATTTTTTTTAATTGAATTTAAAAAAGACTTTGGTTATGAGCTCTGAATAGAGTTTTGAATTGTGTATTTGGTTATGAGTTATAAGTTTTTTAATTAAGTTTTAAAAATTCTTTTCAAAACTCAATCAAACAATTTTTCTTATTTCAAAAATTCCAAAACTCATAACCAAACAAATTTTCTCTTTATTCAACAATTCACAAATTCAAAATATAACTCTATTATCAAATCATGATTCTAAAATTAAATCAAACGCTACCTAAATTAGCGTTCGGACTTTAGGCAAGAAAAATTAAAATTTAAATTATTCGCCAAAGTACCTTTAAAATAAATAGATACACGCATGTCATTTTATTCTTTGAAAACTAATTATTTTAATATTTTTTAAATTTTTTTATAAAAAATACATAAAAAAATAAAAAAGAATAATTGACTTTCCAATAATAAATTTTTACTTTTAAATTATTTTAATTACTTGTCACATGTAGGTGTTGATTTCTGACCACACAACTAAAAGAAAAACTTAGCTGAAGAGTACCGACTAGAATAGATTAAGCCCAACAACCTGTAACAAGAAATGAGAATTTGCCGATGATTCGTCCACCTGGAGGCACTCCGACGATCAAGTCAATGAACTATATCTCCCACAGATAGCAAATAGTATTCAAACTCACAAGAAAGAACTTACTGCAGACTCACAAGGGTGCAGTTGCCTTTATAACCAACAGTGAACCTAATCCCTTTAGAAGTCTCATTTCAGTGGACTCAGGCTCAATGTTTATTCTAGACTCTCGGTTCGATAGGGATAAATTTTCACGAGCCTTATCTTTATTCTGACTGAGATTCTTCTCTGTTCTAGGACTCTTGTCCCTTATCTAGATATCTCGGGAGTCTAGTATTACCTCAGATTATCTCCACCTATCTGAGATCATCTCGGCAAGCATAATCAAGCCATGTGGCACCTCGGCTGACACTTTGATGTCACCTTAGCCATGTATTGTCACTCACAAAATACTTCCCCATTCCACAATTGGAAGTTGTATGGCCTATTTTGGCAATACGGTTAAAATTAGCTTCTTGACTTTTTTTTATCATATCACCTCTTTATTTTTTTGCACATTTAAAAAAAAAAAAATCAAAAAGTTAAAAAAAACAACTTTTAACCTACTTTTCAAAGGAAAATGTGGTCCGTAACATTACGCACACACATAATTATAATTTTATTTTATTTTTTTTCAAAAACTATTTTTGTTACTTTTTAAAAATAAAATAAAATAAATGTCATAAGGCCGTTATATTCAAATGAAAGTAAATAATACACAGAACAATAATAATAATAAATAAAGTCTCAATGAGCCAAATAAGAAATCTTACACAAACTACAAAATTAAAAAGTTGCCAAAAAAATTAGTTGCAATTCTGAAGAAAATAAAACACTAATCTTTCTCACAAATGTGATTTAAAAATATAAGATCTGTAACAAAATATAACGCAAACTTGTCATCGTCGTCATTCCAATTGTCGCTGCTCAATTCCACACGTTGAACTTCGGTCACTACCTAGTAATTAGAGTTGAGAAAGAAAAGCACTTGAAAAATAAAGGAGGGAGAGAAGAGGAAACCATTGTAGGCGTTAAAAATCTATATAGGAAATAGGGGAGAAACTCTCAAATCTATTTTCTTAACATTAAAAGTCTAGATCTACACTAAAAGTATTTGTTAAATTTGCTGAAAATTCATGAAAAAGTCATCGTAGGAGGTTGAAAATCGCCTAGAGAGAGATGCTCTCTTCAGCACCTCTTGCTAAAACTATATATATTTTATTTCTTAAAACTAAAAAAAAAAAAATTTGATTTCCATAAATCAAATGACAAAAAGTCTATTAAAGTGTAAAATGTTTTCTATTTCTAAAAAATTAAACTCATTTTTTCACTGTAAGTTTATCAATATCACTTTCCTACCATGAATGCCACCACATTCACCACACCACCACTACAGTTAATTCTTATTGTCATGAGATTAGCTGTTAAGTATTTAATTTTTGTTGTTAAAAATGTAATAATAATATTTTTGGTAATAAAAAAAAATTCATTCTTGTCTTTAAAATTTTAATTTGTTGTAATGACTTCTTTAAATTTAAAATCATAAAAATTAATGAATTTTGTTAATAATTGAATAGATCATATCTTGTAGTATACTTTTATAGCATGTTCTTTTATTAAAAATGTACAATTAATCTAAGTTTCTTAACAAATACCCTAAAAACATTCATTAACAAAATTAAAAAAATATTTAAAATATTTAGATGAGTATTTTAGTTGTTTTTGCGTGATTCATTATACATACTATTCTAATTTATGTTTTATGTATTATTAAAACCCATGCTTTCACAATAAATCATCCATGAAATTGTTTGGATAATCTAAATAGGTACATTTTTTAACTTTTTACTAAAAGATAAATAAAAAAGTAGAAAGATGATATGACTTAAATAAGTGTACTTATGTAGGAGATACCAAACAAATAAGGCATTGTTTGAGAAGTGGGATTTTTAACCAAAAAACCAGTACAAGTTATCAAAATTATTCTCTCTACTTTTTTATATGTATTTTTATTTTAAAAAAATTAAAAAAAAATTACTTGTTGGTGGTAATTGCAGAAAATTATTAGATATATGTGGAAATTTTTATAATTTTAATTATTAATATTGATAAAGTTTACCACTAATTTGTAATTATTTTTCAACTTGTATACTAATTTGAAATTTTGCAAATTAAAAAATAACTAAAAAAGTCAATTCTTAAACGAGTCCGAAGTTAGAGTTTTGCTAATAGTGTTGATAGTGGCAGAGTCAAGATTTTGGTTTAGAAGAGGTAATAGTAAAGTAAAATTTTATTTCTACAATAGTGTCCCTATCCGGCTGCACTTCGACCCTAACAAATTTAACCCTCATTTCTAATTACAACATTGATTTAGATTGTGATAATTGTCTCCAAAAAAAAAAGCAAGTGTTTTATTGAGAGATTTTATCAAACAACAAGTAATAATTCTACATATTTATACATATATTCATCATGGAAGAGAAGAAAAAAAAAATACCAATAAGAATAAATTAGCAAGCATTGTAAAAAAAATAGAAAATAAACATTTAAATGTAAACTTTATAATATCATAAAAAATATAATTTCATCATAAAATAAAAATTTGAATAATGAAAATTATAGAAAATATTTAAAATAAAAATAATAATATATTTAAATTTAGAGAGAACAAATTAAAAAATTATTTATAAACTTATACTAGAACATAAATGATAGAAAGTTGAGGGGCATGTGCCCCTTCTGCTCCTGGCCCATGCTCCTTCCATCACTGAGATTTGAATACAAGAGTTTCGAATTTACATTAATTCTAATAAAGATCTTAAATCGTTGGGCCATTCTAGATTAATCATATAAAATATTTATTCAATTACTAATGCCAAAGTTCCATTGATCAAGATCAATCTCTTTGTTTGTCGTATATTCAACAATATTACTCTTACTAGATGCATTTACACTCTTAGTACTCCGTTTGAAGCTTAATTATTTTAGTTAGTTGTTTGATTATTTTAATTTGATTAAAAAAATTATATTTAGAATGATAGTTAATTTTTTGTGAAAAAGTTTGGGATCCCAAAATTTACTTAAAATGGGTATGTTTGGTGGAGATTAAATTGATTAAGTATGGAGTCCATGAGTGAAATAAATTTGAATAATTGATTGTTATTCCTGGATAAATTCTAGATAGATAATTCTGGATTTGTAGTATTATTGTTAGCTTTTTTTTTTTTTTTTTTTTTTTTTTTTGTAGCTGATTTGATAGTTATAAGGGAAAGTGAAATGATTATCAGTTTGAATGTAATATTTTATTTTAATAATTATTTTAACCTATTTTATCTTTATTAACTATTTTAACTAAAAAAGAAAATAGAAAAAAATAAGTTACAAACCCAAGTTCCCAAACACTCAATATTCAATTTGACTTGTGTAGAAGTTGTATTTTAAGGAGAAAATAGGATTTTTTTTTCTGTTTAAAAAAACCTAGTAATACTTTTTTTTAGAAAAATAAAGGTAACATAATTTTTTATATTATAGATTCTCCAAGATACACGATGACAAAATTACCTCATTATGTAACACCTATTACTTTTTTAACTCATTTAAAAATTTTAAAATTGTATAACTTTTTATCTAAATCTCTATTTTTTACAAAATTTGTATTTTTGAAATATTTTCATTAAGAACTGTAAAACAGGATTCATAGTGAATACAAAACTCTTAAAAAATAAATAAATAAATATTTCATTAACAGGTCAGTGAAATTTTGATGACTAAGTTAGTCTAAGTTAGTGAAATTTCAGTTGACCAATAAAATTTCGATGATCAAGTCAAAGAAATTACACTACGTGGTCAGTGAAAAAGAAATATATATATTGAAATTTCAATTAGTCAGTAAAATTTTGATTCATGAATTTTTTTTCTTTAGAATTTCATATTAGTCATGATTTTTTTAAAAATATTTTTTCAATGGGATTTTAAAAAATATAAATTTTGCAAAAAAATGGAGATGTAAATAAAAAATTATTAAATTATTAAATTTTGAAATCACTTTAACAAGATAAAAAGTCACAGAAGAAAGAAAGAAAGGAGAAAAATAAGAATTTTTAAGATTATGAGGGCATTTAAAATCATATATGTTAAAATGTGTCCTTATCATTTTAAGATTTCAAATTTTAAAAATTTTAATTAACAAGTAAATTATTGGTATCCTTAAACTATTGTCACACAAATTCTTCCGAGAAAATAATGGAATATCACTGTACATAATAAATGGATATTCTATATCCTTAGCTACAGAGACCTATCACATGATTAATCATTATTCTTCTTTTTCTCAAAAGATCGAATGATTCATCCACATGAGTTGCTTGATTATCCTTTTCCAGTTTACAAGGTAGAGCAGTTTTTTTTTTTAATTAAAATTTTAAAGAACCTACATTAATCAAATCAAAAGGGAAATGAAAATGAGATCACTCTAAAGCCCCCCATGAGGTTTGAACTCACAACCACCATTATGGGGGTTGAAGAATGATTGATGGAGGTTTGAACTCACAACCACCATTATGGAGGTTTGACGTCACAACCAGCTCAAGGGTTGGCCTAGTGGTGAGGCTTGAGACTTAGGAGTTTGCTCCTCTTTAGGTCTCAAGTTCAAAACCTCTTAGGTGCTATCAACTCTTGTGTTGAGCCAGTCCATACAGAGCTTCGCTCTGGCTTTAAATGGGCCCTCCGGTAGTAGACGGTGGGATTGGTCCCTCAGGGATTAGTCGAGATGCGCGCAAGCTTTAAATGGGCCCTCCGGTAGTAGACGGTGGGATTGGTCCCTCAGGGATTAGTCGAGATGCGCGCAAGCTGATCCGGACACCCTGAGTTATTAAAAAAAAAATGGGGGTTGAATAACATATCACTGTGGCACAAGGTCTTGTTAGAATTTTTTGTTTGACATAATTAATTAAAAAAATAAAATTTATAATTTCTCTCCTATATAATAATAAAACTAACTAAGTTATTAATTGAAATAAATTTATGACATCATAAAAAATTGTTAATTGATTTGATAATTTATTACTAAAATGAATTATTTGTTATGAAATTAGAAACTTTAAGAGTGAGATATAATTTTCAGAATTATAGGGACAATTTATATTTTAAGCAAATCTCATGAAGTGTATTTATAATTTACCCTATTTTTATTTGAAAAAATAGATGATAAATATTATTTTTAAATCAATCATATACTTACGAATGTATACTCAATTTAATTTTTATATTAATGATCTGTTGGACGTATGTCATTATAAAACTATATTGAATTATTAAAATAAGCCATATTGAATTATTTAAACTCATATCTAAAACCTCAGGTTTGAAAAGTGGATGGGAGACGAGCTTCGTTCTTTTATTTCATCGACACCAAGAAGTAGCCCATGAGCAATATTGCCATTTGTTGGGTTAAAATATTGTGCATGCTAAAGCAACAGTGATCTTATGAGTTTTAGACCCGTTTGGTGGTGTTGAAATAAGAAGTAAAAAGGAAGTATTGAAATATTAATAGAAATTATTACATTTGCTTGAAGTTATCAATGAGAATGGCAATACGTGATTGCAAGTGAGTGCCGTACGGTATGGTTTGGTGAATGATTGATTGGGTATGGTTTGGTGAATGATTGATTGATAAATAACTGGGGAGAGATTTCTCTCCACTCCACCCACATATTGTTTGAAAAGTAGACTAAAGTGTATTGTTAGACTCATAAAATTTATTATAAGTTTTATTTCGATAATACGAATCGTTTAATATATAAAGTTCGTCGAGTACTTAATGTTTGTAAAATATTACCTTGATTGGATATCAGTGACTCCTTAATCGGAACACATTTTTATTAATGATAAATATGATTTTAAAAATAAATTGTTAACAAAAATATGTTCCAATCAAGGGGTTATTAATATCCGATCAAGGTAATATTTTGTAAACATTAAGTACTTAACAAACTCTACATATTGAATGGTTCGAATTATCGAAACAAAACCCGTAGTGAGTTTCATGGGTCTAACAATATACTCTAGTCTACTCTCCAATCTATTATGTGAGTGGACTGGAGAAAAGCCTCTCCTAATTACTAAATCGTTGTTTGGAACAGTTTGATTAGTCTCTGTAACGGCCTAAAAATTTAATCACTCTTTAAATTTTGTATTAATGTTATTTAATCACAATTGGCAACATATAGAATTTATTTTATAATTTTATATGTGATTGGGATCAAAATATAATTATTAGGAAATTTGAGGCTGAAGTGTAATTAATAAAAATATACATGTCCTTTACGGTATACGTGTCCTCTTTTTTTTTGTTTTTTTGATTGAAACATACATGTCCTCTGAGTAACGTGGGATAGAAAAAGAATGGTGACGTTATGATTTAGTTAGTAAATGTCACCTCATGTTATTTGAAAGAAAAATATTTGGAAATATTAGTTGAGCACTCTTAATTTATTTTTAATGATTTAGAAGGAATTATGTGAAGGGATGGACTCACACTTCTCATTCCTCCTCTTCCCATTCTCTCTCTGTCTTCCTTCTACTTAGGATTGTGTAAAATATCGCATGATCTGTTAAAATCGTACCAATCTGCATTAATTCATACTGCTCTATTCGTCAATCGCGGGTTGAACTTTAAAATTTATAATCCGTCTTTTAGACCGCTCTGCTCTGCTATAGTTAATACATATATATTTTTTAACCTCTAATGAAATATCAAAGTAAAAAAATGAATGTGAAAGAGATTTAAAATGTAAAATTTGTTTCAAATTAGTAGTTATATACATGAAACATATTATGTAAAATTAATTTGTGTTATATATATATAATATTATGCAAATTAGTATTATATATTATGCAAATATTTGATAATTGATTAAAGTATTCTTCAATCTCCCAATCCGCCCAAATCGCAATTTGTCAATCCGTTAATCCACCATTCCGCTATTCGATTTGTAATTTTACTTTCAAACTGTCGGAACCGCACTGTGCACACCCTTACCTCTACCTTATTAGGAGTTAAAACAGTAGTGCAATATTAAGGGATGTAGCATAGTTGTGTTTGAAAACTATAAATAAGAGACAAGAAATGCTTCGGTATGTAATACTCATTGTATGTAACTCTACACAAAATTAAGTAAGTTTTCATTGACTTATAAGTGATCTCATAAAAATGTGTAAATTGAACATAAATTCACGTAAGTTTGTGAAATTTTACCTGATTGAGTGTATTTGTGTTCAATTTATACATTTTTATGAGATTACTTATGCAAATTTATGAAAATTTAATTTTGTGTAGAATGATATAAGGTGGGCATTGTAAATTAGAGAATTTTGTATAGAATGATCTTTGAGTAAAAAGAAAGAAAAAAAGAAAGAAAAAAAAGATAGAAAGAGAAAGGTTTTGATGAAGGTTTCAAAAAGAATTCAGAGTTATAATTTGGCATAAATGTGAATTTGTATTATACCTTAAGCTACTATAACTGTTTTGTATAAATCATACTTTATAAATTATATTAGTACTTCAAATGTATTATCTGTTTAATGAATCCTATTTGTGTTATTAAAATAAAAACCATGAATATAGTGTTTATTAAAAATGATTTTGACAATGATTTGATAAATATTCATTTGAATAAATGTTTCTGTAAGTACTACAACGGAGGTTCCATACATTGAGGAACTTTAATAACCATTGGTTCTCTCTTTGTCACTTTGTGACTCTCTGGTGTGAAGCAAAGTTTTGTACAGAATTATGTGCTACACTATTGTAAAAACCACTTCTAGAATCTATATAAACCTCCTCTTGAGTCCGTATATCTATACTGTCATGGATTCATTGACCATCTATTTTGATTGTTACTCTGGTAACTCTCTGGTGTAAATCAAAGTGTTGTGCAGAGCTACGTATTATACTACTGTGAGAGTCACCTCTAGAATTTGCATAAGTCACCTCTTGAGTCCATACATCTATATTGTCGTGAATCCACTTACGCTTTAATTTGTAGTGCAAGTGAATATAGTTATATGTTTCGTATGGTACCATATATATATGATTTCTAAAATATAATTCTATTATTTAAAGTAGACACGAGTAATTTATATGTCTTGTCCGAAATATTATTATCTTATCAATTTTAATCTAAATATTTATTCGTGATAATTTTATGACATTCATACTTTTAGTATAATATTTATCACTCTATAATATATTTATAAATTGTTTCCGACTTTCAGGAGGAGATGACAACTAGAGAGAGAAATGTATGCCTCATTTTTTAAACGGAACTATGAAGTATATGCACAGTGCACTTTTGTAACATTTATAAAGATAGACCTATTTGATTAATGGTCTTTTTGTTAATAATTAAAAGCTCTGATGTATATTTTGGTACTCTATTTAATTAATTATTTTAGTGTGCATTTATTTATTTCATGTTCTAGTTACTAGCCAATCGCGATACCTGACTCTTGAGTGGCGGAAGACAATTTTAATTTTTAATTTATTGAAGAATAATTTTAAATAATTATAAAATATTTGCATAATATATAATATTAATTTGCATAATAGTTTTCATATATATAACATTAATTTGCAGTAAATTTCACATCTTAAACCTCTCTCTCATTGATTTTTAATTTAACATTTCATTAGAGGTAAAATATATATATATATATATATTAAGTATAACGGAGTGGAATGATTTCAAAAGAGAATTATAAATTTTAAAATGCAAACGATTTTAATAAATTGGGCAATATTTTGAACGACTCTAGTCCCACATAACCAATAAGTTATGCTTCTCAAAAGGGTTAATTTTGTGAATTATTTTAAGGGTAAACTATTAATAAGTCTTAATAATTAAACTTAATTCTCATTAAGTCCTATTGAAAATAAGTCTTATTAAAATTATCGTTAAAAATAATTTTTGTGACGATTTTTTTGCATGTCTCTAAAAATTGACAATTAGTGTCTTTTTTTTTGTCACGATTTTTATAAATTGTCGCTAAAACTTATAATTAGTGATATTTTTTGTGACAAAATTTTCAAACTATCGTTGAATATTAACAATTAAAACCTTTTTTGATAGTATTTAATAAAAAATGCCATTGATTATTATAGAATTTATAGATAATAAATGGGAGCTTTTTTGATAAATCCATTTTCTAAGAGCTTTATTCCATCAAACCCATATTCTTTTTTACTATTCCATTAGGTCCAATTTGAGATAAGAAGACCAAAACACCCTTTTCATCTACTTATGTTCCATTTAGTTCACATTATTTTCTCATATTTCAATAAGTCCTATTGATGACATAATTACCAAAATACCCCTAATGTGAATGTTCACATCGTCAATGTGAATGTTCATATCGTCAATGTGTAGGGGCCCGGCCGATGTCAATCCTCGTGGGTGCCCGGAAAAATTCGAGTTGGGCCGGGCCGGGCCGGTCCACAGGCCAAAAAAATAGGCCTGGCCCGGCTCGTTGATAATGTGAATATTTACATTGACAAGTTAACATTCACAATGATAGGAGTGTAAAATTCGCCCGCGGCCCGAGGGCGGCCCGAAGCCAGCCCGCCTCCCGGGACGGGTCCGGGCCGGCCCGTTCATAATGTGCATATCAACATTAACATTGATAAGAGTGTAAAATTAGCCCGTGACCCGTGGGCAGCCCGAAGCCCGGGCCCGGACCGGGCCGAGCCGGGCTCGACCCGGCCCGTTGACAATGTGAATATTCACATTGACATATTAACATTCACATTGATAGGAGTGTAAAATTAGCCCGCGGCCTGTGGCCGGCCCGAAACCCGCCCGCGGCTCGTGGGCTGCCCTGGGTGGGCCCGGCCCGACCCGTTGATAATGTGAATATTCACATTGACATGTTAACATTCACATTGATAAGAGTATAAAATTAGTCCGTGCCCCGTGGCTGCCCGAAACCAGCCCACGGCCCGTGAGCGGGCCCGGCCCGGCCTGTTGACAATGTGAATATTCACATTAACATGTTAACATTCACATTGATAAGAGTATAAAATTGACTCGCGTCCCATGGACGGCCCGAAGCCCGTGGGCGGCCCGGGACGAGCCCGGCCCGGCCCATTGACAATGTGAATATTCACATTGACATATTAACATTCACATTGATAGGAGTGTAAAATTGGCTCGTGGCCCGTGGGCAGCCCGAAGCCCGCCCGCTGCCCAGGGCGGGCCCGGGTCGGCTCGTTAACAATGTGAATATTCACATTGACATATTAACATTAACATTGATAACAGTGTAAAATTGGCCTGTGACCCGTGGGCAGCCCGAAGCCTGGCCCTAGGCCGGGTTAGGCCTGGCCCGGCCCGTTGACAACGTGAATATTCATATTGACGTGTTAACATTCACATTGATAAGAGTGTAACATTAACCCATGCCCCGTGGCTGCCCGACACCCGCTCACGGCCAGTGGGCGGCCCGAGTCACTGGCCGTGAGCGGGTGTCGGGCAGCCACGGGCCCGACCTGTTGACAATGTGAATATTCACATTGACATGTTAACATTTACATTAATAAGAGTGTAAAATTGACTCGCGTCCCATGGGCGGCCTGGGGCAGCCCGGGTTTGGGTCCAGGCCTACCCCGAGCTGCGGGCGAACTTCGGACAGCGGACAAATTTTACACTTCTATCAATGTTAGTGTTAACATATCAATGTGAATATTCACATTGTCACGGGTCGGGCCAAGCTCGCCTCGGGCTACGGTCTGGCTTTGGGCCGCCCACGGGCAACGGGCCAATTTTACATTCCTATCAATGTGAATGTTAACATGTCAATGTGAATATTCACATTGCCAACGGGCCGGGCCCGTCCCGGCCCGAGGTCGGGCTTCGGGCTACCCACGGGTCACGGGCCAATGTTACACTCTTATCAATGTGAATGTTAACATGTCAATGTGAATATTCACATTGTCAACAGGCCGGGCCAGGCCCGCCCCGGGCCATCCACGGACCGTGGGCGGGTTTCGGGCAGCCACGGGGCGCGGGCTAATTTTACACTCCTATCAATGTGAATGTTAACATGTCAATGTGAATATTCACATTGTCACGGGTCGGGCCAAGCCCGCTTCGGGCTTCGGTCGGGCTTCGGCCAGCCCATGGGCTGCGGGCCAATTTTACAATCTTATCAATGTGAATGTTAACATGTCAATGTGAATATTCACATTGTCAACGGACCGGGCCAGCCTCGGGCCGCTGGCGGGCTTTTGGCGGCCTATGGGCTGCAGGCTAATTTTATACTCTTATCAATGTGAATATTCACATTGTCAACGGGTCGGACCGGGCCGCCCATGGGCCGCGGGCGGGTTTCGCGCCACCACGGGACGGGGGCCAATTTTACACTCGTATTAATGTGAATGTTAATATATTAATGTGAATATTCACATTGTCAACGGGCCGGGCCGGGCCGGGTCGGGCCCGCCTGGGCTGCTTGCCAATTTTATACTCTTATCAATGTGAATGTTAACATGTCAATGTGAATATTCACATTGTTAACAGGCCGGGCCGGGACCGCCCTGGGCCGCCCACGGGCCGTGGGCGGGTTTCGGGTAGGCACGAGATGCGTGCTAATTTTACACCCCTATCAATGTGAATGTTAACATGTCAATGTGAATATTCACATTTCAACGGGCCGGGCCCGCCCCGGGCCGCTGGCGGGTTTTTGGCCGCCCATGGGTCGCGGACTAATTTTATACTTTTATCAATGTGAATGTTAACATGTCAATGTGAATATTCACATTATCAACGAGTCGGACCGGGCCCGTCCGGGGCCGCCCATGGACCGCAGGCGGGTTTCGCGCCACCACGGGACGGGGGCCAATTTTACACTCGTATTAATGTGAATGTTAACATATCAATGTGAATATTCACATTGTCAACGGGCCGGGCCGGGTCGGGCCCGCCCTGGGCTGCTGGCCAATTTTATACTCTTATCAATGTGAATGTTAACATGTCAATGTGAATATTCACATTGTTAACAGGCCGGGCCGGGACCGCCCCGGGCCGCCCACGGGCTGTGGGCGGGTTTCGGGTAGCCACGAGACGCGTGCTAATTTTACACTCCTATCAATGTGAATGTTAACATGTCAATGTGAATATTCACATTGTCAACGGGCCGGGCCGGGCCCGCCCCGGGCTGTTGGCGGGCTTTTGGCCGCCCATGGATCACGGACTAATTTTATACTCTTATCAATATGAATGTTAACATGTCAATGTGAATATTCACATTGTCAACGGGCCGGACCAGGCCCGCCCTGGGCCGCGGGCGGGTTTCGCTCCACCACGGGACGCGGGCCAATTTTACACTCCTATTAATGTGAATGTTAACATGTCAATATGAATATTCACATTGTCAACGGGTCGGGCCCGCCCCGGCTCGTCGGCAGGTTTCAGGCCGCCCACGGACCAATTTTACATTTCTACCAACGTGAATTTTAAAATATAAATTTTCACATCATTAAATTGCTAATCCTTCAAAAAATATTTATAAGGGTATCAAAATTGAATATAAGGGCATAAGTGTCCAAGAAAATTGTGTAAATCAAGAAAATGGACTTTATGGAATAAAACTATACATACATGAGACTAAATGGGTTAAAAAATTCCTTCATGGACTTCTTGGATTAAAACATTTCTAAATTGAAGTTATCAATAAAAATCTCATAATAAATCTACCTATTAAGATCTATACATAAATTCTCTTGTTTTTAAGATGGTTATCCCAGAAATCCAAGGATTTTCAGACAAGTTTATACTACTCACTTGTGTGACTTTTTTTCGTGTGATATCACCACTGCCTCCTCCTCTCGGAACGGACCTCTACCTCTCCGTCCTTTCTCTCTGGACGCTCACATTATGTTTTCAGCATGATAAGCTTTTTAAATGAGTAAGGACTCGTTTGGCAAGTTAATATTTTAGTTAAAAAGTTTATAATTTATATTAAAAAGTTAAAAATTTTTTTTATTTTTATTTTTTGTAAATCTTTTCATAAAAAGTCAAAAAGTCACCCTAAACATATTAATTTTTTTACCTCATATTTTAATCAAAAAGTTAAAAAGTTACTAAAATAGTCTGTTATCAAATGAGGCCTAAGTTTTTGTTTAGCATAAGTTAAAATGGAGTTTTTTTTTTTAATTAAAATAGTTATAAAAAGAAAAAATAGATTTTTAGTTTAATAAAATAAAATATCACATGCAAATCGTAATTATGTTATTTTTTTCTCATAAAAGTAAAAAAAATCAAAAAATTTATTCTAAACCAAACTTTTTAATTTTAAACTAAAATAACTAAAAAAAAACTAAAAAGTCAACGGACTAGCTCACATACCCTAGGACTTTTTAAATGTTAGATTAATGCTTTTAGAGGTGTAGTAAATTTGATCCTCGCAAAATTCCTCTTAAATATTTAGTTGTTATGTTAAATACATAAAGGGAAAATTACAATGACACCCTTTGAAATTTTTGTTTAATATAAATGCTCCTCACATTTGGAAAAATTACATATTCTCTTTGAGGTTTGTAATTTCATTACAAATTACCTTATAGATTATTGATGTCTATGTTATAAATTTTTTTAAATGACCATCTTGCTATTTTTCTTATCATTTCTTCTTCCTATTATCATTATTACATTCTATAATTTTCCATCATTAAATTTTACCTGAATATATTTTTATTGAGCAATGATATAGTTTAATGGTGACTTTTTATTTTAAAACAAAATACCCATAAACATGATATATATTTACAATAACATTACTATCACAACAATTTTATGATATTTTTGAATAAATTTTTCTATATGAATATAATTTTTCATTTTTATTTCCACCATTATATTTATATTAGATTAATTTAATTTAGATATATTTAAAAAATATAAAATTTGTACAAATTTTTTTTTAAAAAAAAAAATCCATTGAATACAACAAAATAAGATGATGTATTAAATTTTTGTATATATATATATTGCATTTGGTGAATTAAAAAAATACAAAATATTATACTTCTTAAATATATCTAAATTAGGTGTATCTAAAAAATTAAAAAAAAATACTTAAAATATTAAAAAAATTTGGTAAAAATAAAAAAATATGATTTTTTTTTAAATTTTTTGTGTAAGTTAAACCAAAGAAGATAATTGTTATTTTTCTTAAAATGACATGAATAAAATATTTGTATTATTTTATATATATAAAGACAAAGGAATAAATATATCATTTTAATCTAATAGAAGGTAAATATAATTTCTTAAATGTAAGGAAATAATCTGTATTAAACGAAAATTTTAGAGATGTCAATGTAATTTACTTGTATAAATGTCGTTAACAAAATAATAAGATGAATATGAAATTAAGCAATCCAAACAGAATATTACTCTATGAGTAATGATATATAATTTTAATTTAGGAATTTTAAATAGAGTACTAATAAAATGAAAGATACAAAAAAAAAAAAAAAAAATTAGAGAGAAGAATATACTCTACCTTCACATAAATATTTTTTAGATTATTAAAACTCCCAAATTAAAACTTTCAAGTATTATTGATAATTCTATGCCCTGAGACTGGACAGTTGGGGGTTGGCATTGATGAGAGTTGAGCTGTAGTGATCGAGTGCTTTCTTTTCATAAAAAGGTGTGCTAGTGTTCATACCCAAATGATCAACTGTTAAAAGCAAATTAATGAATGTATGATAGAACTAGGGCTTCAAAAGGAGACAACTAATGGTTGTTGAGATTCCATCCCACCATGATCAAATATGTTCCCCTCATGGCACTATATTGTCCATATCTAGTGAGGTGACCCTCATTTTTGACCAAAGATTTTTATTTTATTTTTATTTTTATTTTTTATTTTTTTCATAAACATCGCTTTGGTTGGTTTGGCAACAATTTATTTTAATTACAAAATAGAAAAATTATTATAAAAAAATTAAATTTTTTTTTACTGTTTTACACGTTTTTTTATATAAAAAAATTTAAAAATTAATTAAAATAACTAATCTTCAAAAAAGTGTTGAGGGTTGGACATTCAAATCTCCCCTCCAGCAAAATTGTATGGATGAGCTTCCTTTGCCTCTATTTGTATTATTTGTTACTTGTTAAGAGTACATTTGCTCCTACTACTTAGCGGCTCTCTTTTATCATAATTTCACCATGTTTGGGAATTTAGAAAATTAAAAAAAAAAAAAACAAAGAAATAATTTGTAAAGTTAAGAAAGAAATTATTGTGTTTACTTTTCATTTTATTTGGTTAAATTGGAGAGAATAGAAAAAAATATGATGGTGATTTCTCTTCAATCTATTTAGATAGACTACATAAAAGAGAGAAAAAAAAAAAAAAAAAAAAAAAAACTTTTACAAGTTATTGTACTAAAATAACTTTTTATGCTTTTATTTCTTTAGTACTTGGATGAACAATTTTGATATTATGTAAGATCAATAATCGTCTAATTTATTTTCTAACTGAATTATAAGGGAAATTCATTTCTCTTCATTTCTTTCTTTTTTAGCAATCTAAATAAATCATTAGAATCGAGAGAAATCAATTTCTTTTTTCCGATTTCTTCTCCCTTAACTTAACAAATTATTTATGCTTCTTTTTTTCACTTCTAAATTTTTACACATATGCCAAATCCTACATGACACATCAACGATCTAATTTGATTCCAAATTTTTGCTTCACCCCATATGTCAAACATGACATGGATTTGGCAAAGGTTAAGAGCATGTCCAAATTTGACATGCTCTTTTGGCTCATTTCAAAAATATTATAGGCACCTTTTTAGAAATAAAATAATATTTTAATTTATCATTCAAGAATAAAATAATAAAATTTGACATATAAATTGAAAAATTTAAGAGATGTCAAATGGACATGCTAATTAGCCATTCAAATCTTCAATTTTATTTGATATACTAAACTGTGGCATATAGATTGAAGATATTTAATATTCTAAGATTCTTTTAAATTTCCAAACATAGTGTGAGAGCAGACTAAATAAAAATTGTATTTCATATTTATAATAAAAATAAGTATTTAAAAACACCATTTACTGATTGGACCCTTTGTAAGTGTGTTTGAAAGCAATTTTGTCATCTCATTATGTGAAAGGGACTGGTCTGGCACTAGCATACAAAGGGTGAAACAATTCACACCATCTTTTAACTACTTTCAGTCCTTTCAATCCCCATTTTCTCTTTGTACATTTTGACATTCTTTTTGCCTCTCCACAACTAAAGAGATTGTGCTATCAAAGCAGCTGGACAGTCTATCAATGCCACTTTTTATGCATTTTGTCATATCTCAAGATTGGTGGCATGCAAGAAAATGACAAATGCTACTTCTCCATTTGGCTCCTTTAGGTGGGTGTATTTTTTATTTTTTATTTTGTATAATTTAGATATCTCTTGCTTAATTAAGTCTAATTAATTTTGAGTTATCTTATATTTAAACAGTTAAGAACTAATCTTTCAAAATTTTACAATTAATAATCAAACTTCCAAACGCAAATAGTTGAAAACTAATCCCTCAAGATTTTATAATGAATGACCGGACAAACTTCCAAATGTAAAACTTGTGGTGTATACTTGCACTACTTCCAATTCAAGGTGAATTTTCTTTACTTGATGCAAAGTTTTTTTTGAGTTTTTAGTCTGATGTGTCATTATATCAGCATTAATTAATATACTAAGAAAAGATTAAGAGTTATGTTAGAAATTCTAAATAAATTATCAAATTTTTTATCGAATTTCCCACGTGAGTGTAATCATGTAAAATATTTAATAAAAAATTTGATAATTTATTTAAGGTTCATAACATTTTTGAAAAGTTAAAGAGTTTAAGCAAGTAACTTGAAAAGTTATTTAAAAGGTAAGGTGGGCAAAATAACCATTCTAATGGTTGATAGTGGGAGATTGGATAGATATGCATGTTTGATCATTCAAAACGACGTGGAAAGCGGAAGAATTTCCAGAGTTACGCCTCGTTTAAAAATTTAATGATTAGTTAAAAAGGTAAAACATAAATATAAAAAAAATTAAAATTAAAACTAAAAAAGTTATTAAAAATTTCAAAAGTCAAAAGGCAATAAAATTCAAGTCATACACACGAGTTATTCCTGTTTTTCCCATACAATAAAAAAAATAAAAATAAAATAAAAAAATTCTCAAACACGTTAACTTTTTTCTTTTACTAGTAAAAAATGTCAGTAAAAAAGTCCAAATCCAAACAGGGCTTAATCTCACATCTCATGGAGAGGAGGAATATCATGATGTGCCAAAAAACCTGATTTTTTTGGCTATTTTAGTCGTTAAAAAAAAAAAAAAAAAAAACTAAAAAGTCAATAAGATAAAATATCACATTAAACCATAATCATTTTATTTTATCTCTCACAAAAATCAAAAAAATCAAAAAACATATCACAAATGAGACTTTTTAATTTCAGGCTAAAATATTCAAAAAGTTAATCCACATCCCAAACAAACCCTAAGAGGTTGTTTGGGATGCACTATAGAAGTGTATTTTTTTTTTTTTTTTTATCTTTTTATCTTTTTTAAGTTACATCATTTTTACTTTTCTACATATTTTTTCATAAAAAATAAAAAAAAATATACTTATTTAATTATCTTAAACAACCCCTAACTCTATGGCTCATTATAATAATAAAAGAGTCTTGGCAATAAAAGTCTTCACACATTTGAATACACATTTTATTTACACACTTTTTCAATACTAGCAACTTTTGCCCCTGTTTGGGAAGTGGGCTTGGGTGGGTTTAGGACTATTGTAGTCACAAAAAACAAAATAAGTTTTTTAGTTCACTGTTAGCATTTTTCATAATAATATGTGGTGTGACTTTAAAACTAGTGGTAGTTCAGGAGTACGATTACGTAGTGTTTCATGATAGTATAATTAATGAAGAAGGTGACCTATTGATTATTTGTGTTAGGTGATTGAAGAACATAAAGAAATATAATAAATGGTGATTAGTGAGGGAATATGGCCACATGATACTCTGGAATTATTGTGTAATTTTTCGTGATATGAGTTATATTTAAAATGAAAGTTTTTTTTACACATTTTATTTTATGGTAATTTTTTGAATAACTTTTTTAAACTCTGTAAGAACATCTTCATAAAACTAGTTAATTTTTATTATATTTTAGTTTAAATGTTGGTTTTTTCTATTTTGACTGTACACTTTTTTACTGCACACTCTAATAAAGTCTCTATTCATTTTTTATACTATTTAAAATATTATTTTTATTCATTTTAATATGAAATTATTTATATACTCGATGCAACTAATTTTAAAATATCAAAAGTAATATTTTTTAATGGTTGACTAGCCAAAACCACTAACTACCACTACAAGAAAATACACTTTTGGCGACTAAAAAATTCGTCTGCAAAAGTACATATTTTAGTCGCCGAAAGTCTTTCCCGACTAAATAATTTGGTCGTTGGATTTGTCGGCCATACATAGTCGCCGAAGGAATTAGCGACTAAAATCCATTTAGTCGCCATAAGTAGTACAAAATACCGACTAACGTGTTAGTAGGCAAAAATAACAGGCATTGGCGACGAAAACAGTCGTAGTCGCGGATAAGTGACATTACCGACTAACATGTTAGTCGCCCAAACCGTTCATTAAATATTTTAACTCAACTATTTAGCTACTAAGGTTTTTGTCGCCAAAAAATACAATATCTACGGCGGCGACATTATTAGTCGCTAATAGTGCAACTTCAGCTACTAATGTTTAGTCGGCCATGATTATTTTATTATGTTTTGGCGACTAAAGCTTTCGTCGCCAAAAATTTGTTGGCTTTTAGCTACTAAAACAGGTTGTCGCCATAGCTGTTTTGGAGTTGTTTTGACTACTAAATATTTAGTCGCCAAAAGTCTTTTGAGCTTTAGCCACTACACATTTAGTTGCCATAACTATTTTCCAGTTTTTTTGGCTACTAAATTATTAGTCGCCATAACTATTTTTTTTATTCGTTTTGGCTACTAAAAATTTAGTCGCCAAAAGATTTATTTCTTTTTAACTACCAATTGATTCGTCACCAAAAGCGTCATTTTATATTTTTGTTTTGTTTGTTTAATTTTTCTAAATTTCGTCCGAACCTGTATGTATCCACCGCAACCTGTAATACGTATACAACCTGTATGTATCATGTACATGGTTCACTTAGAACCATGAAACAAAAATGAACACCTGCTATATATATTCCAACTACAAATAATAATGTAAGCTTATGTACGAACGAACTATATATATTCCAATTACAAATAATAACATCATACATTCCAAATACGTTACCAAAATTATGTCCTCTATACACAACATTTTTACTATACTATGCATTGTAATGACCATTTGACAAGGTACAAATTACTATGGTAATATGTACCACGACAAAAGGTAATACAAGCTTCCAAAAATATTATGTACCCCACCATAAATTATATGTACGATGCATCCAAATTCCACGGTTCATTATGCTATACCACCGGAGCAATTAATACAAGCTCCAAAAATACTTTGTATCCCCGTCAAAAATTATATGTTCGATGCATCCACAGTCCACAGCAAAAAGTATAGGACGACAAAAAACTTCCCAACTTTGCATAAGTGTATCTTCCGAGAAAAAATTAGAAGATCCACATGTCAATACCAAAAGCCATCTACACAACAAAAATTACACCCATTAGTTCCATTGTAAACAAAAAGTTATAGCCATCTACAAAACACAAATTGCAAGGATGTCAATTGTAATTGAAATTGTATGTAAATATAGTTTGAATTTAGGAATTTCAATATAGTTTCTGTACACGTTAACTTGTATTTAAAGTGCAAACAAATTTCCAAGTCAACCCCAACTCAAGTTTAGTCTAATTTGTAAACATATATATATTTTATTCATAACTGTACATATATAGAGATCGTTATAGAACATATATATATTGCTAAGCTTTAATATATTTGTATAAGCTTTATGCATTTTTCATGCCAACTCCCAACGTACACGTGCTAATTACGTCCCGTCTATCCCCACAAGTCCTATTTGACACGAGAAAGCTACCCGTGCCATCCCCGCAGTGCTTCGGGGGCTGCTCTCAAGTTTTGGCCCTCGAAGCCCTTTTTTTGGCTAAGTTTATGGCGTTTTTCACGCTAACTCCCAACGTACACGTGCTAATTATGTCCCGTCTGTCCCTACAGGTCCTATTTGACACGAGGAAGCTAATCGTGCCATCCCCGGAGTGCTTTGGGGGCTGCTCTCAAATTTTGGCCCTCGAAGCCCTTTTTTCGGCTAAGTTTATGGTATTTTTCACGCTAACTCCCAACATACAGGTGCTAATTACATCCCGTCTGTCTCTACAGGTCCTATTTGACACGAGGAAGCTACCTGTGCCATCCCCGTAGTGCTTTGGGGGCTGCTCTCAAATTTCGTCCCTCAAAGCCCTTTTTCGGCTAAGTTTATGGCGTTTTTCACGCTAACTCCCAACGTACACGTGCTAATTACATCTCGTCTGTCCCCACAGGTCCTATTTGATATGAGGAAGCTACTCGTGCCATCCACGGAGTGTTTTGGGGGCTGCTCTCAAATTTCGGCCCTCGAAACCCTTTTTTCGGCTAAGTTTATGGCGTTTTTCACGTTAACTCCCAACATACACGTGCTAATTACGTCCCGTCTATCCCCACAGGTCCTATTTGATATGAGGAAGCTAGCCTGTGCCATCCCCGTAGTGCTTTGGGGGCTGCTCTCAAATTTTGGCCCTCGAAACCCTTTTTTCGACTAAGTTTATGGCGTTTTTCACGCTAACTCCCGACGTACACGTGCTAATTACGTCCCGTCTGTTCCCCACAGGTCCTATTTGACACAAGGAAGCTACCCGTGCCATCCCCGTAGTGCTTTGGGGGCTGCTATCAAATTTCGGCCCTCGAAGCCCTTTTTCGACTAAATTTATGGCGTTTTTCACGCTAACTCCCAACGTACACGTGCTAATTACGTCCCGTCTGTCCCCACAGGTCCTATTTGATACGAGAAAGCTACCCGTGCCATCCCCGATGTGCTTTGGGGGCTACTCTCAAATTTCGGCCCTCGAAGCCCTTTTTTCAGCTAAGTTTATGGCGTTTTTCACGCTAACTCCCAACGTATACGTGCTAATTACATTCCGTCTGTCCCCACAGGTCCTATTTGACATGAGGAAGCTACCCGTGCCATCCCCGTAGTGCTTTGGGGGCTGCTCTCAAATTTCAACCCTCGAAGCCCTTTTTTCGACTAAGTTTATGGCATTTTTCACGCTAACTCCCAACGTACACGTGCTAATTACGTCCTGTCTGTCCCTATAGGTCCTATTTGACACGAGGAAGCTACCCGTGCCATCCCCCTAGTGCTTTGGGGGCTGCTCTCAAATTTCGGCCCTCGAAGCCCTTTTTTCGGCTAAGTTTATGGCGTTTTTCACGCTAACTCCCAATGTACACGTGCTAATTACCTCCCATCTGTCCCCACAGGTCCTATTTGATATGAGGAAGCTACTTGTGCCATCCCCGTAGTGCGTCGGGGGTTGCTCTCAATTTTCGGCCCTCGAAGGCCTTTTTTCGGCTAAGTTTATGGCGTTTTTCACGCCAACTCCCAACGTACACGGGCTAATTACGTCTTGTCTGTCCCCGCAGGTCCTATTTGACATGAGGAAGCTACCCGTGCCATCCTTATAGTGCTTCGGGGCCTGCTCTCAGTTTTCGTCCCTCGAAGCCCTTTTTTCGTCTAAGTTCATGACGTTTTCAGCTGAATTACATCATTTGGTTAATGCGTCAGCTGAATTAGACTATGTTTGCCTTTTTCTCAATGAATTAAGGTATGAACTCTTCATCAACTCAATTTGCAAGTGTAGGCAACAAGGTGAGGATTGGGCGTTGTGAGTCATATATTAGTATGGAGCAATGGGGTTTGGAGATAAGGAGAATGAAAGAGAAAGATGCACTATGCTTGTTGATTAACACATGCTTCTTGATTAAATGGTGGTCGAGGTTTGGTGTACATAAAGATGCACTATGGAGAAGAATTATTTGCAACAAATATATATTGGATGTGGGTAGTTGGCATTGTGTCCATTGCAAACCAGAGTAATATCCTAAGAAAACTGCTTTTGAAAAATCCAAAACAAATTTTAATTTTCTTTTACACATAATTCAGTTCAAATTAGTGTTGGTTTTATTTGTATAGATTTATTATTAAGAATCACATATTCATTCTTCACAGTTAGAGTTTTGAAATCAAAGCTCCTTTGTAGTAGCTATATTGCACTAGTTAGATTGTACTAAATCAAAATTCATTCTAATTTCTCTTAGGTTTCTTCAATTAGTCTTAAATCTCAAATCACATTCAATTGGACTTGGTTACCTTATAGAAATCAGAGTACGGTCCTTTGTGTAATGTATCAAAACACCAGGTCGACTACTGCAATGTCTACTCACATTATGCCTCATAACCTATTCGAAGCACATCACAAAAAAAATATTTGCATACCAACTTTAGAAAACAATTCTATGTCAATATGATCCATATTTTTTGTACAACTTGCAGTGTGAAGAAAATTATGTTTACCGAATAGTAGGATGACCATCTGAACCTGGCAAGAGGGTTGTGAGCCGTGACACCACGTCGTTTAGATGATTGAGTTGTACTTGTTGTGCCTCCCGTGCTTTTTTTTCTTCATCAACTTGTTTGATCAGCTGCTCTCTTTCCCTCGTAATTTCCTCCCGATCTCTTTCGCGCTCCTCTTTCTCCTTCAATAGCTCCTCCCGATCTCTTTGCCGCTCCTCTTTCTCCTTCAGCAACTCCTCGTGATCACTTTGACGCTGCTCATGAAGAACCTCCAGCTCCGCTCTCATTAACTCTATATGTTTATCACGTGCTCGTGCCGCACTAGAAGTTGTGGAAGAGGGTTGTGGGCCTATCCCACATCCACGCAAGTAATTTTTTTTTTCCCCGAGCACTTGCCTTGATATTTCTTCGTGGGTCAATGGCAACCCCGCAACGGTGGCTGTCACTTGTAGATTCACCATATCATCCTGTAATGCCAACAAAACAATAAAGTCAAGATGGGAGAAGGAATTTAAAAACACTTTATTAATTGATATGCATCACACTTGGTTTCAACATTCAATACTTACATGTAGCTCACCACATTTGGGGTCAATCCAATCTCCCGTCTTCTTAGACTTGTGTGCTTTCTTATAAAATTCGGGGAAATCTATATCCCCATCCTCATTTGCCTGTTACGTTCGGAAAAAATCCATTGACGAATTAGTACATGGTAATATTCACAATCAAGAAGAATCAATCATCCATTACATTACCAAATTCACTTCTCACCATAAACGACATTGCTATAGGAAATGATCGCGATCCACTTGTATGATTATAGGGGAGCATACCCCTATTTGCTTTACCAGCCGTAGACCGTTTCTACAAAAATATTAAAAAAAAAGAAAAAAGAACATGCTTACTAAGTTTCAGTGAAGAAGTTCTACATCTATTAGTGAAGAAGTTTTACATATTAACACATAAATTAATTTCAATAATGGGCTTTCTAATTAATTTGTTACCAAGTGAGATTTGTCTTTCCAAGCAACATCAATCAAATATTTCTAGTCCTCCAAGCTCACTCCACTAGGCGGATGACTATAAGGGTCATCAACACCCTTTTCCTCAAGTTCGAGGAACTCTTGCTTTAGATTGTACCTCCAATCCTTGTATAGCAAATATGCCTTCCTATCGAGGATTTGTTGAGCTTGTTCATTATTATCAAAATCATCACCGATAACAAACTTGTCCTACAAACATAGATACAGAATTAGTAGAACAATTAATTTAACCAATTACAAATTACATAATAAAGACATTATGGCAAGATGAATCTCATACTAGCACCACTTGGATTACCGCATCTTTGGTACTTTCATCAATTTTTATCCATGACTTCACGCTCTGAAGAGGGCACAACCGTCTAATTTGAAGGCCCAACTCATTCGTTGCTGGGGCTGCATTCCCTCATGTGATTGCGTTCAACACCCGATTGACATAGACGTGTAATTTCTCCCCTTTTTTCCTAGCAATTTTTTTTTCTGCACGCCTTTGCCTAATGTAGGTCCTCGAACACGAGTTGACCTCATTTGCCCTGGTACAAAAGGGGAACGTAGTCAAAATTACAAACGTTGCTAATGGAGTACAAAAAGAAAATGTTGCACGTAAAGTCCTGTCACTTTTTTTGCTGCCTACTGTTGCTGCCAGCTACTGTTTGCCTGCATAAAATCGGACGTAAATTATGCCTACTGTTGCTGCCAGCTACTGTTTGGTTGCATACAATCTTGGAAAATTATGCTACAACTTGGATAAAGTCTTGGTAAATTATGCATAAAGTCTTCGTAAATTGTTATGCCTACTGTTGCTACCAACTTGGAAGGTTGTGTACCTAATATTTTATTTGTTGTGTAAGTGTCCTTGTTATGTGTATGTTAATGTTTAGTTTTTTTTTTTTCCCTTTGTTTTTATTTGCCTTTATGGGGTTTTCATTGCCTTACTTGATGACTTATGCACCCCCCCCAAAAAAAAAACCATTTTTTTTTTTAAACAACTAAATAGTATGCTCTTACCCACTCCACCTGGCTGCATCTCCTCCACCACAGTTTGTGTATCATCTGGTGGTTGCGTCTCATCAGAGAACGTCATCGGGGTGCCAATCTCTTGTGGACATGCTTTAGATGTTGATAGTATGTTGCCACTTGTTGCTCTCTTCCGTCGGCCTGTCTTGACTCCCAGAACCATTGTACCTACATTACGTAACAAACGTACATGAGTAATAACATCGCATAAATTAGTAGTGTAATTGCTGCAATAATGACACAACACTGTCTACTCAATAATAAAATGCTCGTTAAGCAATGGTAAACTAAGAGAACATGATGGTCCTACACATTACTAAATTTTGGAATTATTATTAACAACAACGTAATCATCAAATATCACTAGCACTGTTCAGTCGACAAAACACCACCCTAACTCCGCCAACTAAAAAATGCTCAAGAGCACCATAAGACATGGTTACTCAACCAGAAAGGCACCATTTGATTTGTGAATCATGACTCACTACTGGCATTACAAAAATTATCAGCACAGCAATTTCTCCTTTGTTTAAGATGTATTTTATACCTTCAGATCATTGATATGGTCTCAAAAGTAGTGTTTACCCTTAAACATGTGATACCTATATGACGTGGTATTTTTAAAATATGAAATACTATATATATGATTTATTATTAATAGTTTCCTATTTACATAAAGTTCTAATATAATATAGGCAATAATGAACAATCCCATATCAATTAATCTAGCAATTTCCTTTCTACTCAAACCCATTTATTAAATTAAAATTAAAATTTTTATTTTGAAATTTTTAAAAATAGATTTGTAATTATTTTTATTAGGTTCCCATAGCTATACATGTTTTTTTTTTTTTTTTTTTTGGTATATTTGCTTATTGTTTAAAAATAATTTTATTAACTAATCAATCACATAAGTTAATAAATATTTATTTTTTACTATCTTATAATTTCATATTAGTGGAAATCTCAAGGAACAAAATAATATCAACTCCATCGGAGAGAAAGGATATTATGTCAAGTTACCTGAGGAAGCTGCCCGGTAAGAACACCGAAAAAGCCTGTTGTCCCTACCACTGTAAAGAGAAAAGATGCATGCATGACTGAATGAAATCAAATTCATGGAGAATATAATATTTACGAATTATGATGGTTTAAATCTTGCAAAAATAAGAAAAGAAAATCAAATGGAAGGCACATGTGTCATCACATTCTACTCTTGATTCCCCAAAAATACAGAATGAAATTTATGCAATGGAATGTATGCTCTTTTATTGTTACAGGTTAAACAAAACATTTAGTGTAGGGCAACTTACATCATTTCTAACACTTGGGATTGCAAGGTTCTTCGCATTTTTAATTCCAAGAGTTGTCAGCTCCCGAAGAGAGGTATGCCGCATAAATTTGAAACAGTCAAACTACATATTGTGAGACCAAGTACATTAATTACTGAAGTTTTCAAAGCAGTAAACAGATGTACATTATTTATGTACATTTACGCATAGATTTGTAGACGTGGCTAATGTTTGAGTAGCACTTTCCCAAAACTTCACACTTGTTATGGACACTGACCATACGACGTGATACATATGGTTGAGAACTCCATTTGTTTGCCCAACCAACTTCACTCAGCTGATCAAGTGCCTCTTTCACAGCATCATTGTCTTTCTGCAGCAAATCATAGAGTTACTTCAGTAAAACTTCTGTGCATTGTGGTCCGAGACCAATTACAATTTTCCCACAACTTGTTCTACGAATCGCATAGCTTCACAACATCAAATGGCATGCACAAATCACCTAGGAACTCTGCACAATAGAGTCAACAGAGAAGTAAAATTGTATTACTATGTCATGTTTTGGTTTTTTTGTTTGTAATTGCCTATGAAGAAAGGATCATAGAAAAGTAACAGCAGTGCCAGATTTGCTGCACAGCCCCTAGTAACAGTTGAGTAAAATTAATCATGAATTCATGGCAACTTACTTCGTTTAGTTTTGTAAAGAGACTAAACTCACATTTTGCTAGTTCTTCTTCAACAATGAAACCAAAAAATTAACACTCAATTGCACATTTTGAAAATAGCAACTCCCATGCAGAGAACCTTCATCAGTTGGAATTTGACTGTTGCTTTAGTCTCATTAACTTTAGACTCGACAGGTTCTTGATGAGTGACAAGGGTAGGAAACTTCCCTGCAATGGAAGAAATGGAACTAGTCAGATACGATCAATGGTAACTAACAAACTGAGACATAATAATGAAGAATGAAAAAAAAAAAATAAAAAATTCCAGTTTATATATCAGCAGCCCAAGTAAAGAAACAAATCTTCTTTATATATTATGTAACTTCATTATAAAGAATCACATAAATACAACATTCCATAAATCACATCCCAAAAGATGCAAGTATACAATCACAATACACCCAAAATCAAGTCATACACCTTTCATTGAGCCTGAATTTGCTCCAGCAGCATTCATAGACCACTGGTTATAATGGTTTGTGATCATGTCAAATACAAACAAAAGTAAGAACAAACATGAGCAACATACCCCCCTTAGAAATGATCTCATCCAGCATATTGGTTATAAAGTGGGTAATGGGCAGAACACTTTTCTTTGGCTTGATAATTGGCATCCTCTTGGTCCTTTGAAGGAAAGATTTGCAGATAGAGTTATTTATGATGCAGGCTCTGTAGCTTAGGCTAAGGTTGCTTCCATTATAGATGATGGGAGATGGAGATGGCCTGTGTGCCAGACCTGGGAATTAGATGAGATTAAGGCTAATGTTCAGGGTAACCCAACTAATATGGAGGATAAAGCTATTTGGCTGGCATCCTCTGATGGGTGCTTCTTTATTCAATCTGCTTGGAATTTGTGGAGAACCCACCACCCTAGGTTTTAATTGATATTGATTACGAATCATTACAATGGTAAATTATAAACAATTGTGGTGGAATGATTATCAAATTATCAAATCAAAGCTGATAATATCCTGTTACAAATTTTCATAACATAGAGTTAGTTAGACCATTGAGATGACTTTGATTATGACCAAAAGGATCTTCAATTATGGACTAAATTGATATTACTTAAACAAACTAAAAACTAAAAACTTGCCGTGTTAGTACACAATCATGCAATCACTTTCCCAGCCACCATAGCAGAACCTCAAACATGGAGAGTTCAACTAAAATCAAAGCAAAAGTGGGTATGCTCCCACGCTACCAATAAGGGTTCGATTCCCCTCCTGTTTACCTGGTTCAGACTTGGCGGTAAGCTACACCTAGCACAAATTCTCAGTCATTAGCCTTGAAATTTATCGTAAGTTGTGACTGCTGCCCCGCGCAATTTTGGGACACATAAACCTAATTATCATCCTGGAGAGAAGCATCTGCTGCTAGAGATGCTAGAGCAAAGACTACTACTCAAAATAAACAGAGGGCTGCAGTAGGACCTTCCACAACTTAAACCATAGGTCAAATGCATATTTTAACATAGAACAAAATCCTATCTAAATGTAACCATAACCTACCATAAAAATCTTGCCAGACAAAGCTGGCAGACACAATAATGTAGCTGAATAGGGGATCCAGAAAGACCACACAAATACCATCCCAGTTAATACAACTTGACACACAGATCATGATAAGGCAAGAGTAAGTAACTCAACAAACCGCTGCAACATGAAGACGACGACATGACTGACTTTCAGACACCCATACTGAGCAATTGTTGAACTGGACGACAACTCTGGACCTTCCCAACCCTCAAACATGTTCTAGAACTCACTGGAACAGTAGACAATTATGAAATCAATAAATGCCGAGGTAGAAATAGCGGCGAACTACTAAATCAAATAAGGTGGCAATTATTTCAATGGGTTGAGTAGTGTGAGCTCCAATATGGTTTTCCAATGTTTTTTGTGCAGGTATAGTTTCTGCAGGTTGCTGGCAGATCTGTTGGATGTGTGTTAAGTGTTGTGAGTTCAAAAATAGGCTTCTGTGAGTGTGGTGCGTTGAGGGTTGAGTGTTTGGGGTCTTTCCCCTGAGGGTTGAGTGTAGTGAGTTAAATATTTCTTTATATGGTTAGGTACATATTTGAGAGTAATAGCTGCAGCCTAAAGAGTTTGTGTGCATGTGATGTTCTGAACTGTATTAGAGCACCACACATAATTATGCAGCACCATTCACAGACCACTTGTTATTGACATGAAGGCTGCATTTTCAGCTTTATGTACAGTTTTGGTTTCTTGAGCTATCCTTTGAAGGCTTGTTGACTAGAGCACCACACAGAATTTTACATAATAGTAATAACAATAATTATTATTATACTAATATCTAAGGGAACACCACTCTCTCACTATTTGCATATGATGTCAGTAGATCCTCACACTTAAACCAATTCATTAGAAAATTCATAGTTGGGAACAATTGTGATGTTTGCAAAAACACATTTAGTACTTGGTTGGCAATTTAAAAGAAATGAAAGTTTGTAACCCTGCAAATGCAATTATCACAGATTAAACAAGCATGAAGCAATTAGTCTTAAGAACACATGATTTACTATAACTTGTGATTTACCATTGAGATAGTATATGGTTCATAATTTCCATTATGGCTAGTATGTAGTAACAATATAAAGAACTTACATTCTATATAAGGGACCTAGCACCTAAGCATAGTAGTGAAGCATGAAGCAGCCAAAGTGGACAAAAACAACAGCGAACTGTCAAACTCAGCAAACAGAGACAGAGCAGATGTGCAAATCTGCACAGATGCTTTCCATATGGCCTGTACATCCCCCAAATTAATTTGCTCCAGTATTTGTTCTCCCGATAACTCCACAGGTTTGGACCAATTCTCAATGTCACCATTGAATAGCTTACTTCTACGCCAATTATGGTTCTTAGGTAAGTACCGCCGAGCACCCATAAACCCTATGTTATTGCGCAAACACTGAGATGATGCATCCACGTTACAATTAGGGCAGGCCAAGTAACCTTTTGTACTCCAACCAAACAACGAACCATATGCAAGGAAATCGTTGATGGTTCACATGACTACTGCATGCATTGTAAATGTTTGGCCAGTAGAGGCATCATATGTTTCCACACCATGCTCCCACAGATTAGTTAACTCTTCTACTAATGGTTGCAAGTAAACATCGATGTCCCTTCCAGGTGCGGATCGTCCGGGAATAAGCAATGACATCATGAGAAATGGATCTTTCATACACTTCCATGGGGGTAGATTGTAAGGCATTAAGATTACGGGCCACATGCTGTACGATGTACTCATATGTCCGAATGGATTGAAACCATCCGTGGCAAGCCCTAGCCGTACATTCTGAGGATCCACAGAGAATGTAGGATGCAACCTATCAAAGTCCTTCCATGCCTCACCATCAGCTGGATGTCGCAATACTCCATCATCCACACGCTTATCTTTGTGCCATCTCATATATGCAGCTATTTTTCTCGACATGTAAAATCTCTTCAACCTCGGTGTCAACGGAAAGTACCTCAGTATTTTCTGTGGAATTTTTTTACCCGTCTTGTCGTTCAACTTGTATCTAGACTCCGTACATGTAGGGCAATTCTCCAATGTGGCGTTATCCTTCCAAAATAAAGTACAATCATTCTTGCATACATGAATGGGCTCATATCCCAAACCCAACTCATGTAAGAACTTTTTTGCTTCATAAAGGGTCCATGGAACATTTTCATCACACTTTGGGAGAATGTCTTTGAAAACTTGCATAACCATATTGAAAGATTTGTTGCTCCATTTATTGTACACCTTCACGTGAAGCATCTTAATTACGAAGGACAAGATGGAGAACTTTTCACACTCTGGATATACTTGACGTTGAGCATCATCGAACAACTTCATGAACTTAAACAAATTGTGCCTCTCCGAACTAGTACGTTCTTCGTCGATATGATCATCAATGAGACCACTCATGTAAATCTCTTGTAACATGGTTGGAAGTTCATCCACATTTTCGTGATTGGTTGTCATTCCAGCTCGGTCGGTTTGAGTATCATCGTTTCGCATAGTAGGATGACCACGAAATAGGGGAACATGTTCCCATGGTGGACCCAAGTGCGATAAGAACATGCAATTCCTCTTTGAAGCAAGTGCAACCGTACAACATGTTGAGGTAATTTCGTGCCGTTCAAGCAATCAACACAAGGACAACGGATTTCATCCTGCGGCCCTAAATTTTTCGTAGTGAACTCCATAAATGACTGAACACCTTGTACATACTCTTTACTTTTTAGCCTATCTGTTATCATCATCCAACTCTTGTCCATTCTTGGAACAGTACACATCAAGCGAAGATGAACCTGGGAATCGACAGCAAATTGGAAAAATACTCTGTAATGGAAGAGAGCTTAAGTAAGTTTAGGGGCTCGATTAGCGTTGCTTTTTGAAGTGAAGAAAATAGTAATAACAGATCGGTTTTATGGATGATCATAAGAAATCATTAATCTTTTTCAAATTTTCTTCTCACTCTAGCTTCTTGGATTAGTATTTGTATCTTTATTCTATTCCTACCAAATCAAGCTTTAAATCATAAATATAGATATATCTATATGAAAAACGACTTATAAACAAAAAAATTATATACAAACTAGATCGACAATAATCTATGAATGACATTTATAAAATTATGAAAATAATTATGGATATTTTGATTGAAAATAAAATGATTACAAGAAGTTACATCATTATGAATATTTTTTTTTATTTTATAAAAACATTGTTTATATATCATTATTCTAAGTACATAAACTAGAAGTTCAAAACACAGATGATGCGCATGTAGAAATGGAGATCCTTGTAACCATCATCTAACAAAAAAGAAAATTGAAAAAAATTAAAAACTTAGCAATTACATAAGGGGATTATTTGAACATGAAAAAATGTATGACATGAACATTCACCAAGTAACTTTTATGTTTTAGGTAATAGAATGGACATAAAAGTAGAGAGATTGGGTCACATGTTGCACATTTTATGTTTTTTGAATCATTTTTAGTGCAGTAATAATACCAACTTAGAAAATATATACAAAATTCTATTCAAAAATTGAAACATGTTGTCCAAATTTATAGATGAATATTACAAAACACTCAATTAAGTGGACATTCTTCCCTTGGTGTTGGCTATATACCAAGTAAAGAGAGACAACATCTATGTCTTTTAACATAAAAGCTAAAATGCTCTGTGGCTCCTTTTCTCTGGAAGCTTGTAAAATGTAACCTTTTATAAACAAGTCATCAACCAAACTATGAAAACGGGATTCATTTCAATTTGAAACTACGATTTCTATAAACAAGTCATCATGCACAATATAATGACAACATTCTCAAATATGAGACAATATATAATCATTTTACAGATAATAATTATTTGAATAATTGTTTAAAATTAGTCTTATCATTATATAAGAATACACTTGTAGGAGAAGAGGGTTAAGGACTTATTTGCAAGGGAAAATGGTTAAAAACTTAAGAATATATAAGTGATATTAAGAAGATACTTAAGTGTATGACAAATATATATGCTTGAGAATATATATATATTTAAATAAATGGAACTAAATTTCAAATAAAAATCATAACTATAAAATCATGGACCTAACTGTCAAGAACTAGGATTGAATCGAACCGATTTGTGATTTTTTTAAAAAAACAAATTCTTTTACTTAATTCGAATTTGAGTCACACCACCAGAACATTTGGAACATTTTCGATACAAAAAACAGAGGCACATTTATAATGATAAGACTAAATCAGGAAAAGCATCCAAAATCAACAAGTGTGTTCAAAAAACAGAGGCACATTTCGAACAATTTCGAACCGATTTGGAACATTTTCGCCAAAACAGAGGCACATTTACACGATACAAAAAGAATCCAAATCCCAAATCCAAATGGACAATCCGCAATTTCAACCACACCCATTCACGAAGTCAGGAAAAGCCCTAAAATTTTGGGTACGAAATAAATGGAAAATGAAAGGACAAAAACATAGCAAACCCTAAAATTAATCGTGAGAGAAGGGGATGAGAGAGACATCGACAACCAGATAGAACCAGATAAAACCAGATCGACAGAGAGGGAGAGAGATGACAGAAACATACCTGCGATGGTGATGATCGCTGATTTGCAGTGGTGCTGGTGGCGAGCGCCGGTGGCCTGCGATGATGATGATCGCCGGTGGTGAGCGACGGGTTTGGTAGGGACGGGTTTGGTATGTTGATGTCAGTGTGTGAGAGTGAGACAAAAGAGAACAAAAGACTCTGTGTGTAATATATATCTACTGGGCGTGAAAATTACTTATTTTCTCTCTAAATAAAAATTCGAACATTTGGCGACTAAACGACAATTTGTCGCCAAAATGCATGTTTGGCGACAAAAAATTGGTCGCCTAAAGATGATTTTTTGGCTACTAAATTCAAAAATTCGTCGGCAATACTGAATATACAACGACTAACCTAGATTTAGTCGTCAAAAAGTAATCACAAAAATGCCCTTTTTTAGGCGACGAAAATGTTTATTCGCCAAATTAAACCATATGGCGACAAAATGAAATGTTGGTAGCCTAAACTGGTAACAAACAGCGACTAAAGGGAAATTTGGTCGCCAATGATACTATATGGCGACTAAAATACTTTAGTAGCTAAAAGGTTTCAATCAATGCCGATTGAAGCTAATATTTAGTCGATGAATGTGGTGTTTTTGGCTACTAAAATTGGTTTGGTCATCAATTTTAGTCGCCAAACATGCATTTTCTTGTAGTGTACATTTGTTAAGTCAAAACCACCAAAATTAAAATAACTAAGTTGATGAAATTGATATTTAATAATTCATTCACTATTTTACTAAAAAATAAAAATAGTTAATTTGATAGAGTTTCTCCAACATTGATATCATACTTATTTGCTTCCACTAAAACAAAAAATTGAGTGTATGCTTGGTTTAATTTTTCAAAAATTATTTTTTGATGAATTTCTGTTTACTTTTAATAAATTTTATTCATATTTTAATAAATTTTTTTTAATACTTTTTACATGTACCTAATCAAGATGCATCTAAAAAATAAAAAAATAAAAATAAAATTGACTTAAATATTAAAAAAATCACTAAAAACAAACGAAAATTAGAATAAAAATCTGTGTGCGTTTTTGTTTGGATTAGAATAAAATTAGAATAAAAATTGACTTAAATATTAAAAATTGACTTAAATATTAAAAAAATCACTAAAGACTCTATATTAAAAAAATTGACTTCTATTTTGTTTGAAAATTAGAATAAAAATTGACTTAAATATTAAAAAAATCACTAAAGACTCTGTGTGCGTTTTTGTTTGGATTTTCATTTATTTTTAGTGATTTTTATTTATTTATTTATTTATTTTCAGATTTTAGTTAATTTTTTTTACTTTTTAGATGCATTTAATTTAGATGTATCTAAAAAGTTTTAAAAAACTGACTAAAATATGAAAAAAAATTTAGTAAAGATAAACGAAAACTCGTCTAAAAATAATATCTGAAAATTGAAACCAAACGGCTCCATTTGGTTTAGTTTTTGAACTGAGTTTTGAAAAGTAAAAAATTGTTTGGTTATGAGTTTTAAAAAGAGTTTTGAGTTGTATTTTGAAATTGTTTTAGTTTTTTTCTTTAAATATTTAAAAATTTTCTTAATTTTATTTTGTTAGGGTAAATATTTTTTTATTTATTTTAATATGCTCTGTATTTACTACATTTTTTTTTTTCATTTCTTTACAATTTTTGTACTGATTAAGTATAATTTTGAGTTGCTAATAGATATCTAAAACATAACAAATTATTTTGCCGATACTTAAAACTAACTTAAAATTCTATATCGGTGTATCGAATTCAAATCTCGGTGGTTATGACCATTTGGACATTAGTAAAAGTACAGACCGTAATTCACTTTCGTTCGTGCTCGCATGGGTCCAACCCCACAAGTACAAAATATTTTAAATATTTTTTTGTAATATTTAAAAATTTTATCATTTTTTAAATATAAATTTTTTATTTTAAATACTTTATTTTATTTTAACATATTTTTTAAATATTTTAAATATTTTTTATTTGTTTTAAAATATTTATTTTTTTAAATTTAAAATTTTTTTGGATCACCCATATATATCTAAATCATAACAAATTATTTGGCCAATACATCAAAAAATAACAAAATATTTTTCAAAAAAATAAAAAAACAAAAATATTTTTTTCAAAAGTAAAAATAAAAAATATTTTTATAAATTTTTTTTGTTCGAAAAAACTAAAAACTAAAAAATAAAAAATAATTTTAGAGAACAAAATAAAAAATTTGATTTTTTTAAAAAAAATATAATTTTGAAAAGAGTTTTTAAAACTTGTTTGGATATGAGTTTTTTTTAAAAGAGTTTTGAAAATTTGTTAGTTTTGAAATTTGTTGATCTAAATCATGATTTGAAAATCAAACCAAACTCTACGAAAGTTTTGCTATAGAAAGCTGGCTTAAAAAAAAATAAAAAATAAAAAATTGGCTTTAAAAAGTTATTTTGAAGCTTAAAAATAATTAAGTTGGAAACTTAAAAATGAAATTTAAAAAAAAAATAATTAAAGCTTAAAAATAATTAAGTTGAAAATCTAAAAAATGAAATTAAAAAAATAATTCAAAACCTGGCTTTTAGAAGTTAATTTTTTAAGCTTAAAAATAATATGAAACCAAACAACTTTTTATATTTTATTTTGTCGAGTACAATTTATAAATTTGAATTCTATTTAAATTGCAAACAGGTTAAAACAAACAAACCCTTCCAATAAAAATTTAAAAATAAAATAAAAACATATTTTTGTCCCGAAACACCTTTCTCTTACCATATAACTATAAAAAATGGTTAGAAACTAATTATCAAATTTATTACCAAACACTCATATAAATATGTGACTTGAACTCAACACCCATATTAATGTTTGATAAAAAATTTAATGGAGCTCTTGACATGCTCTACCTATGTGATGTGACTACCTACTTTATTTATTTATTTATTTTCTTAATTCAATATGACTACCTACCAACTAAGTTCAAAAGTGGATTAATGATTGATGATCAATTGACTGCTAGTTGTGTATAGACTTGCATGCTACTTTGATACGTTTGATTTGGATTAATACTAAATTTATAATTAAATTAAAGCAAAATTACAAAAAAAAAAAAAAAAAAAATTGTTTTCAAGATTTCACTCTAGTAACAAATTATACTCAATTTTTTAAAAATGATTTCAATTTAAATTGTCAACTTTAATTATGATTAGAGGTAATTTAGATAATTTAACTATTTTTTCTTAGTGGAGTTAAACATGGCAATAGAAATAGACTAGGGAAGGAATAAAATGGTTGACAATGAACTGGGCGGTGGAGAAGGAACATGGATAGAGTGATGATAGTGGGTGAAAGGTAATTGTCAATAGTAATGAATGTAAAAAAGTGATTAAATTGTTTAATTGTCCATTATCTGTTTGTTACTAACATATATAAACAGATAGTTAAAAATGATACTACTTTAAAAGTTTAGGATTTTAATTAAAACAATAAAAGTTAAGATTTAATTTGTTATCAAGTCAAATCTTGAATTTTTCTAATTATTTTAGTAATTTTCCCTTAAATTAATTATAATTAGTTTTAAGATTTTAAACAGAATTGAATCAATTTCTTATTCAAATAAGATCAAACCAACCCAACATAATTTTCATTTGGATAAATTATACTCATGATCTCTAACTTCTAGAAATAGAACAAAATTATAGATCTCAAATGAATTACTAAATATTCTACACAATATTTATATAAGTGTGAGACTTACACTCATTTAATATTTGTTATTATTATTTTGAAGTCTCTACATTTTTGTTAAAATAATACAATAAATCTCATAATTTTGACATAATTTTTTTTTTTTTTTACCAAAACTAATATGTATGATATGTAAACATATGAATAAACAAGATAACATATATATTTTTAGTATAAAATAGATGATAACATCATTTTTCTCTATGTACGAGTTATAAAAAGGGAACAAAGAGTATGTTTGATTACTAGGTTATAGCATAGGATTGAGATTATTAATTCATGAACTCTCAATCCCGTGTTTGATTGCAAATTTTATTAATTGGATTACATATACAACGTATATTCAATCCGACAAAATTGATAAATTTTTAATATTGAGAGTGGTCGGGGATCATAATTTCAAGCATAAAAGAAAAATAAAATAAAATACATACATAATGAATGATTATCTCACAGGTTTAATTAGATAATTAATCCTACACTAATTCATGAGATTATTAATCCTTTTAGTATTAATTTTGTTAATCAAACAAGGCCTAAGTGTTATAAAAATTAAAATCTTAACAAAACATAATGTAATTATGCTAAATTTGTTGGAAAAAATGATTTTTGGTGACTTTAGTTTAATATTAAAGTGTGGTGACTTTAATTAAATATTAAAGTGGGTCCTAACCATTTATTGTGTTGGGTCCAAGTGAGCCAAAAACTATTGGGTTTTGAATAAGAAATTGTCAAGAAATTGCTTCATGATGCTATATTCATGAATAGGATTTTAAAGAGTATTTAAATCCTTTTTCTTGTCTAAATGGAATGAATCCTTTGGGCATCCAAACTTTCATATTTTTTGAAATGGGCTATGGATGCTTGGTGTTTTAATGACCACCTTTAAAGGCTGGAGGCTCTTCTTCTCTCCCCTTTACATGTATAAATTGAGACATTCCTATCAAATTTCAATATTGAAATTTTTTGCTTCCATTTTTACAAGTCAGTTTGCCAGAAAGTTCCTACATTGAGAGAGTGCTGCCACTATTTTTGTTCGCTAAGTTAGACAGAAAGTGCTTCTGCCGTAGCTTGTTTTGATCGTCGTATCCTGGGAGACAGACGCCGGGATTCCTCAAGCACTCGACCCGTGAGGCGGCGAAATTTGTTTTAAGGAAACTGCTTCCGTGCAGGCTTCGGTTTCGTTTCTTTACCCTTTTATTGTTTTGTGTATTTCCGTTGATATTTAATTGTAATTATTAGCATATATTCTTGGTATATAATTTGATTTCTTCATAAATCTATTTATTTCATTTCACAATTTGAACAACAAAATTTGTGGGGCTTAATATATTATCTAGAAATCTTAGGGGAGATTAGTATAATTTACCATTTCCATTTCAATATTGCCTCTTTAGAATTTGAAAAAAAATAAAATAAAAATCAACGCTAAATTTTACAATAAATAAGTCTTCAATATTCTAACATAGTACACACAGATAAAGAAAAAAAAACAATAAGATAAAAATAAACCATTGTTTAAAGTTTAATGCATGCCATGAACCACAAATAATTATTTATATTATTTCAAAACATATACGATGGTAAAAAAGAAATGTTTCCAATTTTTTTCTTCGAAGTAATATCCAACATAGTATTTATTATCCACTAATTATAGGAAGACAACTTGATATAAATATAATTTTATGTAGTAATAAATAATATAGGAGGAAGATCCCCTCCAATCTAGATTTTGAACTGGAGGGTGTTATTTGGGCCCGTGAGATTCATTACGGTCTCATTTCGATGATCTAAACTGTTTATTTTGTCCAATATTTCGTGTATTTCATTCACAAAAAAAATTAAATCGATCCGATAATTGTAACTTATACAATTTTTCACTAAAAAAATAGACAAATTGTGTTTTTAAAAATAAATCATCCATTTTTTCAGTGAGAAACGTAATAAATTGAATAAATTATAATTATCAAATCGACTTAATTTTTTTCGTGGATAAAATACACAAAATGTCTAACAAAATGAACAGTTGGGATTATTGAAACGGGACTTGTGGTAGGTCTCACAACTCCAAATAATACATTCCAGTCCAAAATCTAAATGGGAAAGAATCCTCCCCATAAATATATATATATATATATCAATCTATACTATATTATATATATATATATATATAATATAGGAATCTCTATTCAGAGCCAAGTTGTTGATATATTGAATTATTGCTTAATTCTTCTTATTTCATCTCTATTCGATTAACTCCAGTCTCCTAATTCTTGTTTAACTTATCTTTTGTCTTTCATTTTATTAGTAACCACCCACCTTTCGTCCCAATCCAGTGTAAGTCCTTAGGTTTAGGCAGTCAAAAGATATAGGGATTCCTAAAAAGGGTATGAGTGAATACACAGTATGAGAAAACATGATAAGTTATAATTGAATTTTGGAAAGATTGGATTTAATTTTATAGTTTTAAAATGAGTCGATTATTCAGAAGTAACTTTTCAGTTAACTCTCGATCTACAACTCTAACTCTCATACCTAGTACGGAAATATTAATTAATGAAGAAGAACATGAATATCAAGATGTTAAGATTAGGGGTGCAACTCGGGCCAGTTTGGTCGGGTTGAGAGGTTGTCCAAGCCCAACCCAAGTTGTGCTGAGACCTGTCCAGGCCTGTCTAGGCCCGAATTGTAACCCGAGGTTGCCTGTTCAATCCCGACCAGAGTTAAATCCGATTTGCCCGAATTTCCCGAATTGTAAATGAATTTCATATATATATATATATATATATATTGTGTGTGTGTGCTCCTTTATTAAATTATTAAAATTTGACTCTATTTACATTTTTTTTTATATAGAAAATCATTAATACTATCAAAACAAATAATTTATATAATGCAAGAGAGATGTCAATATAGTAGTTCTTACAATTTATGAGTGGAAAAAAAAAAGAAAAAAAAGAGAGTATGATTTTATGTTATTTGTATATATAATATATATTTAATATGATTTAATAATCTAAATTACTTTAATATCATGTAATGACTAATAATTTATATGTATATTTAATATTTTTATATATCTATATATGTATAATTCGGGCTTCCGGTTGCTCGGGTTGTTCGACATCTTTACCCAAGCCCGCCCAAATTTAATTCAGGCTTCTGAATTTTTGCCTGAGCCCGTACCGAATTTGAAAATATCTTGTCCAAGCCCTAAAAAAATTCGGGCTGGGTTCGGGTTGTTCGGGTTGAGCCCGCCTAAGTTGCACCCCTAGTTAAAAGTTGGAATATCCCAAAAGTGAAAACTAAAGAAATTTACAAAACCAGTTTTTTACAATCCACCTTTAATGTTGATTTACAAGTCAAAACTATTGAACAAGTTTATGCTTTAACAAAGATTCGAGAAACTTGTCAATTATTATCCAAAAAGTCAATCATAAAACATCTCAAAGCTGGTCATAATTTTATCCATTTAGGATTAGTCCAAGTAGGAATTAACCCACTTACCCAAAGGTAAAAATACTTCTGTTCGTTTATGTTTAAGAGTTGCAAGATTTATTAACTATCATGCTAGTGTCCTGGGAATGATAGAATCTGGTTTTCATAAAGGTTCAGTCCATTTTAATTGCTTTCCTGATTTTCCTTTAAGTCTTTGTGATTCTCATATACTTAAAGCTTTAACATTAAATATTCAATTATCTGGTGAATTTACTAATATGTTACAAAGTGTTCACAACATTGCTTTAATCTATCGAATCTATTACAAATGTATTAAAACCAATTTAAATGTTCAGGCTTTGCATAAAAGTCTAAAAATCCAAAAGATAAAACATTACTTATTCAAGGTAGTACAAATGAAACAAACATTTTTGTTCCTAAAATGAATACTTGGAAAGATATAAATCTTCCTGATGATTGGGCTACAGTTAATGAAAATTACTCCCAAAATCAACAATCTTCTACTAGTCATGATATTCAAAATATTCAACAATTTAATGATGGTTCTGTTCATATTAGATTTAATAGACCTTCTAGTCAATCCTCTCGCCATAGTACTTCTAGTGTACCTATTGAAACTGATGAAGATGAAATCTTCAATACTTCTTTGTTTACTTGAAGAGACAGAAAATTACATCTTTCTGAACCTTCTTTACAAACCCAGCATATGCATAGTACATTAAAACGAATTGATAATTCCTCTACTTCTCAAATTAGCAAACTAGTTTATTTTACTCACACACATCTTCAAGAAGAAGATACTACATCTCAAGATTCATCTACTCAAATTGATTTTGAAGTTGTTCCACCTGTCAACCCACAATTGTTAATTCTAAGTAAACTTTTTCCTCCAAACCTTAATAAACTTCATGCTGAATTTAAATCTACAACAAATAAGTCAAAAAGATGTACATATAAAAATACTTATGATACAAAACAATAATCTAAAATTACCAAGAAATGGTATAAATTTATGGCAGAAATCAATAATGAAATTAATTTCTTTGATCATTTAGAAAATTATTATCAAAAAGTAAACGTTATTACAAAAACTAAATGGAAAACTTCCCCTACCACTTCTGTTTTATCTAGTCACCCTCTTTTAGAGACTATACTTATTGAACATAAATGTACCATTGTTCCTACTTCTCCTTTTAAACTTCCTAGTGAAGAATCTGAAATTAAAAAGGTCATTGAACAAAATAATTATACCAATCAATGTTTAAAATCTATTGGTAAACAACTAGATAAACTTGAAACTATTTTTGAAGATTACTCCACTAGTCATACTTCTACAAGTAAACCTTTAGATAAATCTCTTATTAATCTTCCTAGTACTAGAAAGCGATTAAGTTTAGCTACTCAAGATCATACTATAGTTGAAGCCATTGAAAAATTATTTAATAAAATGTCTACATCCACTACAAACAAAGGAATTACTATCCTAATATAACAACCTCCACTAGAATTTCCTAGTCATTCTGATACGTCTAGCGATGATGAATTCACTAAACTAGCACAACAATTTCAACCTTCTCATTGTAATAGAATCACACACCCTAAAGTTAACCCTACCACTCTTACCAAAAATTGGTACACTAAACCTACACCTCCCGATCTCTAATTTGAAGAAACCAATATTAGTAATAATTTTCCGTTTTTGCTAAAAAATTATATGAATGGAATATAGATGGTCTTAGTGAACATCAAATTCTCCAAAAACTCAATCACTTATCCATAGTTGCCAACAGTTACCTTACTAATTATCCTGGTTATACTTAACCAGAAATAGTTATCTTAATCACTACTGGATTTACTGGTATGCTAAAATCCTGGTGGGATAAATGTCTCACTTTTGATCAACGAGAATCTATTCAACATGCTGTTCAAATGGATGATAATGGTTTTCCTATCTCTGATGAAGAATTAGGTTCTAGTATACCTGATGGTATTAATACTTTAATATATATCATAGTCAAACATTTTATTAGGACACCAACTAATATTCATTATCGTATCCATGATCAATTTAGTAATTTAACCTGTCACACTTTAAGTGATTTTAGATGGTATAAGGATGTTTTTACCTCTAGACTAATGCTTATAGATGATTACACTAAGTCATTTTGGAAAGAAAAATTTATTAATGGATTATCTAGCCTTTTTGCCCAAAAGATTAGGAATTTTCTTAGTCAACTCACTGGTATTATAGAATATGATAATTTAACTTACAGTGATATAACTAGCACAATTCAAAGGAAGGTTTAAAAATGTGCATAGATTTAAAACTTAGTCAAAAAGCTACTAAAGATAAACATAAAGTTAAATATGAATTAGGCAATTTTTGTGAATAATATGATTTACCTCCAGTCGCTCCTTCACGTCGAAAAACTAGTAAAAATACAAACAAAAAATCTTCTTACAAATATAAAGGGAAAAAGACATATTCTCCTTTCAAATCAACTGATAAATATTATACTAAACCCAAAAAGAAATATCATAAGAAATCTACGAAAGGATCAAAAACTGCTTCAGATGTTACTTGTTATAATTGTGGTAAAAATGGTCATTATTCTAATAAATATAAAGTTAAAGAAAAACTTAAAACTAAACTTAATCAATTATAGATTACTGATGAAGTTATACAACAAATACTTAAACTAACCACTACTCCAAATCACTCCTGTTCAATCTAGTCATTCATCTAACGATGTTATTCCCTCTAGTGATACTTCTTCCATTACTCTCCTACTGATAGTACTGACAATGACATTGAATTATGATGTAATGATACTTGTTGTAAAACAGTCAATGTTCTTAGTAAATCTCAACAAGAAGAAAATGCTTTTATTGAGTTAATTAGTAAATTGGAAAATCCTGAATTAAAAAAAACAATATACTAATAAGTTAAAATCCTTACTAATTAATAAAGATAAAAAATCTAAACATGATAAGTCAATAATTAGTCTCAATAAAACTTTAGATCGATTTAAAAAAGAAAAACATAAAGAAGTTACCTTACAAGATTTACAAAATGAAATTAATCAAATTAAACTCACTATTCAAGAATTAAAAAATAAAGACAAAACCTTAGAAGAAGACATTGCTCTATTAAAAACCAACAAAAGTCTTAAAGATTTCCAACAATCCAATCAATCATCATCTGAATCAGAATCTGACTCTAGTTCTGCACCCATTCCAGATAAAGTCATCTTTGATAATAGAACTACTCTACATAGTAGTGATCACGATAGTAATCACCTTAATCTAATTAATTGAATTAATATTCAGAAATGGCATTCGAAAGTCAAATTAGTTATCAATGATTTTGAAATAGAAGTCATCGCATTAATTGATACTGGCGCTGATTTAAATTGTATTCAAGAAGGATTAATTACTACAAAATATTATCATAAGTCTACTGAACAATTAAGTTCTGCCAACGGAAGTTAATTGCATATCAAATATAAATTACCGAAGGTACATATTTGTCAAAATAATATTTGTTTCAAAACACCTTTTGTGTTAGTTCGAAACCTAACTAATAAAGTCATTTTAGGTACACCATTTATCTTTTTATTATATCCTTTCACAACTACTCCTAAAGGAATAACCACACAAGCTTTTGGTCACACTGTCACTTTTAAATTTCTCTCTCCACCTGAGATCAAAGAATTAAATCAATTAAAAGAATGTTCAATTTCTCAAACTATTAATCAATTAACCAAACAACTCAAATTTTTCAAAGAAGAAGTAAATTACAAACGAATTGAATCTCAATTAACTAATCCCATTCTTATATCTAAAATTGATGGATTTAAAAACCAATTACAAATACAGTTTGTTCTACTCTACTTAGTGCATTTTGGCATAGGAAAAAACATGTAATAACACTCCCTTATATTAAAAATTTTAATGGAAAATAAATTCCTACTAAGTCTCGACCTATCCAGATGAATCATGAATTAATGGAAATGTGCAAAAAAGAAATTAATGAATTATTAAAAAATAATATTATTAGTAAAAGTAAGTCGCCCTGGTCTTGCCCTGCCTTTTATGTTAATAAAAATGTTGAACTAGAACGAGGTGTTCCTCGATTGGTCATTAATTATAAACCATTAAACAAAGTTTTAGAATGGATAAGGTATCCAATCCCTAATAAAAAAGATTTAATTAAAAGACTTAGTCAAACTGTTATTTTTAGTATTTGATCTAAAAAGTGAATTTTGGCAAATACAAATTCATCCTGATGACCGTTATAAAATTGCCTTTACTACCCTTTTTGGTCATTACGAATGAAATGTCATGCCTTTTGGATTAAAAAATGCTCCTAGTGAATTTCAAAATATTATGAATGAAATTTTTAACCCTTTTAGTCATTTTTCCATCGTCTACATAGATGACATCCTCATTTTCTCTAAGTCACTCAACGAACATTGGAAACATCTTAATTCTTTTTTCCATATTATCAAATATAATGGTCTAGTCATTTATGCTCCTAAGATTAAACTTTTCCAAACTAAAGTTCGGTTCCTAGGATATGATATCCACCAAAGTACTATTCTTCCTATCAGTCGTTCTATTGAGTTTGCTTCTAAGTTTCCTGATGAGATCTTAGACAAAACCCAATTGCAAAGGTTTTTAGGTTCCTTAAATTACATTGCTGAATTTTACAAAGACCTTAGGAAAACTTGTCAACCCCTATTTGATCAGTTGAAAGATAATCCTCCACCTTGGTCTTCTACACATACTGCTATTGTTTAATAGGTCAAGAAATATGTCAAGACTTTTCCTTGTCCTGGTATTCCTACTGAAAATTCTTTCAAAATTATTCAGAAAGATGCCTCTGATGTTGGTTATGGTGGCATCCTCCTTTAGAAAATCACTCATCAGTCACTAAACAAATTATTCGTTTCCATTCTGGTGTCTAGAATAAAGCACAACAGAATTATAGTACTATTAAAAAGGAAATTTTATCTATTGTTTTATGTATTAGTAAATTTCAAGATGATATTTTAAACCAAAATTTTTTATTACGTGTTGATTGTAAAAGTACTAAATATGTTCTTGAAAAAGATGTTCAAAATATTGCTAGTAAACATATTTTTGCCCGATGACAATCTATTTTAAGTATTTTCAATTTTGATATTGAATATATACCTAGTAGTCAAAATTCTATTCTTGATTTCCTTACTTGAGAATTTTTACAGGGGGGGATAGGGATGACAACTCCTTTTATTTCTTACCATAAATTATAAGTCATCCATTATAGAAACCTTGTTTACCAAACTACTTACCGTATTGCTTGCCTAAAGATAGCTCGCAAAACTACTCATCGTGCACAATTCATACAATTCCATCAAATTACCAGCCGTCGCAATTTATTTGTTCATTATACTAATTGCCTACATTACCACTTCAACAAATTAGGTATTCTCAGTGGATGCTAAATTTTGTTCATTCTCTTACAGATGTCTAGTTAAAAATCCCAGAAACCTCCCAACAAGGCCATTGTTCCAGCTAGTCAACCAATTGCTCTTTCTCCTATTGATTTAGTCAACCGTTACCAAGTTCTTGGTAATATTCCTAAACTTAGTTATACTTCTGCACTTGCTACAGACCCATTTGCTTCCTCTTCTCAGTCACTTACACCTTTTTCTCATAACCCAGTCAGAACAACTAGATCTGATTATATTAAAACCCAATCTATTAATTTATTCTACAAAGAACCTAATCACAAGAATATTCATAATGTTCTTGACCTAGTTAAATCTTATTTCCCTCCTGGATGACATTTTATTCCCCTCCATCCAGAAAAGTCAATTACTTTCTACAAAGACATTCTTTTCCATCATCAGCCCTGTGGGAGACGAATATATGGCAAAATTAGAAGGTGTGTACCATTGGAAGACTGATATTAATCGGCTGTATCCTACGAGAATGGGAAGCCGAATATAATATATGTGCTGAATAAGTGTAGATCCTTAGAGCCGAATAATAGAAAGGACAATGATTAAAAAGTAAGCCCTGGCCCCGAGGATTGAAAGGAACAGGTATAAATACAGGAACAATGGATTCAGAAAGGTATGTAAGAATCACTTCACTTAACTTAGTAAACAAGCTATCCTGAGTGTTTGAACTGACTTGTCCGTCGGAGTGCTAATTCTGGCACCCCCGACCGGAGTGTTTGTATCTTTTCAGGTGATTAGCTGAGGATCACTAGCATCTCCCAAGATCAGAAGAGTATTTTCAAACCACTTCTCCACAATTGGCGCCGTCTGTGGGAATACTCAAATACATCCATGGCAAGCGTGACTGAAGATCCTCTGATAGCCACTGACGAGACCGCACAGAGAGATGACCTCACTCTAGCAAATATGCTCGGAAAGGAAACCATCGCTGCAAGACGCGTCTTGAACTTCGACTCACCAATGACTTTAGCGCAAGAGACAATGCAAGCTATCATGGAACAAGCAAAGCAGCATGAACAAAGGCTGGAGAACATGATCGCTGAAAATAAACGTCTCCGTCAAGATTTGGCCCTGGAAGTAGCAAAATCTAGAGAAGCCGTGCGCCAAGATCTCGAATGACCTCTGAGGGCAGGTGGACAACGACCTCGAGCCCGACCAAAAGATACCGATAGCGACTCCAACTTGTTACCCACGGAGCTCAACAAGAAGGGACGATCCGAAACTTCCAGCTCTTCTGAAAAGAGTCTACATACAAGGAACAAGTGTAGAAGAAGCAGTTCAGATGAAGAGGACTAGTACGATCCTTTTGTCCCACGGATTGCAAGGGCAACCCTGCTCAAGAAGTTCAAAGCTCCGTCATTCACTCTTTACGACGAAAAATCAGACCCCACTGATCATATTCGTCACTACAAAGCAGGTCATGACATTGCATGCAGACAACGATGCCCTCATGTGCCGAATATTCCCCAGCAGCCTGGGGCCATTAGTTGTCAGGTAGTATTACAAGCTGGAGCCGGCTTCGATCAAAAGCTTCCATCAATTACAGAAATCCTTCAGGGCCAGGTTCATTACCAACGAGGTACAGCCGAAACAGGCCGACTCTCTCTGGGCTATGCAGATCCAGTCAGGAGAAACGCTCAGAGCGTATTCAGCGCGCTATTAGGAGTGCTTCAACCTCGTCGACGACGCTTGCAACGACTCCATGGCCATCACCGCCTTCAAAATGGGACTACATCCTAACAGTGCTCTTTGCAGTTCCCTGACCAGAAGACCCCCCAAAATAGTCTGGGCGTTGATGAAGAAAGTTGAAGAGTATTGCAAAGTGGAAGATGATGCCTTGAGAATAAAAGCTGGACAAATGTCCAACAAAACGGCCCCCCTTGAAATTGCTCAACCAATAAGTTTCGTGCCACCTCTGAGCCCTGAGCCATGGCAACGAGCTAAACGAGACAAAAGGCGGGACTCTCGCCGATCAAGCGATCAATGCTCCCATCGGACGAATGAACAACTGCAAGTCGACAGCAGACGCTCGAGACGTGCCGACAAGAAGTACACAGAGTTGTCAGAACCAATCACTGCAATAATGACCAAAGTCCAACACTTTCAATTCTTCAAATGGTCGTCAAAGATGGTGGGGCCACCCGACACGCGAAGAAGGGATAGGCGGTGTGAGTATCACAAAGATTACGACCATGAAACTGAGAATTATTACGTATTAAAGGATCACCTGGAAGAACTGGTGCAAGACGGCCAACTGCAACAGTACGTGAGAAGGGGAAAGCCAATCAAGGCACTAGCCTTGAGGCAGGACTCACCTCCACTTGGCGTGATCCATATAATCTACAGCCTGCCTGCATCCCCAACCGTGCATACAATTCAATCGCATCCAATCCCCCAAAAGTAACGTATTTCGACCGAATGGCCTAGAGAAACTCCGACAATTATTTTCAATGAGTCCGATCTTAGCGTCACAATAGCCTCCCACATCGATCCGTTGGTCATCAAATTACGTGTAAATCGGTTCACCATTGAACGCATTCTCATAGACCCAGGGAGTACTTCAGAGGTTATGTATTACAAAACTTTCATCAAACTCGGCTTCAACGAGTCAGATCTATCTCCGGTGCCTCACCCATTGTTTGGCTTTAATACGAATCCTGAGTACCCGTTAGGGAAGATCATTCTTTTAAGGAGGGCCTGTTATAGCGACCTCGGTCTTTTCCCATTTGATTATTGTATCCGGACTTATGTTCCGTGGATTCCGTTGCCATATTGTTGTTGATGTTGTCCTTTATTTCTTTAGTTGTGAGTTATGGGATTTGTTGGACAGGTTGATTACAGGTTGGTTGGGTTTAGAAACCAAGTAGTGATGTTCAGTTTTTGGCTTGGTCGCTCAAGCGAGCTTCTCTTCGCTCGAGCGAGGTCTTTATCTTTGGTTCTTCGCTCGAGCGGGCCTTTCTTGGCTCGAGCGAGGATTGCGTCCAGTACTTGACCTGAGAGCAGTGTTCACTAGCTCGAGCGAGCTTATCTTCGCTCGAGCGAACTGTTTTGTTCTTGGCTCGAGCGAGCCTTTCTTGGCTCGAGCGAGTATTTTTCTGTGTCTGGTCGCTCGAGCGACCGGGTCTTCGCTCGAGCGAGCCTATTTTGTTTAAATACGCAGCAGCGTGTTCCAGATCATATTTTCAGCCTCTTTCAGTTTATGAAACCCTAGGTTACGAGTTTTCTCTCTCCCAACTCACATTCTCTCCTAGGATTGATCTATCTAGAGTGGATTTCTACCCTAGTTCCTTCACAAATAAGATAGAGGAGAGTGAGGGCTTTCATTTAATCTGAGCAATTGTTGGTTTGGAGCACTTTGAAGTTTGGGCTTCGTCTTCATCTTCCCTCTTTTTGAGTTATTTCTTCGAGGTAGGGATTTCCTACTCCATTTATACGTTTTAATCCTAAGTGGTGGTATTTTGGTATGTGGGGGTAGTGTGGAAATTTTGGGAGAAACCTTAGGGCTTGTCATAGATTAATTTATATAATTAATTTAAGGGAAAATTGTGATATTGGGTTTAATTCATGAGATTGGGGAACTTAGTGATTTAACTATATAATTGGGTAGTTTAAATACTTACCTATGAGGATGATGTGATTTCATTGTGTTGTTATATTTATTTCTTGTTTAGAAATAATTGTTTTGGGCTATCGGTGGAGGATAGCCATTAATTGTTGTAGACCTTGCATGCGGCTTAAGTATAACTGAAATTGAGTCATTTATTTGACTGTTGAATTAATACAGAATATTCGTGTATTGATTATGTGTTGTGTATGTCAAGTATTGATTATGTTGCATATGCATTTGGTTTTGGAGGAGATAGGGGATGAACTCCACGGTTTAGGGGAAGATAGGGGATGGACCTCTAAACCGGACTTGTTGGGAGGAGATAGGGGATGGACTCCAGTAGCATGACATATGTGTGTGCTTATTGATAATAGAAATATTTCTATTTGTTGTTGATATGATACATCACCACCATGTGTATCAGTTGGGAAGTATGGAAGTGAAGTTGATTGAGATTGATATAACACCAGCGTGTGTGTTTATTATGTTATAAGAAAGGTTTAACCTGATTTGTTATCCTCGTTGAGTTGTTTGGCCAGGTTCTGAGCCATGTCTGTGTAAATGGAAAGTAAAAGGTGTCATAGACCATGTGTCATAGACAATGTAGGCATTCGTGTCAATAAATTGTAGATTGATTATCTTGTGTTAACCATGTATCGGGTACTACTGCTTTAGTTAATTCTTATGCTTGGTTTAGTATTTCTCTACTGGGCTGTGGCTCACCCTATATGGGAACTTTATTTTCAGGTTCAGGTGGTTCACTACCTCCAAAGACTTAGCTTGTGAGAATTTGGACTTGAAGACTTGCTTCATATGTTTTATTTGTTTTATTTGAACTATGTAAACATTCAAGCCTAGGGCTTTATTTGTTTTGAGTTAGAACTCATGGAATTGTGTCCAAGTGTTGGCTTGGCAAGATGTAAGCCCGTAGGGCATTTATTTTGATGTTTTATTTCGTAATACTCTGATGAATGAAATAATATAATGTTTTCTTTTAATAATGTATGTTATGTTTTATACTTAATGGGCTAAATTTTGAGGGCGTTACAGGTTATGTATTACAAAACTTTCATCAAACTCGGCTTCAACGAGTCAGGTCTATCTCCGGCGCCTCACCCATTGTTCGGCTTTAATACGAATCCTAAGTACCCGTTAGGGAAGATCATATTACCTGTTCAAGCGGGCTTCAGAGCGGTTGAAGTAGAATTCCTGGTCGTAAAGCTCCCTTCGCCGTATAATGTCATCATGGGGCGAACCTGGTTACATATTATGAAGGCCGTTCCAAGCACTTATCATCAGCTTGTGCGCTTCCCGACAGCCCATGGCGTTGAAGAAATCCGTGGCTCCCCGCAATTGGCACAAGCAGAGATTTTATGAAAACCCTATCACTGACCCGACCTGTGGGCTTTGATATTTGTATATATATCACTTCTACAATGCAAACTATTTTTCTTCATCGCTCAATTCATTTCTCAAACCCCATTGAAGCGCTCGTCATGTCGACGATTCAAAGCCCCCTTTGGTGCATGACACCTTAGGGCCAATTAAGCCTCCAGATTCGGAGCCCCTTTTGGTGCATGACACCTTACGGCCGATTAAGACTCTGGATTCGGAGCGCCTTTCGTGGATATCACGATTGGCCACATTAAGTCTCCGGATTCGGAGCCCCCTTTAGTGCATGACTGTCACGACCCAAACCCGCCCCTATGGGTTTAGTACCGTAACCGGCCAGTAATCCAAGATTACCGAAGGTCTGCTTAACAGTAATACAGTAATACAAAGTACAGGGGCATGGCGGAAGCCGGTACAGTAAATAAACAATGCCCAATGAGCTGTGACAGTCTGCATGCAAAAAGACTTTCCATTCATATACATATGAACAGTACAGAACAGTATGTACAACATTTACAGTCGATCAGAACAGGGACCTAATCCCTATTAACCAGTACAGTACAAAAACATTCAGTCTATACAGTTATACAAAACAGATATAGAGACAGACGGGGAAATTAAAACACCCCTAAGCCATAGCTTGGCAGGCTCAGAACCTCACAGTGAGGCACGGTGGTTGGCTTAACAAAAAGGGGAGTCTAACCCACGCTCCTAGCTCCGGTTTGGTGCATGAACACCTACATATATATATATAAACAGTGAGCTAAAGCCCAATGAATAACATAATGCGTAAACAGGTTAAAAATGAATGTCCTTACAGTAATGAAAATAGTTCATTGATTCAGTATAACAGTCATTCAGTCATAACAGTCATATGTGGTACATCCATTAGCATAGCAGTACAGTAAACTGTAGGTCTTAAAAGACCGAACAGTACATGATGGCCATCAATCAGTAAACAGTAGTGGTTCCAACCAGGGAACCGACAGAGATCTCTGTAACAGTAACAGTAACAGTAAACAGTAGTTGCTAAGGATGCCACAATACAGTTCAGAATATAGGACATACATTCATTCGATTAACAACATCAGTTTAGAAAGCAGTTCAGTTAAACAGTCAGAAATATTCACAGTTGAACATATCTTTACACAATTGTTACTCACAGAATTCTGGGTTATAAGCAGCTAGAGCGTGTCTCCGAAGGCCAACCCTATACAGTGACAGAATGAACACACACTAAGTTTCACATTCAGGAATCAAAGATTTAGTCCTTACTTAGACTCGGTGTGGTTCTACATCTATATCCTCATTAAGATGCCTTAAACTAGGCCTAAGAATGCCTAGAATGAAATGAGGATGCAAAGATGCAATTAGAAAAAAATTTTAGAATTTTCAGAAAGCAGAGGTCCTGCTCGAGCGCGGGTTTCCCCACTCGAGCGTAAATGCAGACAAAGGTATCCGTTCGAGCGTATACTTTCCGGCTCGAGCGTTCTACAAAACAGGGCAAAAGTACTGGATGGGTGAAAATCACGCTCGATAGGCGCTCGATAGCTGTTCGAGCGTGAGACACAAGGTCCCGCTCAAGCGTCAATTATTCCGCTCGAGCGGACATCAAAACAGTGCAAAGTACTGGGAGCACGAATTTCCCACTCGAGTGCCACTTTCTCCGCTCGAGCGGGAGTCCAAAATTTGGAATTTCCAGATTTAAACTTCCAAGCTCAAATCAAGTTCTAATGTATCAAAATCAATTCCTTTGGGCGCATTTCTTGGAAATCACTTGTAAATACATAGAATAACATGACTCAAAGCTCAATTTGTAAAATCAAGGCCTAAAGGTAGTTTAATTAAACCTAAGTTCAAACCAATTTTCATAAACATGCTACAAACATGACATGCATGAGTTTAACTCCATTCAAAGCTTCAATTTCATGCTCTATTGAGCTCAATAGCCTCAAAACAAGATCAAATCATGGTCCAATGTAAAATTATGAACATGTATGTGAGGAACTATGAACTACAACCTCAAAACTCATGAAGGGCAACATGCATGCCATAATTAAGCTACAATTCAACATTTTAGGACCAATTCATGACTTAGCTCTCTAAAATGACAAGAACCATGCAAGAGTCAACTTAAAGACACAATTAAGAGGTTGAATTCCTTACCTAAGTCTTCAATTTAAGGTATGAAGGTTCTATTCTTGCAATCTTCCTACAATTTCCTAAGTCTCCAAGCAAAATGAGATGAAATCAAGCTCTCTCTCTTATCTCTCTCTCTAGTTGGTTATAGCAAGGGAATTGGCTGAGGAAAATGTTTTGTTTTGAATGTAGGAAAGCTCAAATATGTTTAGGTAGTGGCCCACTCACAATGGCAAGGTTGTAATTAAAGCCAACTTATGTAATTCATCAATATTGATCCAATTTAATCATACCAAAACACATTTTTAATTATATACACCATAAAATCACATAAAACCTAATGACCATAAAACATCAATCGATTTCAGATTCGGCCGCCGATAAGGCCTTCAATTTGCAGTTTAAACCTAAATACACAAACAGATAATCAAACAGGCAACAGATAGATATACAATTAAACAGATATACTCAGTCAATTCAGTTCCAGATTTTAGTCAGTCTGTTCAGTATTTCAGTTGATTCAATTACTTGTCATAATCAGTCTCAGTTTAGCAGTAATCAGTAATTTATCGGTAAACAGTGGTGAGGGTTATTACAATGACACCTTAGGGCCGATTAAGATTCCGGATTCGGAGCACCCTTCGTGGATATCACAATTGGCCACATTAAGTCTCCAGATTCGGAGCCTCCTTTGGTGCATGACACTTTAGGGCCGATTAAGCCTTCGGATTCGGAGCCCCTTTTGGTACATGACACCTTAGGGCCGACTAAGACTCCGGATTCGGAGCGCCCTTCGTGGATATCACGATTGGCCGCATTAAGTCTCCAGATTTAGAGCCCCCTTTGGTGCATGGCACCTTAGGGCCGATTAAGCCTCCGGATTCGGAGCGTCATTCGTGGATATCACGATTGGCCACATTAAGTCTCCGGATTCGGAGCCCCTTTTGGTGCATGGCACCTTAGGGCCGATTAAGCCTCCAGATTCGGAGCGCCATTCGTGGATATCACGATTGGCTACATTAAGTCTCCGGATTCGGAGCCCCCTTTGGTGCATGACACCTTAGGGCCGATTAAGCCTCTGGATTCGGAGCCCCTTTTGGTGCATGACACCTTAGGGCCGATTAAGTTTCCAGATTGGGAGCCCCCTTTGGTACATGACACCTTAGGGCCGATTAAGCCTCCAGATTCGGAACCCCCTTTGGTGCATGACACCTTAGGGCCGACTAAGACTCCGGATTCGGAGCGTCCTTCGTGGATATCACGATTAGCCACATTAAGTCTCCGGATTCGAAGCCCCCTTTGGTGCATGGCACCTTAGAGCTGATTAAGCCTCTGGATTCGAAGCGTCATTCGTGGATATCACGATTGGCCACATTAAGTTTCCAGATTCGGAGCCCTCTTTGGTGCATGGCACTTTAGGGTCGATTAAGCCTCCGAATTCGGAGCGCCATTCGTAGATATCACGATTGGCCACATTAAGTCTCCGGATTCGGAGCCCCCTATAGTACATGACACCTTAGGGCCGATTAAGTCTCCAGATTCGGAGCCCCCTTTGGTGCATGACACCTTAAGGCCGATTAATCCTCCGGATTTGGAGCCCCCTTTGGTGCATGACACCTTAGGGCCGATTGAGACTTTGGATTCGGAGCGCCCTTCGTGGATATCATGATTGGCCACGTTAAGTCTCCGGATTCGGAGCCCCCTTTGGTGCATGATATCTTAGGGCCGATCAAGACTCCGGATTCGGAGCGCCCTTCGTGGATATCATGATTGGCCACGTTAAGTCTCCGGATTCGGAGCCCTTTTTGGTGCATGACACCTTAGGGCCGATTAAGTCTCAGGATTCGGAGCCCCCTTTGGTGCATGACACCTTAGGGCCGATTAAGACTCCGAATTTGGAGTACCCTTCGGCACAAACAAAACAAAATACGCCAACATCCGAAATAAGGTGCTTAACTAAGCATATAAAAAATTCAGAATATGACGCAAATGTTTGAAATAAAACTTTTTATTTGATCAAACAGTTGTTACATAAATGCAACCCGCATTTGAGCATTACAATTTTTATTTGATCAAACAGTTGTTACATAAACGCAACCCGCGTTTGAGCATTGCAATACCCATTTTTAACCTCAAAAGCTAAAATGGGGAAAAGACGCTTTGGTAAAGCGGCAGTGCCGAATCAACTCCCGTCACCCGGAAGTCCTCTACAGTTTGCAATGCCTTGAGCCAACTGTGCCCAAGCCCATGACTTGCGCATTGCCAAACTTCTCCTGATACCATTGACAATGTCAAGGCAAAGATCCAGGACAAGGAAGGATAAACCCAACGGTCGTTGCCTTTCCTTTCGGGGTGATCTGCTTCAACGACTTGAAGACTCATGCCAATTTTTGGACGCCCTACCTTCTATACGGATGGGTCCTCTGCCGCGCTCCATTGCAACACCAAGCTCGGCTGAACTCCGAGCCTCCCTAACTAACATCCCAACTTATCTCACCTCACATAATAAGTGATTGTTTATCTGCGCGAAGCGCCCACTCCTTTTATTTTCAATACTAGCAGCCATCTCGAGGCCCCAATCCCAAGGCAATTGCATTAATGATAAACTCCATGAGACAAACGTCGGTTGACATTCGCTACAGCCTAGTTATCCAAATGACTTTTTGAAGCACATGCATTGGCCAAAAATCCAGGCCCCGAGCCGAGTCAAATTTGCCGCAGCCACTCTACTCACTGAATTTTTTATAAGTCATGGTTTTTCCAAAGGATCAGGGAATTTCGGCTGCGGTTGAATCCTCAGAAGTGTACATTTGGTGTTACAGCGGAGAAAATGCTGGGATTTCTGATTACACAAAGGGGCATCGAGGTCGACCCTTCCAAAATCAAGGCCATCTTAGAAATGCCCCCACCAATGACTGAAAAGGAGGTGCGAGGCTTTCTGGGTAAAGTGCAATTCATAAGGCGGTTTATCTCAAAACTAACCTTGACTTGTGAACCACTTTTTGGTCTTCTAAAGAAAGGAAAGAAGTTCCAATGGGACGGTCGATGCCAAGCTGCATTTGAACAGATTAAAGAATATCTACAGAACCCGCCCGTGTTGTCACCACCAAAGCCGGGAAAACCATTGATACTGTACCTGTCAGTGGCTGAAACTACAATGGGCTGCATGCTCGCACAAGAGTTGGAAGATAAAGTGGAAAGGGCCATCTACTATCTGAGCAAGAAGATACTGGATTACGAGACCCGCTACACTCCGCTGGAGAAGGCTTGTTTGGCCTTGGTATGGGCTACCAGGAAGCTGCGGCACTACCTGTTAGCTCACTCTGTAATGTTGGTTTCACGACTTGATCCCATCAAATATCTTTTCGAGAAACCAGCGCTTACGGGTAGGCTAGCTCATTGGTTGTTGTTGCTCTCCGAATTTGACCTCAAGTATGTGACGCGTAAGTTGGTAAAAGGAAGAGCGGTAGCAGAGTTCTTTGCCGACCACCCGGTTGAAAGGGATGAAGCGATTGAGTACCTGTTCCCAGATGAAGCCATTCTGCACATCGAAGATGAAACTTGGACGATGTACTTTGACGGAGCATCAAATCAATACGGGTATGGGATAGGGGTGTTGCTGATAGCGCCTGACGATTCCCGTATCCCTTTAGCATTCAAGCTTCGATTCAAAGTCTTGAACAATGAGGCAGAGTATGAGGCATGTATTGCCGGTCTAAAAGCTGCCCTAGAACTAGGGGCAAGGCGATTGGACGTCATTGGGGATTCGAACCTAGTTGTGTCTCAAGCTAAAGGAGATTGGAAAGTAAAAGAGGAAAATATGATAATTTACCACCAGATCTTGGATTTGTTAATTCCTCGGTTTGAAAAGCTAAATTTCACTCACCTAGTAAGAGAGAACAACAGGTTTGCCGATTCGCTAGCAACTCTATCTTCCATCATAGACATCCCATCTGGGGTCCGGATGCGTCCAGTCATTATTGACCAGAAATTTGCACCTGCCTACGAGTCAATCTCTACCATAGATGAAGTGCAGGATAACAACCCTTGGTATCACGATATATGGAACTTCTTGGAAAAGGAGGCATATCCACCAGGGGCAAATGCCAAGGATAAGAGGGCAATCAGAAGAATGGCTTTTCAGTTTATCATCTGCGGGGGTAAGTTGTACAAAAGGGGTCATCTGGGAATGCACAAGCTGTGTGTGGAAGCCGAAGAGTCGAAGCGTCTGATGGAGGCCATCAATGGAGGAGAATGTGGGGCACATATGAATGGGGTGATGCTGGCACGAAAGATCCTCAGACAGGGCTACTACTGGTCTACCATGGAGGAAGATTACATCGGCTTTGTTCGGCGATGCCACAAATGCCAGATTCATGCAAACCGCATGAACATCCCGCCGTCAAAGCTGTACAACATGACGTCGCCATGGCCATTTTTAGTTTGGGGGATCGATGTGATTGGAGCTGTTACTCCGAAAGGGTCGAATGGGCATCAGTTTATCTTGGTAGCAATAGATTACTTTACGAAGTGGGTCGAGGCCCAATCTTATGCCGTGTTGAAGGCTTCGCATGTCGCAAAGTTTATCAGAAACAACATTATCTGCCGTTATGGAGTCCCGAATGAGATCATTTCGGACAATGGTTCTCACTTCAAGAAGGAGGTGATTGATTTGTTGGAGAAGTACAATGTGGCTTTTCATAAGTCGTCCACGTATCGGTCGCAGACCAACGGAGCAGTTGAGGCCGCCAACAAAAACATCAAACACATACTGCAGAAGATGGTGGAAACCTATCGGGACTGGCCAAATAAGTTGCCGTTTGCTCTGTGGGGCTACCAAACTTCAATTAGAACTTCTACCGGGGCGACTCCGTATTCCTTGGTATATGGGATGGAGGCCGTTCTACCTATAGAGATTGAGGTTCCGTCTCTACGAGTATTGGCTGAGTGTCAGATAGCCGAGGCAGATTGACAGCAGAGCAGATTCGAGGAACTCATGCTCTTCGATGAAAGGAGATTAAAAGCACTGTACCATGTCCAAGGATATCAACGCAGAATCGCCCGGGCTTTTAACAAGAAAGTTAAGTCTAGGAATTTGAAGGAAGGTGATTTGGTGCTCAAAGACACCGAGCTCCCATCCACGACCCAAGGGGTAAGTTCAGACCTAATTGGATGGGTCCCTATATCATCAAGTCTATCTGGTCAGGTGGAGCTGTGGTTCTGATGGACCTAGATGGCCTAGAGTTCTTCCAACCGATCAACATGGACAAGTTGAAGAAATATTACCCCTGAGAGGCTCGCTAGGCCGAAAACCCGAAAGGGCGACCTAGGCAAAATTCAGAGCACAAAAAAATTAGAAAGTATAAAAACTGAGCTCGCAAGGTTGAAAACCCGCAAAGGGCGGCCTTGGCAAAAGTTAGAGCGCAAAAGGAGAGTGAAAATACTCGAGTGAACCCAAGCCTGAACTACGTAAGGCTTGATTCCCATCATTGGGATACGTAGGCAGCTTCATCCCGAAGTTCAGCCATAAACTCTTCCCTGATCAACTTTGTCCATTTGATCATCTTGGTCATCTTTGTCCATCAGCATTTATCGCAATCTCCGGTACAGTGCTATTCAGACTAGGGGCAACTTTCCGTTGCCGTACAGTGCCGCGGTACCATTCAAACAATGGGCAACTTTCCAGTTGCTAGGATCCGGGGTTGTGCATCTCAGTGACAAAGCTCAAGCGTGTCTAGTTCTGATCCTTATCGAAAATAGTTTTGAAAGGTTTTAATAAAATGACCTTGTTCAAATAAGTCTTTTTACAACTAAGACTATTTCTGGACCAAAACGGAAAATTTTCAGTACCACAACCTTCAATTTCATTGATTTCAAATAGAGTTCTCTTGCTCTTGCATACAATTGAAGTTGCTTTTTATTACATTCATAAAGAAAACTTGAAAGTACTAATAAAGCAATAAATCCGGGGCATGGTCAAGTCAAATGTCCCTGCGTCCCCTCCTAGAGCTGGTCGAAGCCCCTGATGCCAAAATGGGCCCCTCCTGTGCCTCTTCATTAAGCCAATCCAAGCACTCATCAGACAAAGTGCAACTGAAAGCGGGAGCGGGGGCCAGGAGTTCTCTCGTCCTCCATGCTGTGGCATACCGGGCCAACTGTGCGCCTCGAATCGGGAATGTAACCGAGTACTCTATCCCTTCCGGCGGACAAGTCTGATTATGACCAAACTGGCACAGGATACGGAATGGGAAGTAGAAGACACAGTGAGTCAAGCCAATCAATTGGATCCCGGGTTAACGGGTCATGCTGTAACTCATCATTGGGAGATTGAGCCAAGGGCACTGCCAAGCAATGCGGTCTGCGGACAAACTGCACATCCATTCAAACCACCAACCCTCATCAAGGGCGTCAACTAGGCGTTGCCTGAAGAAGTAGCCGCGAGCTGAATATGCTGGGCAAGAGTCCACAACCTTCAGTTTATCCATTAACCACACCTGGGGAGGGATGAAAAATGAGAGAATAAAGAATAGAGAGATGTACGATGAGAGGAAAAGTGAGAAAAGGGCTTTTGTGAGAAAAACCGAGCCTGAGGGCCGAGTGATGTGAGCAAACATAAATGTGAGATTGGGTGGGAAACATTACCTGCAGTAATAGTGGACTCCCTGCTAATCTGATCGTCTCTCGACGATAAAAGGCGTCTAAGCCCAGCAATGTCTCAGCCAGGATCATGGCGATGCAGCTTTTGCCCTCCTTCAAGCCTTGGGCAACCTCAATCAACCGGACACTAGGCCCTCCGGAACCGGAGACTGAACAGAAAATGAGATAGCATGCATAGACAGAGGGCGTGTCGCCGAAAGCCTTGCCAGTGATGGTCGCCGCGATCACCAGTCTCAGAAAAACGACAAACCAAACTCGGAACATCTAATGTCCCGTCACAAATCAGAGAACGAGCATCGGGCATTGAGAGCCCACACATTTGTCCTAAGGCTTGAGCATGGCCAAAACGAAGTTGGGGCAGGATCTCCTCATTGCGCCCAGATTCCATTAGAGCTTGGAAATCTTCAAAAGTGGGACACACCTCTTGCCCGCTAAAGCTAAAGACATGTGTTACCGGGTTCCAAAACCTTGCCGCGGCATGGAGGAATGGAGAATGCAGCGGGGTACGGCGCAAAGTGAATAGTGCGTTTATGCCGAAAGCCCGGAAATTCAGCTTTTCCGAACCATCCAAGTTGTTAATCCAAGTTGCGAGATTTTGGGCAAGAAATTCCTCTATTTGGAGCAAATCAGTGTGGAAATGAAGAGAACCACGAAGTTGAGACCCTTTTGAAGAAGATAAGGTTGAGTGAAGGACAGATGTCAACATTCTGCTGGTACTGACAGTTTAGTGCCGACCGGCCAATTATAGTGCCGACCGGCCATCTGTTTTGGCCGATGGATCACCCTTTCGGCCGATGGCCATTCCTCAAGGCCGGTAGCCTTTCTGCTGGGCCGGTGGTTCTCTCCCTTGTCCTCTGAGCTGTTTATGCTAGGAATTTGGAAAATCCCACCACTTCCAATACCCTCCAGTGATCAATTCTTATGAGGGCAGCGCCCATTTGCTTATCGAGTTGTTGCATATTTGCTTATCGAGTTGTATTTCACTCTCTTTAAGTCTTTGTAATGTTTATCAAGGTGTACTCGCATTTGGCTAGTTTGCTGAGTCCCCCTGTTTTGCTTATCGAGTTGTAATTGGTTTACTACCTGATTATTACGATGCGATGCTTTGTTTTCAAAACGCAGTTTCAATTTCAGTCACATTGTTGTGTGATGCCTTGCGATGCGATGCATAGAACACGCAAATGTAACACCTTTTGAACAAACAGCTGTTTCATTTCCATCATATGTTTTGCAAAAAACACACGCTTTTGAGAAATAAAACCTGCCCGAGGCAGTGCAATGTGCTTAAACTCCTAGTAAAAAGGAAAGTAAAGCAGAAGAATAGCAGGGTAGCAGAGTGCTGGGTTTGACACCGGTAACCTCCCCCTTTCGGTCATCGTACCTTTTGCGCCCTTGTTCGGGTCAGTCATGTGATTTGGCACCTTCATCACTTAAGGCAGTCCAAGAAACTGCGCCTTCAGAACATAAGTGGAGCTTCGAGTTGACCTCGTACCACAACTTTTGTGAGCGATGCTCGGGACATGCGAAGGACGTCCCTTCCCGTATCCTTTTATATCTTGTGAATTCTCTAAATCATTTCAATCATACTGAGTTGCAGTACGTTGCATTCCAGCATCATGTTTACCATGATCAGTTTCAAGTTCCTTTTTATACACATTGCATTGTATGCGTGCTTTGCTTTACTGATATGTGTTCAAGTTCCCTTTATACACATTGCATTGTATGCGTGCTTTGCTTTACTGATATGTGTTCAAGTTCCCTTTTATACACATTGCATTGTATGCGTGCTTTGCTTTACTGATATGTGTTCAAGTTCCCTTTTATACACATTGCATTGTATGCGTGCTTTGCTTTACTGATATGTGTTCAAGTTCCCTTTTATACACATTGCATTGTATGCGTGCATTGCTTTACTGATATGTGTTCAATTTCCCCTATATACACATTGCATTGTATGCGTGCTTTGCTTTACTGATATGTGTTCAAGTTCCTTTTATACACATTGCATTGTATGCGTGCTTTGCTTTACTAATATGTGTTCAAGTTCCCCTTTTATACACATTGCATTGTATGCGTGCTTTGCTTTACTGATATGTGTTCAAGTTCCCCTATATACACATTGCATTGTATGCGTGCTTTGCTTTACTGATATGTGTTCAAGTTCCCCTTTTATACACATTGCATTGTATGCGTGCTTTGCTTTACTGATATGTGTTCAAGTTCCCTTTTATACACATTGCATTGTATGCGTGCACTGCTTTACTGATATGTGTTCAAGTTCCTATATACATTGCGTGCATGTGTGCATTGCTTTACTGATATGTGTTCAAGTTCCTTTATATACACATTGTGTGCACGTGTGCATTGCTTTACTCACATGTGTTCAATCCTACTATCTTGCTGTACACATTGCATGCATTGTCACGCACTTTCGACTGCCTTGTCATGCATGTTGCTAACAACATTGTACCTGTTAAGTTTGTTTTCTTTGCAGGCACGATATTGTATGTACGGCTCATTTGAGGCCGGTGAAACCGGACGAGCCGCACAGGTATTGTATCCCCCGCGTGAGACGTACAGAGAATTGTATAATTCTCTTACATCCTTTCTGCATTGTAGTGTAGTCTGTTGTATGCTAGCTTATAACTGTTGCATGTATGCTTCATTACAGCTTTCTTTGCATGATTTTAAGTTATGCTTGGCTTCTTGCATTTTCAGTTGCATTTTGCCCCTGCCTTCGAGCGCATATCTTGTTGGTCTTGTATGTTTGTCTAAGTCTTCGGCCTGGTCAAAAATGGGTCGTCTCTGGGCTTTCACATTCACTCCCGTCATTGTTATGACTTCTGAGTTCTGTCAAAGAGGGGCAACTGTAGACACCCCATTTTTGACCGTCCTCAAGACTTGGACGTCACCGTTGGAATGCTCGGTGATTATCCATGTTTGTGTTCGTTTTGAGTTCCCGGAGGTCCCGGCTGCGCGTCGTGCCTCAGGACCTCTCAACCGGCTTGTTCTGTGCTTGGTTTTACACCAAGACTTGTGTGTTTTTGCATTTGAGGGTAGGGGGAGGCTTGTTAGCCATCCCTGAAGCCCACCGGCTGCCCCCACACCACACCGGCACTCCCTTTTGGCCATCGGCACTATTTTCTCAAACACTTTGACCGGTCGGCACTGTATGTTGCCGACCGGCACTTTTTTGCGCCGGTGACTGTTTTGGCCGGCCGGCATGCACCCTTTGAACCCCTGGGACATGGTGCATGCCAGCTGTGCCAGCTGGAATGCACCATCACACTCCCCCGTGCACAGGTGTGACCATTTTGCACCCTTTGCACCCTTGAACCCCCTAAGCTTCTAGAAGCTTGACCCTTTGGCCAAAGCTTCTTGGAGAAGCTTGGCCAGCTGTCTTGGCTTCTCCAAGAAGCCAAGACCCCTTTGCACCCCTTGAACCCTTTTTCTTTTGCTTAGCCACTAAGTCTTAGGCTTGCCTTGACCTATATAAGCAACCCTTCTCTCCATTTGTTGGAGGTTAGCCATTTCCAACACAAAACCAGAGCTTATATCTATATATCTCTGATATATATCTATCTATATCTATATCTTCCCTTCCCTCATCCATTGTGTGTGTTTCTTGGCCTAAATAGTGTGTTTTACCTTACTTTTGCACCATTACACACACTATTACACCTAGCTCCGAGATTGAGGGACTTGGAGGGTTGTTTGTTGTGATTTTGGACTGGTTTTGATCATTAGAGGAGGGCTGCACCACTGGTTCTTCAAGGAGTCTTCAAGGGTAAGCATGTTGCTTTAGTTTCCCCAAACTTGCACTAGCTTTCTACCTGTCTTGCTTTGTGTTTTTGGCTTTGTGTTCAACATAAAAAAGTCTTATATTTTCTTACTTTAGAACCTTCATTAAGGTCACTTGGGGGTTTGAGCACAAACTCACCCTCTTAGGCTTTGTTTTGGCTATTTTAGCCTCTTTTCTTGAAGCCTTGTTTAACTTGGTGTTTTTGGTCTTCTCACCACTGAAAACCAGTGGGTTTTCAGTGGTGAGGGAGGTATTTTGGAGTCGTATATAGGGGAGGGACACCCCCCTCTCCTTTGTCCCTCTTTGGTCTTTACTTTGGCTCACATAGTAGCATGCATTTTTAGCCTTATATGCCTTCATTTCAGAGCTTATTTGGGTGTTTTGGATCATATATCATCTCTGTTTTTGGTTGGTTTTGTGGTCCTTAGCATGCTTCTTATACTTGCTTTGTAATGCTCTAGTTTGCCTAGAAATGAGCCATGAGTTTAGGCCATGTTTCTTGCATGTATGAGCCTCACTTCATGAAGATATTAGCATCATTTTGCCATGTCTAGAGGCTGTAGGCCACTGATTTTGCCATGTTTGGTATGTTTGACAAAGTTGTTTTGCATTAAGGCTTGTTAGTCTTAAGATGTGAGTTCTTAGCATGCATTTGGTTAGGCTATTTTAGTGATTTGGAATCATCTAATATGCTATCTCAGTCCTTATGCCATGCTTATATGCCTCCATGTATCATCTCTCCCATCTTTTGAAATGTTGGTCTCTTATGCTTTAAAGTGAGCATTGTGCATGCTTGTATGTTTAGAGCATTTGGGCTGCCTTGTTGTTGGGTTTTGGGGGCTCATTTCATTTGTTAAAATCTGTTTTTGGTGGTCTAATATATGCCATGAGTGGCCATGTTAATGGTAGCAAGGAGTGCTCCCTTTGTGCCTTAACCTTAGGCCCTTTGACTTGCATGTTTGCATAGGTAATTGGTCACCATTTTGGGCATGTTTTGCCACTGTTTTGGGTTGGTTTGAGGGCTGCCCCATTGTGGTCTAGTCCACCATCACATGTTTGCCTCATGTCTATTGCTTAATTGATTCATTAAGTGTTGTAGTATGTTGGTCTTATTGCTTGATTGGTCCATGTTTGCATGACATTTGCATCTTGTATACTCTAGCATTTTGCATGCTTAACATGGTAGTTGCATGACATTTGGTGTGCTTGCATCCTAATTCCCATGTTGCATCATTTGAGCTATGTTGCATACATGCATTTCATGGCTTGGTTTGGGGTTGTCAAACCAAGCATAAGGGTTGAGGGAAGTTCACACTACAAGTGGTGCAACTTGTTTCAACTCTTGGTCCCCAAGGCCCTTGACCAACACATGATAAGGTCTTGGTTTCATTTGTGTGTTTGCATGCATTTTTACATTAAAATGCAATCTTGGTTCCTTAGGCTATCATGCACCAAGTTGCATAATTGATGGCCCAAGAACCAAGGGTCATGCTTCCTTGAGTCCCATACATGATAGGGAGCATTGACCATGCTTACATTTGCTCTAAAATCCATATCATGCACTGTCTGCCTGCTGTTGCTGTCAAACTGTCCTCTGCAGGAATTTTGTGCCGACCGGCAGTATAGAGTGCCGACCGGCACTTTATGGGTAGCCGATAACCTCTCAAGCAGCCGGTGGTCATTTTACATGGCCGGTGGCCATTCCATCCAGCCGGTGGTGTACAGCAGCATGCAAGGAAGGTGTTCTGGGACTTTGGCAATTTTTGGAGAGACAGGGCAGTAAGAACAGAGGCAGCAGTGTCATGATGCGGGTTTCTGGGCGAGTCGGATTCGAGCATGCATCATTCGCGCATCCCGAGGCAGGGCTGAGGCCCCTCTCTTTTTTGTTATATACTGAATTTAATTTGATAATTAGAAATTTCTGTAATAATTAATTTATTCTCTATTTGGACTGTACTATTTGGGACTGTATATTCTTTTGGTCCCTCCGTGTGAGGGCATAATTGTAATAAGCGTGGGTGAGTGTGTGTATGTCTTCCAACCCCCATTTCTTTCTTCCCTTTTATTTACCTGCTTATGATGGTAGATTAGGGCATATTTAAAATTAGCATACCTTATGCAATGCATGCGTACATCCATGCATTTGTTTACATGCACCAGGCTCGGTATATCATACAAACTGCATCGTACTTTCAATTCCAAATTGAATACGTGATAGTTGTAGCATTTCACATGTCATGTCTAGGATAGCCGAGCCTGCCTAGATTACATCTTTGCATGTGTTGCATTAGACATTTCAGTATGCTTAGGTCCATGCATGGATTTCTAATAAGCTTCTGTTTTGGCTTGGAGTACTAGGTGAGTTTTTATGCTTTAGCATCCTCGCATGCGTGTGAGTGTTGCCGTAACAGCATGATTACCATGAGGCTAGCTGCTTATGTGATATAACTGCTTGAATGCCTGTGGATGGAGGTTGAATTACCTAAATTGGGACAATGCATTAAAACTATGAGTTTTAAGCCCACTAGATAGTGGCAAAACTATCTTTTTCTAAAAGACCACCTAAGGGTGGCAAAACCTGCATTTTAGCCTACTTGCGAGTAGCAAACCATTTTTAAAATAAACATAAAATGTTTTGTTCCAACTTAGGCGATTTGGTCTATACTTGTTTGCTGTGCGCATAACATAGTAATTCTAGGCTAATAACTGGAATAAGAACATATAATGTTTTCAAAACTTGATATCACGGTTAGTAGAGGCCGGTCTTCAGACCGGGCGAGAGGGGGTGCTCATAGCTGACCTTCCCCGATCGTACCCAAGTTCCCGAGCCGAGGCAACTTTGGTGATGACGGACACGTGGCCTTTGGCACCGAGTCAGGGTTTCCTAAATTTCTCAAAAATAAAATATTTAGGTGGCGACTCTGTATCTGGCAAAGCAGTCCATGTTTGGCACTTCTTTTCAAAAATCAGTTTTTCTCAAAACGATTTGCCAGATTTGGACTCTTTGGTTCAGATTTAGAACCGTGACATTTTTGAGTCCTTTGAACTGTAGTGACCCAATATCGAACCGGAACGGGGGGGACTCGCACTACCTCCCCGGGATGCGTTCGGGGACGTCTACAAACTTGAAGATGTTTGAAGGAGGATTCGTAATTGAGCATATTAACGATTTCAACTCACTGACTAGTCAGTTGGAATCGATTAGTGCCTCGTTTGACGAAGAAGTCAAGGCCTTAGTACTACTATCAAGTCTTCTTGAGAGTTGGAATTCGTTGGTTGTTATAGTGAGCAATTCCACTGGTTCGGGAAAGTTGAGCATGGATCATGCAGTAGGTTTGGTTTTGAATGAAGACATCCAGAAAAGAAAAAAAAAAGAAAGAGAGGATAATGGTGAAAGCTCTAGTTCGGCGTTGGCAATTGATGATAGAGACATGAAGCTCAATAGGGGTAGCAACAAGAAAAGAAGCACAAGTAATTCCGGGAATAGTAGATCTCCATCTCGACCAAAGTTTACAGAGGGTTGCGGTAAGACTAGTCACACAAAACGGAATTGCAAAGTTAAGAAAGAGGCTGTCATGAAGAGGCTTTTGAAGCACTGGTGTTGTCTTTAGAAACTCGTAAATAATCGTGGGTGATTGATTCTGGTGCGTCATTTCACGCTACCTTGCACAAAGAGTTACTCTACAATTATGTCTTAGGTAATTTCGAAAAAGTGTACCTTGGAAACGATGAAGCTTGTAACATAATTAGTAAGGGTAAACTACAGATAAACTAACCCAATAGAACAACTTTGAAAATCAATGATGTCATACATGTGCCATGTTTGAAGAAGAATTTAATTTCTATTAGTCAACTCATAGATTCTGGTATTGTGACAATCTTCACTGGTGATATGTGGAAGATGGCCAAGGAAGCCATGGTAGTGGGTCGTGGAAAAAAGGAAGGTACTCTCTACGTGACATCGGGTACCTATGGTGTGATTGTGATAACATTAGAAGTCAACACGGGCATATGGCACTATAAATATAACAACCCCGAACTGTGATTAGCCACTAATCCATGATTAAGAGTGCCTAATCAGTAATTAAGAAGAAATTTTGAATTAATTGTATGTGTATTGCATTATTTGTGTTTATATCTGTCTGCTGTAGGAATATATGTTTGTGTTTTTGTTTCATTATACGAATTGAAGGCATTGACTTGGTTTATGTGTTAAGTGGAATTTTTAGAATTTTATGGTAGGTTGAATTGAAATTTGATTCGGAACCCAATAATTAGAATAAAATAATTATAATTAATAAATTTAAGTAAGACTTACTTAGACTTCCTAATTAGCCTATATAAGGCTTGTACATGACTCTAGACTCATTAAACACTCTTATTCCTTTAATCTTGAGGCACAAACGTGAGAAGAAAGAGAGGATGAGAGAATTGAGATCAAAAGGAAGAAACATGAGAGAAACTAAGGAGAATTAGCTTGGACACTCAAAAATTTGACTACTTGAAGCTTAATTGGGAAGTTTACGTGAGAATTCAAGCCTTTGATTATGTAATTAATTTAGCTAATACATGAGTTCAAAAGAAATTCAAGATTAAGACAAGAATTGAGCTCATATTATAGGATCAAAGCTTAGGATATGCATACATGCTCATTTCATAGTGTTTCGGAGATGTTTTCAAAAAATCTCCTCCTGCATGTCCTCATTTTGGCTTTGTTCTAAGAATTCAACATGTTTTTGAGTTAAACACCTCATTTGATCATGTTTTGAAAGCTTTAAAGCCAAGACAATTCATGCATGTTATCTTTATGTTATGTTCTCTTCATGTTATGTTCTTTAAGTTTCAAGTTGAATTTTGAACAATTGGCTTACTTTTGGGTCTTGATTTTGCGAAATGATTTTTACTTCTTGATGTTTTACAAGTTTACACATATTTTCTCAAGTTTTGGGCCCGAAAGATGTGTTTTAAAGCTTTGAAATTGAGTTTTGCATCTTGTACATCAATCCAGAAATTCTAGAATTTTGCATAACTGCTCGAGCGACCAAATTGTGCTCGAGCGACCACCTTTTGATTTGCATCCTTGCTCGAGCGAGAAAAAGTTAGCTCGAGCATAAAATTCATGCTCCCAGAAGTTTTACAAAATTTTGCAGACTACTCGAGTGACCAAAGTTGCACTCGAGTGAGGACCCTATTTACTCAATCTTGCGCTCGAGCGACTGTTGAGCGTCCGTCAAGCAGAAAAATCATGCAACTAGTACTTTTGCAGACTTTGCAAACCGCTCGAGCCACAGTTGCGCTCGAGTGGACTGCCTTATTTTTGAAAATTTGACTAAGTTTTCCATAGCACATTTGGCCATCCTTATTGCATCCTAAGCATTTCTAAGCCCTAATTAAGACATAATAATAAGGATAAAGATTAGAAACACACCAAGATAGAAATGAAATGAGTTACGTGCCTTCCAAGCGTGTGTTTTAGTGTATATCTATTATGTGTTTGTATGTAGGTCACGCGCCGTAAGTTATCTGATCTATCTGCCTTATCTGATCCGCTAGCGAAGCCATCTGTTAGTAAAGTTATGTTCAACTTTATTTATTTTCTGTGTGATGAAATAATATATGTTTTATAGAAATGTTATGTTCTATACAATAAATGATTATCCAATTTCTGACATTTATTTATAGCATCCTTAGCGTATTTGTTAGCTGTTACCCAATATCGGAGGTTCCATTATGGAACTTAATATGTCTGCAATATGTTACCTGTACCGGAGGCTCCATCATAGAGCTCAACATATTTATTATCTGTTACATGGATCTAGAGGTTCCTTTATAGAACTAGTTACTCATAACCACCATCTGTTCTGTATCTATTATGTATTTGTTCTGTTAACGCTAATGGATGTACCACGTATAATTAAGTATGAACTTTGATTTCTGTATATGATTTGAATAAGAATATGAATATGGATTTGTTTCTGTTTCTAAAATAAATATGAATATGATTTCCAAATTTGATATGGGACATCACTTATTTAAACCCCTTTACTTTGTTATTATTCACTGAGCTCCTACTCACTCTATAATCTATGTATGTAGGTGACCAGGTACGTAACCAGGCTTAGTAATGGCAGCGTAAAGATCTGTTTTGTGTCAGCCAACCACTATGTCTCCCGAAGAGGTTCCCAAGAAGTTTGATGGTCGAGTTTGTGAATTATGTATAAGTTTTCTACATTCTTTACTTGGTGTGAACAAGTTTTTGTATAACCATTCCTTGGGCTAAGTCCCAGTTTGACTATGTGTACATGTGATGGTGACACAAAACTTTGCTAATATGACGTCACATGAATGTAAATAAAGTTTTAAATTTCTGTCCCATGTATGTCTGCACAGCTCAATGGACTATGTATAATTTATATATTTGCTTCTGCAGCCCCTTATTATGTGTTAATCTATTCTGAGGCCTTTGGTAATCCCAAGATTACTGGCTGGTTACAATGCTAAACCTATATGGACGGGTTTGGGTCATGATAGTAAACTTGGACATATGAGTGAGAAATGGATAGGAAACTGCCGGGTTTGAAGTTTTTGGACTAGAATTTCTGTGAAGACTACGTCTTAGAAAAGCATAAAAGGGTTAGTTTCACCAATATTCCAAAAACTCAAAAATCAAAACGGTTGAAATTAGTTCATACAAACGTGTGGAGACCATTTCTGATAAGATATCTTGAGGGCTATAGTTATTTTGTCACCTTTATTGATGATGCTACACGTAAATTGTGGATATATTTTTTTGAAGAATAAATTTGATGTGTTTGATGTCTTCAAAAAGTAGAAAGCTTTAATTGAGAATGAGACAGGTTTAAAATTGAAGTGTCTTAAGTCCGACAATGGTGCGGATTGCATAGAATATAATTCAACATGTGACAAAAATTCTTGGCAAATCGCGGCAAAACGGTGTGGCTCAGCGCACGAACCGAACAATCTTGGAACGTACTAGGAGCATAATGATTAATGATGGGTTGCCAAAACAATTTTGGGCAGATGCTCTAATTACATTAGCATATCTAATTAATAGAGGTCCTTCAGTTCCCTTGAATTACGAAATCTCTAAATAAACGTGGCCTGGTAAAGAGGTAAATTTGTCGTAGTTAAAAATATTTAGTTGTATCTCTTATGTTTACATTGATTCTGATAAAGGAAGTAAGTTAGACCCCAAATCTTGTAAATGCATCTTTATTGGGTATAATTGATAATTATGGGTAGCGATTTTGGGACATGGAAAATCGAAAAATAATTAAAAGCATGGATGTGGTGTTTAATGAGTTTTTCACGTACAAAGATAGGCTTGATGATAAGACAAAAGAACTTGAAACGGTTGAACTTAAGGAGATTTTTGATAGTGATGTGTTGAAATCTCAAAACACTAATATACAGTTGACACCACCCATTGAGATGCAAACTCCTCATCCTCTTAGGAGGTCGACGTGTTGATCATTATTCTCTTTCCTTGTATAATCTATTAATAACTAATAATGGTGAACCGGAATGTTGTGCAAAAGCTTTACAAGTTGGGACAAGAGAAAAGTGGAAGCTTGCAATGGGCAATGAAATGTAGTCTCTCGCGGTGAATCAGGCTTGAGAACTGGTATAATTGCCTAAAGGTAAATTTGTATTGCATAATAAATGGGTTTATTGATTGAAAGAAGAACCTGATGGCACCAAGTGATGGAAGGCCAGAATAGTAATAAAAGGTTTTCAATAGAAGGTAGGTATCGACTGTACCAATATTTTCTCTCATGTGGTAAAGATTTCTACAATTTGTATCGAACTTAGTATTGTTGCGATTGAAAATCAGCATTCAGAGAACTTAAATGTTAAAATTGCATTCCTTCATGGTGATTTGGAAGAAAATATCTACATGCATCAACCCTAGGGCTATGAGGTGGTTAGGAAAGAAAATCTAGTATGTAAAGTGAAGAGGAGTTTGTATAGGCTGAAACAAGCACCTAGACAATGGTACATAAAATTTGATAGCTTCATGGCAAGTGCAGGCTTTCATTGATGCCATGGTGATCATTGTTGTTATTATAAAAAGTTTGACACTTTATATTTAATACTTCTCTTGTACATAGATGATATGTTTATGACAGGTTCAAGCATGGATGGGATTTTGAATCTCAAAAAAGAGTTGTACAAAGAGTTCGCAATGAAAGATTTGGGTGCAACAAAACAAATCTTAGGGATGTGAATTAGCAAGGACAGAAGGAACAAGAAACTGAAGCTATCGCAGGCCGAGTACATTGAAAAAGTACTCAAGAGATTCAACATGGAGTGTGCAAAGCCTATTGATACTCCATTAGCAAGTCACTTCAGATTGACGAAGAAACAAAATGCAACCACACATAAAAAACAAGAATGCATGGTAAAGGTACCATATGCTTCAACCGTTGGAAGCTTTATGTATGCCATGGTTTACATGAGACCAAACATTGCCTATGTAGTGGGAGTTGTTAATAGATGCATGAATTATCCTAGAAAAAGCATTCGGAATTTGTCAAGTGGGTATTCAGGTATCTCAGAGGTACAAGTGATTTGGTTATTTGGTATGGAGGCATGAAAATTAGCTTGCTTAGGTATGTTGATTCTGATCTAGCGAGTGACATTAATAGTAAGAAGAGCACAATAGGGTATGTGTTTACTTTTGGCAGTGCTGCAATAAGTTGGGTCTCTCAGTTACAGAAGATTATGACTATTTCAACCACAAAAGCGGAGTAGGTTGCAACTATAAAAGCTTACAAAGATATGGTATGATTATAATATTTCTTAGGTGAATTGGAAAAGAAGTTTAATGATTGCAAGTTGTACAATGACAATCAAACTGCAATACATCTTGCGAAAAATTTTGCATTTCATTTAAGAACAAAGCATATTGATATAAAGTATCAATTTGTTCGTTCGCTCTTGGAAAATGACAAGTTCAGCTTGGAGAAGAGCCACACAAGTGAAAATCCTACAGATATGTTAATCAAAGCGGTTATAGTTGAGAAGTTGAAGCTATATGTAGCTTCAGTTGGCAGCGACATGTGAGGTTGATGGTTCAAGTCATTGCGGTATACTGTAAAGTTATGGCGTAAAGACTATTTGTGTCTTGATAAGTCTCCAAGTGGGAGATTATTGTTAGTGGAGCTTGAAACAAGATTAAACTTAATCAGGTTAGGAAAAGGAAATAAAGAAATTAGTGTTTGGTTAAATTTAGACTCTAAACTATTTCTTTATTAGTTAAGGTTTTCCTTCTTAGTTTAGGTTTTGGTTTCCTTATTAATCTAAGATTAGGTTTGAGACTAACCCTATAAATACACCCATGTAGTTTTATGTAATTGATTAATTAGTTTTGTGATCTTAGAGAGAGATACACAATAGTGAGAGTGATCATTGTAGAGAGAGAGTTTACGAGATTGAGTGTGAGACTCTTGTAAGTCCTTTCATATTGATCTTGGTAAAATCCACAGTGATTCTATGGACGCAACCCATGATTTGGGTGAACTATGTAAATCTCTTGTGTTACTTTGTGAGTTTGTTTTTTTCTAATTCTTTTACTTCTTCATTCTAAATTCATTGTGTGCGTGATTCTTTACTCAAGTCCTGAAGTTTGGTATTAACCATATATACCATAACAGATGGGAATTTTTCAAACTCTTAATGTCAACCTTTTAGACATTCTATCTCCTATATGGCATTTTCTCAAGTCTAATTCACCCATTTCCTTAATTTTTAATTATTCTAAATAAAATAACAAAGAAAAAGATAAATAAAATCACTTAAAATCAATTCTAATATGATATAAGAAACCAATAAAATTAGCAAATCTCTAAAATCACTTCCGATAAGATATAACACATTGATAATTAAAAATTTTAAAAATAATTAATTGATTTTATTTTTTTTAATTCTTAAAATAATTCCTGTCTATTTGTCTATCTATCTATCTATCTATATTGTAAAATAAAAGATTAAAAAATATTTAAATAAAAACAATTACAATTTAGATAATTTTTAAAATAAAAAGATAAATATTTAGACGTGAATAACAAAGAGATAGAGATAAAAATATAACTATTCAAATTTCAGTCACAAAATGATATAAAAAGTCAAATAAAAAATAACAAATCAATTTAAGTAAAACGATTATGATTGAGATATAACTTTCAAAAAGATAATAAATTTTTTTAATTATAATATATATATTTATTTACCTACCAGTCTTAACTGATAATTTTATTCATAAAAATAAGAAAAATTGATAAATTTATTAATAGAATTTAATATATAATAAGTCCTAAAATAAGACATGAATAGCTTATCTTTAGTTTATCCTTATTTTATTTAATTTCATTATTTAAATTTTAATAGATGTTTTATTTAATTTTATTATTTCATCATTATTATTTTTTAAAATAAATTTATTTAAAATTTTAATTTTAAAAAATAACATATATTTTTATTGATATTTTATTTATTTAATTTTTAAATAAATAAATTTATTTAATTGTGTAAAGAATAAAATAAATAAATTTTTTATTTAATCTAGCTAAAAATAATTAAAATATTAAAGATATGTTTAATATTGTTATTACTTAGTAAATGATTGAAAAAATAATAAAATAATCTTTTGCTTATTTATTCTATCTAGTTCGTCCAATCAAATATTGAATTCGTTAAAAATAGTTATTTTTAGAGATCTAATCTAATGAAAAAAATAAACACAAGATACATATCCAATTTAATTAAATAGTTCAGAAAATACAGTCCCAAGATTTATGCTCAATAAATTTTAATATTTTTAGGAAAATGTCTCGTAGCTCAAATTTTGTGGTTTAAAAGTGGCTCAAATGGCCAAAACGACGTCGTTTTGGTCATTTTTATGTTGTTCTGTACTCAAAATAACGTCGTTTTGACTATTTGAGCCACTTTTAAGCCACAAAATTTGAGCTACGTAGCATTGTCGATTTTTTTATCCAATCTATCCAATCAAATACTCCCGTTATGTATTAGATTCAATTATTTCTATACCATACAATTATTTCTACGATACTTCAATGACTGTCAACATGACATGACATGACATTCTCAACAACATTAGTACTTAGGGTTTGGTTATAGCGTGCAACTTACACCTTACACCTTATTCTTTACACTTACACCTTATACTTACACCTTTTATATCTTACACCTTACACCTTTTGTGTAAGTGACACATGGTGTGCAACTCACTTACACCTTACACCTTACACTTACACTTACACCTTACACTTACACTTTTTGTATAAGTAGCACATGGTGTGTAACCCACTTACACCTTTTGTGAGTTGCACACCTAAAAAAACTCCTAGTACTTTCATACAAATTTACGTAACCGCATTGAATTGCTCATATCATTGCTTTTGGACAATAATAAGTGGGTATAAAAAAAAAAACAAAAAATAGCTAAGACCCTCAAAGTTGAGAATTTTTATGACTTTTAAAATAATATGAACTAACCATAATTATTTATTTATTTATTTTTTACCAATCACACAGATGAGTGAGAGTTGTGTTTTTTTTTAGAAATATGTAACATTGTTAAAAAAAAAAAATCTTTAATTTTTATTTCTCCTATTAATGTTATTAGAATGTATAATATTTGTCTATTAGTGATTGTAGTCCATAAATATATATTAAACTTGGCAAAGCAAATTATGATGGTAGTCTTTATATTTTAGTCTTTTTATTATTTTGATCCTGCTATTTTAGTTGGCTCGATTTTGATTATGAATTTATGATTTTACCTTAATTTGATTAAATTGACTATAACTTTTAGCAAATTTTTTTTTTTTTTGGAAAAATATGCACATAAGTAGCATGTGCCATATTTTAAAGTGCAAAATTATAAATTTATTCAACTTAGGCCATGTTTGATTGGGGATTTGGGAGGGTGGATTGGATTAGCAATCCGTGGGACCCACCAAACCCTTGTTTGGATGCAACACAATGTGATAGGATTAGTAGTGAAGGGGGCTTAGTAATCCCCCTCCATAGGGGGATTAGCTTGGGGGAATTTTAGGTGGGATTAGGAAAATAGTGAGGGGATTGAGTCTATTTTATATAAAAAAATTTATTATTTTAATTTTATTTTTTTTTACCAAGTGCTCCTATTTGTTTTAATTTTTTTTAATATAGAAATAATTTATTTATTTATTTTATATAAAAATAATTTAACAATCCCATCACTAATCATCTCCCATACTATCATCAAAACAAATACACTTTTACTTAATCCCCTCACTAACAATCCACACATTAACAATCTCTTCACTAACAATCCTCTCACTAATAATCCCATCCAACCTAATCTGCCAAACAAACGTGGCCTTAGTTAGTTAATCTCATACAATTTAATGATAATTTTTCATCAAAAATACTAATAATGTTATCAATTGGACTAAATTGACATAATAATTAAAATTAAGGGTGCGTTTGTTTGGACGGACTGGATAAGGGGAGATTATAATCCAACGGACTATTAGTCCTGGGATACATTATCCTGAGATTTGGTTGGATTAAATTTGTATCCTATGTTTGTTTAGTCATGAGATTAGATGTTTGGATTAGACTATTTTTAGTTATCCAATATTTGTTTCGGATATTATAGAGAGAAGGATAAATGCTCAAATGACTAGTTTATCATTTTCAATTATTTACTAAGTAATAGCAATATTAAACATAACTTTAATATTTTAATTATTTTTAGTTAGATTAAATAAAAATTTGTTTTATTTTATTTTTTGCACAATATTACAATTATTTTAATTTATTATTTTCAATTAAATTAAATTTATAATTTATAATTTATATTTTTTATTTAATATATAATTTTAAATTAACGACAATAAAAAATAATTTTATTTAATATATAAATTAAATTTTCAACAACACTAAAAAAATTTAATTTATAAGGCCATAATTTATAATTTGTTATTTTTAAATAAATTTAATTTATAATTTATATTTTTTATTTAATATATAATTTTAAATTAAAACACTAAAAAAATAATTTAATTTAATATGTAAATTTAATTTTTTAACAACACTAAAAAAATTTAATTTATAAGGCCATAATTTATAATTTATTATTTTTAATTAAATTAAATTTATAATTTATAATTTATAATTAAAATTTTTTATTTAATATATAATTTTAAATTAACAACACTAAAAAAATAATTTATAAATGTTCAAAAGACTATTTTATCATTTTCTAATTGTTTGCTAAGTAATAGCATGAAGGGTAAAATGGACATTTTACAAATAATCCTATGGGATACCAATCCCATGGTTTCTATCCCACCTCCCTATGGGATAAGATAGTCTCATATTTGTGGGACTAATAATCCGGAGACTATTAGTCCGGAGCAAAAAAAATGAAACAAATAATAGACTATTAGTCTGGTGAGACTAATGGTTCAATCTCACCTCCTAATCTTTCAAAACAAACACACTTTAAGAGTCAAAATTAAACTAATTAAAAGTGTGAGAACCACAATGATACAAATAATTAAATATAGAGACTACTAATATAATTTTCCAGTTAAACTTTGTTTTGATTGTTTGATTATCATTCTTGTCCACGTTTATTTGATTGATTATTTTTTTTTTTATATAATTATAGTTATCTATTTAAAATACTATTCACATTACGTACTTTTATCCAACTTTTGAGGTTAAAATTAATAATTTACTGTTTTATTTTTATTTTTTTGGTTGCATGAGGCCCCTATTTACTAATAATTTTTTTCTCCTTCTTCTTCAAGTGAGATGGGAAAAAACTATGTGGCATTAAATTTGTAATTTTTCATAACTTTATATACAACTCATAAATTTATAAATAAATTTTTTTATGAGAGCCAAACAAACAAAAAAATAAATATAAATATTATATATTATTTTTATAAATAATGTATTATGTTATCATATTCATAACACGGATTATATACTAATATATATATATATATATGTGTGTGTGTGTTCACATCACTGATTGATTCCATTTAGACATTACTTAAAATAAAAACTGAACTAATTTTTTCAAATCCATAATTTTACGACTAAACTAAATTTAAGTATTGAAAAAATCAAACTGACCAGGCTAACCCAATCCATACAAAGTCGGATTGGTTCCACTTCTTACAATTTTTTTTTGAGTGTTTTGTCCATCCTTTTTACCCACCAAGTTCAGATTAAGATGGTATTTGGGAATTGATTCTTTATTTTATTTTTTTAAGAAAAGATATGCAAAAAAATAAAAATAAAAAGAAGGCTATAACTTTTTGTAGTGATTTTTTCGTTTTTTATTTTTTTTTATTTTGTTCCCAAACACTACCTAAGACTTCGTTTGGAATTGATTTAAATTTTTTTTTTTTTTACTTTTTTTAAAAAACTAATAAAAAAAGTGACTTATATACCAAAGGAGAGCTAGATTGTTGGCTCCACTGGCAATGCAAGATTGCTTGGTATGGCGAATTGTGATGTGATAAAAAAAACGAATTCAATCATCAAGTAAAAACTGTTACACTGTTATGTATTTATACTATCTCATCTTGACTACTTAACAAACTAACTAATACAGGTGCTTACTAACTAATACAAGTGGTTGAGGCTTTTGTCTAACTTGATTAGGTAAGTCATAGCACATGATCTATACTTCATTCCTGCTTATAACTTCTCTTGCTCTTCTTGCTCATTATTCCAGGCTTTACTTGGATGGGCTGCAGTCTTGTTTGAGTGGGCTGCGGCTGCATTGTTTGAGTGGGCTGCAACTATATTACCAACTCTCTATCATGGCCCCTCAAGCTGAAAGGAGAGGCAGTCACTTGAAGCTTGGATTGAAGATAGGTAAATCGAGAGATAGAAAGAGGCTTGGTAAAGACATCTGCAATTTGTTTAGAGGAGGGAATATGCCGAATTTGAATATGCCGAATTTGAAGATGCTTGTGAAGAACTTTCTCCTTTATAAAATGATAGTCCACCTCAATATGTTTTATGTGACATGAAATATGAGATTTGATGCCAAAGAGATGGCGAACAAATTGTCACACCGCAAAGTAGGAAAAATAGAGGAAGACAAGAACATCTCAATAAGAAGTTGGTGTATCCTAGTGGCTTCAGCTGCAGCTTGGGCTAAGGGCCTATACTCTGCTTCAGTGGAAGAGCGAGCAACTGTGGGTTGTTTCTTGGCTTGCCAAGAAATGAGATTAGGGCCAAGAAAGAGACAAAACCCAGTAATGGACCTTCTATTAGTGTGATCTCGAGTGATGGTAGGGTATTGAAGGGCCCCTACAATGCTCCTGTACAAAGTAGGATTATGGAAAGGAAGAGAAGATGCAGGAGAAGAAACATAAGATTTAGTGGATAAGGGAAAAGAATAAGGCTTACAATCAGCTAGTCCTGCCTTAGATGGTATTTGAATGATCTAAATAAATATATTTTTTTATTTTTTTACAAAAAGAGGTGTAAAAAAGTTGAGAGATAATGTGATCCCAAAAAGGAAAAAGGATAAAAAAAACTGTACTAATATAGGGGGATGCCAAATAGTGCTTTAATCAAGATTTCACTAGCATATTTTTGTTGTGACATAAAAAGACCAGTTGAAGTTGTTTAAACTGAAATACCCAAAAAATAGGATACTGTGTGAGTGAATTTCCGATCACACTGCCCTCCTTAGTAATCCAGCTGTAGAATACAGGCAGAATAGATAGCACCCTGTAATCTGCACAGAAAGAAAAGGCTCCGGCGGTGGTTCTTCCACCCGGGGGCACTTCGACGAACAAGTCAGTATCTCTCAAAGATAAACAAGTGCTTAAATTACTACTTAAGACTTAAAATTGCGTACCTTAGACCCGCCGGGGGTGCCCTTCTTTTATAGTTTTTCCCTATCCCAGTCCCACTAGAAGTCTCACTTCTATGGACTCCAATTCCAGATTTACCTTGGACTATTCAAGAGATAAGGATAGACCCCCTGAGAGTATCACATGTATCCATCTTGTAGTCTTTCTTCATTCTAGGACTCCTGTCCCTTATCCGCTTATCTCGGATTCCTGTATTCTCGCAGATAACCTCGGCAACCCCGAGATCACCTCGGCGTAACGACCACGACACGTGGCACCTCGGTTGACACTTCGGTGTCACCTCGGCCACGTGTTGGTACTCAGAAAATACATTCCCACAACTGCCCCCTAGGTTCTATTACCTTGGCATTCTGAGATGATGGAACCTATATTTGAACTTCTTTCTCATACGTCGGCTTAGGAACTTTCTAGCCGATGTCATTCATTTCAGGCCGATACGTCTTTTCAAGAACAAGAATTTACATAAACTCTGCACGCGTATGAGCTGTCATACAACACTTCTTAACCATTTCACTTACGTGTTTTACCCTTATTGGCCCGTGTCTGTGACGCGCCTGTAGGCCGTCTTTTCTCTGCTTGCGCCGTCTGACGCGTGCGTTGCCCTAGGCACAATAATTGCCCTATTTTTGCCACCGTTTCACCTTTTGGACAAAAACGTTTGCCTCTCTCTTCATTCTTCACTTTTGCATTTGAATTTCCCTACTTTATTCTCTCTCTAAACTCTTTCTTCTTGAGTCTGCCATTGTTCTAAGCTCGAAGTTCTGCGACTGTCTCCCATCTGTCATTCCTGTGAAGCTTTTCGCTACTGTTGTATCCGTCGTCTGTCCTCGTCGAGTTTCACTCCGGCCTCACCTTATCTGGTAAGCAACTGATCTTTCTCTTTCTCAATTCTGCTCTTGCATTTGGTTTGTGAATCATTTATCTGAATGCATCTTTCTTCACGATTCTGCACATGCTATGAACATTTGTACTATTTTACCTCAGTTCTTGGCCTTCCACCCTTTGTGTTCTTGAATCTGAGACTTCGCTCTTGCTTTTCTGTTTTCCAGATTTCTGCCCTCCATACTCGTTCTTCGTAGATTAGGTTTGGGATTTGCTTATAGAACCTTCAATCTTTAGGAAAAACTGAAACAAACTTTACCAATACATACCTAGGTTTAAGCCGAGGTCCCAACAACCTTTTAAGAACATCCTGTTTCTGTAGCCAATTATCCTTACACCAAAATCATGGGTATGTGGAGAAATAGGGTTAACACCCCAACCAAATTAGAATTTTTTAGGCAAGAATTCTCCATCCCAGCTGATGTCCATTCGAGACTAGCTGGTGATGATGACTCCATTATGCCCAAAGATGATTCCATGCCTTTTCCCGTTGTGGCCTTTGTTGAATGTGGGCTTCGGTTCCCGCTAGATCCCCTCTTTCGTGAAGTCCTTCACTACTACTCTTTGAACCCTATGCAACTCACCATCAACGACCATAGAACGCTTAATGGTATCATAGCCTTAGCTCGGCAGGAGAATGTTAGGATCACTCTTTCCAACATCCAATATTGTTACACCATGTGCGCCCTCAACCTGAAGGAAAAAGGTTATGTTTATTACCTTAAGCTGAGGTCTACCGAATATAAGATCGTAGCCGACCTCCCAGACTCCAACAAAGGGGCTGGAGATGATTATCTCATTGCTTCTGGAAACTGGGAAGTTGGTCCAGATGAAGAAGTCCATCTCTTCCCTCTTCCTCGAACGGTCAAGGAGGGCAAGGGTAAGAGCCCAGTGTCAATTACTTACTTGCTGATTTTGTTTTCAAGTCTTTAAACTTTGTTGTTTTCTAATGTCTTGTTCCTTTCTTGCAGACGTTCGCCAGCCACCAAAAAACTTTCGTCAATCCAACTTTCTGGGCAAGGATTTGAAGAAGCTCCTAGATTTGCCTATCCATAAGCGCAAAGCTCCAGTGCTGCTGAATTTCATTCCATCATACAAATCAACTTTGCCCGACGTCCCAAGGAGAAAGAAGAAGAGCTGATCTCCTTCTTCGGCTACCATTCTACAAGTAGCGTCAATATCTCGGACTGATCAAGGGTCAACTTCTGATCCAGCCGATCAACCTACCATCTCGGCACCACACTTGGTACCAATTTCTGAAAGAAAGCGTCGGCGGCGACTTGTAAAAACTGCCAAAATGGTTCGCCCGAAGCCAGTTGTGCAGGACCTTCTGGCCGACCTTCCAACCGACGTGGACGCTGTACCATCCCAAACGATGCCCCCACCGAAGCCAAAAAAGACCACGAAGGCCCAACCAAAATCCAAGGCTACTGAGGCCGAGGTTGAAGACGCTCTGCCAATCTCTCAATTAGTTGAGAGTAAAAAGACCTCCTCTGCATCTACCAAAAGACCTGCTGAAGCCCAGCCATCAGGATCCACTTAGTCGAAAAGGTCGAGGTCATCGTCTGCGACGACTTCAGGGTCCAGAGTTCCTAAGGTTTCCTAGGAGCCTAAAATTACCCTTGAAAACAGGCCTGTTTACGCCCATGAAAGCGCCGACAACGTTAATATCGACGTGGCGCTTAGTACTGCAGTTCTTCTCGAAGGCGATCTTGAGCGCAATGCCAAGATGAGCGAATACGAGAATTATGCCTTTATGCTGCAGCGTTCTGTCCAAGTAAGTCTGCGAATTTGATAACCTGTCTTCCTGCCACTTTCTTTATACTTATAAAGTTTTGCAATATTTTGTAATAATTTCTGCCTTGTTTTCTTTCAGGCCATTCAACACATCCACTCTCTCTCCATGCAGGCCTTTGAGAACAAGGAAAAACTGTCCGAGATGGAGAAGGAGTGCGCTGCCCTTCAGAAACAGAATAGGAGTCTCAAAAATAAAATGAAGACTCTGGAAGATCAAGCCGAGGCTGCAACTCAGGCTAAGCAAGAGGCTGATGAGAAGGCCGAGGCTGCTGAAGCCATTAAAACAGTTGCCGAGGCAGAAAAGAAAGAAGCTCAGGTGAAGGCTGCCCAGGCCGAGAAAGAACTGCACGAAGCGCTGGCCACCAAGGATGCTGAAATCAAGGCGGCCGATGACAAGGCATATGCCCAAGGCATGGCCGATGTTGCAGAAGACTACAAGTTACAGGTTAAGCAGGCATGCAATAGGGGTTTTTCCCTTGGTTGGATGTCTTTAGCCAAAAAACTTGATCTTCCTGCTGATTCGCCATGGCACAAGGCTGAAGCTATCCCTTTGCCATTTCCTCCTCCTTCTCCTCCAAGTCAAACTGAAGAAGCTGAGTCTGAGTCTCAGGCCAAAGATGAAGATAAAGATAATGACGAAGCCTTGGTGAGGAAATCCAAGGATGCCACTGAAACCAAGTCCCTTCCTTCTATTGAACAGGTTATCAACTTAACCCAAGATGAAGAGGGTGATGAGGTTGAAAAGGTATCCAAGGAAACTCACCCAGTCCAGTTATCATCCGACCTTCTTCTGGCTGAGAAAAGTGTTGAGAAGACTCTGGCCGAGATTGACGCCGAGATCGCGGTAGATAAAGAAGCTGAGGTTGTGGGAGGAAAGGATGCAAAGGCTGAGGCGGGAAAAGATGCCGAGGTGGTTCGTCTAGAGCCCTCCGAGGTTTCAGCCCAACCAACTGTTGAAGAAGTTTGAATGTCTTCTGTTTTTCTTTTTTGTACTTTGTTTCTTTTCTTTGTTCTTGTTGATGTTCCCTGAACAATGTAAGCTTCTTCTTCATAGCCGATGTGCCTTCCTTTGTTTCCTGTGAACGATTTACTTTTGCTAGGCCATGGTGCCTTTATTTACTGCAACTGTTTTTATCTGAATGCTTCAGTCTTTAATTCTTCATTGCTTCTGTATACTTAGGATATTTTGCATGACTCATATAATTCTTCCTTTGCATAATCTCCTCGGATTTACATACCTCGGGTATGATAACTTCAAGTTTTACGTCGGCAAGATACTGGCCTGCAACCTTTTCATAAATTTCAACAAGTATAAAGCATACAATTTTAACTGACAAACTTTTCTCAAGTTTTAACAAGGGGCTGAATCAATAAACTTAATTTAACTTCATCTTGTAAATTGCTACAGATTTCAATAAGTGAAGATAAACAATTATTTCGGCTTAACTTTAACTTGTAAATTGCTACAAATTTCAACAAGTAAGGATAAGGAATATATCTCAGCTTAACTTTAACTTGTAAATTGATACAAATTTCAACAAGTAAAGATAAGGAATTTATCTCGGCTTAACTTTAACTTGTAAATTGCTACAAATTTCAACAAGTAAAGATAATGAATTTATCTCGGCTTAACTTTAACTTGTAAATTGCTACAAATTTCAACAAGTAAAGATAAGGAATATATCTCAGCTTAACTTTAACTTGTAAATTGCTACAAATTTCAACAAGTAAAGATAAGGAATTTATCTCGGCTTAACTTTAACTTGTAAATTGCTACAAATTTCAACAAGTAAAGATAAGGAATTTATCTCGGCTTAACTTTAACTTGTAAATTGCTACAAATTTCAACAAGTAAAGATAAGGAATTTATCTCAGCTTAACTTTAACTTGTAAATTGCTACAAATTTTAACAAGTAAAGATAATGAATTTATCTCAGCTTAACTTCGGTTAAGTATAATCTCTGTTTAACTTCAGCTAAGCATTACTACTGTCTTCTCTCTGCCCCCAATGTGAACCTAAGTTCCACTTGGGTTCTCATTATTCAAAAAACAACATCATGCATAGTGTTATAAGTTCTGAAAAATTCTGCTAGGATTTTATTGATCATATTGGCAAAAAATCAAAAAACATCTAATGATAAAAAAACTTTAAATTACAAGTGTTCCATGGTCTAGGCAATGCTTTGCCCTCATTATCTTCGAGCCGATATGCCCCATTTCCTAACACCGAAGTAATTCTGTAGGGTCCTTCCCAGTTTGGGCCAAGCTTGCCCTCTTTGGGATCCTTCTTATTGCCGACGACTTTTCTCAAGACTAGGTCGTTGACTTGAAAATCCCTTGGATTGACCTTCTTGTTGTAAGCTTTGGCAAGCTGTTGCTGGTATGCTGCGAACTGGATTGCAGCTTTCTCTCTTCTTTCTTCTAGTAGATCCAGGTCTCGGGCTAAGAGCACATCATTAGTCCCGTTCTCAACTCCCTGGGTTCTGATCCCTGTGATGCTGATCTCCAATGGAATGACTGCTTCTGTGCCATAAGCCATGGCGAAGGGGGATTCTCCTGTTGATCTCCTCGGCGTAGTACGATATGCCCAGAGCACATTGGGCAATTCGTCTACCCACTTTCCTTTCGCTGCCTGCAGCCTCTTCTTTATCCCGTCTAGGATTACTTTGTTGGATGCTTCTGCTTGCCCATTACTTTGGGGAAAGCTTGGTGTTGAAAAGTAATTCTTTATCTTGAACTTTGCACAAAAATTCGTGATGAGTTTGCTGTCAAACCGTGCTCCGTTGTCAGCAACTATTGCTCTTGGAATCCCAAATCTGGTGATGATGTTTCTCCAGATGAAGTTTTTCACATCCACATCTCGGATTTTGGCAAGAGGCTCTGCTTCTATCCACTTTGTGAAGTAGTCTGTTGCTACTAGTAGGTACTTCCGCTGCCTAGTTGCTTGGGACAATTGCCCAACGAGATCCATGCCCCATTGGGCAAATAGCCAAGGGCTGGAAACCGGGTTCAGGTCAGCAGCTGGCTGATGTATCAAAGGTGCAAACCTCTGGCATTGTTCACACTTCTTCACATAGGCCTCTGCATCTTTTTGCATATAGGGCCACCAATATCCCTGGGTAATGGCCCTGTGAGCTAATGATCTGCTCCCTGCGTGGCTTCCACAAACTCCTTCATGAATTTCATACAAAAAGTCTTCGACCTGAAGAGGGTGTACACACCTTAAAAGAGGTCCAGTGAAGGATCTTTTGTAGAGATGTCCTTCTGCCGTCAGGCTGAATCTTGCCGACTTCAATCTGACCTTGTGTGCTTCCTTTCGTTCCTTTGGCAGCTTTCCCTCTTTCAGGAATGCAACAATTGCATCCATCCAGCTTGGTCCCATGTCCACACATAATGCTTCTTGCATTGTGTGTGGTGACTCTATGCTCGGGCCTGATAGGTAATCTACCATTATTGTCCTTGTCTTTCCGGTTTGCATTGAAATTGCTAAATTGGCCAACGCGTCGGCGTGGCTGTTATCATCTCGGCTAACCTGAAGAAGTCGGCAGTTTTGAAACATGTCTGCCAGCCTGATGACTTCTTTTGCGTATGCCGACATCCTTTCATCTCGGGCAGCAAACTCTCCTCTAGTTTGATTCACTATAAGTTGTGAGTCACAAAAAACTATTACCTCATCTGCCTCTATTACTACTGCCAGCTTGAGTCCAGCAATCAATGCTTCATATTCCGCCTCATTGTTCGAGGCTTTGAACCCCAGTCGAATGGATTGCTCCAATATCTCTCTATCGGGGGATATTAACACTACTCCTGCCCCTGCCCCCTGCCGGTTTGAGCTCCCATCAACAAAAAGTTGAAAAGAATCGCTGATGTAAATGCTGCAGGGTCTGAGTTTTTCCTTCCTTGGTTCTTTAGCCTTTGGCTGGGCTTCTCCTTTCTTGTTTGGACAGCGTTCATCTCGGCTCAACGGAGCCCGATGTTCGATGTATTCTGGCGAGAACTCGGCCACGAAGTCGGCCAAGACTTGGCCCTTAATTGCTGTTCTCGGCCTGAACTCCAGGTCATATTGGCCCAAAACTACGGCCCATCTTGCTATTCTTCCAGTTAAGTCTCCTTGTTGCAACAAGGATTTTAGTGGGTGCTCTGTCAGAACCACTATCTTGTGAGCCTGAAAATAATGGTTTAGCTTCTTTGAGGCCATTACCAAGGCTAGCATTAATTTCTCGAGTGGTAGATACCTTGTTTCTGCATCGGTCAAGGTTTTACTTACATAGTAAACAGCCTTCTGCTCTCCCTTCTCTTCTCAAATTATTACAGCACTTGCTGCGTGCTCTGAAACTGCTAAGTATAAAAACAGTTACTCCCCAGGTTGAGGTATTGAGAGGACTGGAGCCGTGGTAAGATATTTCTTCAGGTTGGCCAAAGCGGCCTCACATTTCTCTGTCCATAGAAAATCCGTGGCCTTTTTCACTAGATTGAAAAAAGGTTTACACTTGTCTGAACTTCGGCTTATGAACCTGTTTAGGGCTGCGGCCCTTCCAGTAAGCATTTGAACCTGTTTTGCCGATGTCGGACTCTGTAATTCCAGAATGGCCTTGATCTGATCTGGGCTGGCTTCAATGCCCCTTCTAGTCACTAGGTATCCCAAGAACTTACCGGATCCGACTCCAAACGCGCATTTCGATGCGTTTAGTCGAAGCCGATATGTTTTGAGTATGTCAAAGACCTCTTTTAGGTCAGCAAGATGATCCTTTGGTTCCTTGGTCTTCATGACTATGTCATCAATGTAGACTTCTACTGTTCGGCCAATCAAGTGTTTGAACATCTTGGTTACCAGCCTTTGGTAAGTTGCTCCTGCGTTCTTCAACCCAAAAGGCATGACTCTGTAACAATACGGACCTTTGGGAGTGATAAACGCTGTCTTCTTTTCATCCGGGGGGTACATGGCTATCTGGTGATACCCCCTATATGCATCCAAGAAGCTCATTCTTCCATGTCCAGATGTGGCGTCCACCAACTGCTCGATCTTTGGCAGAGGGAAGCTGTCTTTGGGACAAGCTTTGTTCAAGTTTGTAAAATCTACGCAGACCTTCCACTTGCCATTCTTTTTCTTTACTACCACGGTATTTGATAACCATGTCGGATAATTGGCTTCTCTGATGGCCCTGGCCTCCAGAAGTCTGTCTACTTCTTCCTCCATTGCTTCGACGTGCATCAACGTCGGTCTTCTGGCTCGTTGTATTACAGGTTTGGCCGACCTGTCAACGTTGAGTCTGTGACATGTGACCTTGGGGTCAATGCCAGGCATTTCATAAGGTGTCCAGGCGAACACGTCAATATTTTTCCTCAGAAAGGCTTCCAGCTCCCTTTCCTCTTCTTCGGCTAATCCTGTGCCGAGAAGAAAGAAGCGTTCTTCATCGTCCTCCTGGACGAGGATTTTCTTTAGTGCTTCTTCACTTTTCTCGGTCGGCTCCTTGTCGACATCATCTAGGACCTTCATGTCCTCTTTTTCAACTTCTGCCTTCTCTGGTTCCCGAATGCTGCAGGTCAATTTCATTGCTGCCATGGAGCAATTTTTTGCCTGCAACTGATCTCCTCTGACTTTCTCAATCCCATGTTCTGTTGGGAACCATAGCAGTTGATGCAATGTTGAGGGAACTGCCCCCATCGCATGCAACCACGGCCTCCTCAAGATAATGTTGTAAGGCGAGGGCGTGTCAATCACAATGAATTATGTCTTGATCTTCTTCGTGCCAGCCTGTACCTCCAAGCTTGTTGCGCCTAATGGCCATGTCGGCGTTCCATTGAAGCCGACCATCGGGCCGTTCGACTGCTCCATATCATCAGGGTGAAGGCCTAACTCCTTGTAACATCTGACATACATGATGTTGCAGGAGCTGCCTTGATAAATCAGGATGCGTTTCACCTGGCACTCCCCAACCTGGAGGGATACTACCAAGGCATCATTGTGCGGGTGCTGAACCATATCTAGGTCGGCTTCTGTGAAGGCTATCATCTGTCATTGGCACTCTTCAGGCCGAGGTCTTTTTAGTCCGACCTGGTTGACGTGCTGCAGGTGTTTTACCCTCTGTGTCTCCCCCCGTATGTCATTTTCATTCACCTTTGAGTGGATCACATTAACCACCCGAGGTCCACCTGCCTGTGGTTGCTGCGCTGGGGAGGCGGGGCTGCTGGTGCTTGAGGCAATCGTGCCTGTTCTTTCCTTGTTTTGGCCTCATCCACAAGGTCTCTCAGATGGCCTTGCCTATCCAAATCTTCTAAGTGTGCTTTAAGGGCTCTGCAACCCTGAGTTGGGTGCCCCTCTTCATTGTGGTAAGCACAACGCCTACCAAGGTTTCTTCTCATAAATTCTCCTGGTGCCCTTGCCGGTGCCCTGAAGTAGGGTTGATTTCAAATTTGATCAAGGACTTTGTGGACCGGAATTCGGAACACCGTCGTCACTGCCTGCTTAGCCCTCAACTTTGTCTCCTGTTTGTTGGGTCCATTATTACCTCGGCCTCGCTTCGGCGAGCCGTTGCCTTTTTCTGGCTTCGTCTCCTTATTCCCCGACGTATCTTCCTCGGCTCTTGTATACTTCTCAATTCTCGCCATGAGCTCTTCCATGCTCTTTGGCAGGGTTTTTGCCAAAGACTTTCGCAGTGGACAATCATCCTTCAGGCCGTTCTTGAAAGACACAACCGCCACCTCCTGGTTGCATTCAGGTATTCGATTGAATACCTCATAGTACCTCTTTGCATAGGCCCTAAGGCTTTCATCTTTGCCGATCTTCAGAGCCATCAATGCATCCACCCTCAATGGCTGCAGTTTGTTTGTTATGAACCTGGCCACAAACATCTCGGCCAGGCCTTCCCAAGTCTTCACGCTGCCCTTTGGTAATTTGTGGAACCAATCTGATGCAATCTCCCCGAAGGATAAAGGGAACACTTTGCAGAGCAACGGTTCGTTCCCACTGTATAATGCCATTGAATTCAAAAATAATCCAACATGGAAGTTAGGGTCTGACTTACCATCATATATCTGGAACCTCGGCATACTGAATCTTTTCGGCGCGACGAATTTGTCCAATTCCATCGAGAATGGTGTCCTCGGCTTAACCGGGGAGGTTACTTCGGCTCCGGCATTCTCCTGCTTCCTCTTGAGGTAATCTCTCAAGTCTTCTTTACTTCTCCCTGCAGCCCGGCTATCTTTGGACTTCAGCCTTTTCGGCGCACTACTCTCGGCCTCATGGTGGCCCCTTTTTGATCCTTCTCCGCAGGATGCATCGAAACACAATACACGCCCCGGAACATGCCGATGTTCTTTGGGGTCTGCTTCCTTCTCTTGATATGTCCTTCGGGACTCTTCTCTTCTCGGCTCTTCTCGGCCGACTTTCCTGGAGGGTCGGTGAGAGTGCCTTCCACTCCTCGTGTGCTAAGGGGCTTCAGGGATTTCTTTCTGTCCCTTCTTCTGGGCGTTTGCTGCTGGCATTGGTGTGTCCTGTAGCGGGTATGGCGGCTGCATGACATTATTTTGCATCATGAAGTTGACGACCGATTGAAGGTCTGCCAACTTATTTGCCATCTCCTTTACTTCTTCATCCCTCCTTAGACATCTGTCTTTCCAGATCTAGAGGTTGTCCTCGTTATAGTACTTGCCCTGGTCCGCTTTCTTTGATGTGTCGCCATCTTGGCTGACGCCTTTCTTTGCGTGATTTTGATCATGAGCTTCTTCGTTGTGGTCTCCTCCTTCAGCGTTATGGTCGACGGGTCTTCCACTCCCAGTAGGAGTGTTGTCCCCAATCTTTTCCTTCTGCGTGTTACTGGCCATCTACTCTTCTTTCGTTCCCACAGACGGCGCCAAATTGTGTGAGTGAATTTCCGATCACACTGCCCTCCTTAGTAATCCAGCTGTAGAACACAGGCAGAATAGATGGCACCCTGTAATCTGCACAGAAAGAAAAGGCTCCGGCGGTGGTTCTTCCACCCGGGGGCACTTCGACGAACAAATCAGTATCTCTCAAAGATAAACAAGTGCTTAAATTACTGCTCAAGACTTAAAATTGCGTACCTTAGACCCGCCGGGGGTGCCCTTCTTTTATAGTTTTTCCCTATCCCAGTCCCACTAGAAGTCTCACTTCTATGGACTCCAATTCCGGATTTACCTTGGACTATTCAAGAGATAAGGATAGACCCCCTGAGAGTATCACCTGTATCCATCTTGTAGTCTTTCTTCATTCTAGGACTCCTGTCCCTTATCCGCTTATCTCGGATTCCTGTATTCTCACAGATAACCTCGGCAACCCCGAGATCACCTCGGCGTAACGACCACGACACGTGGCACCTCGGCTGACACTTCGGTGTCACCTCGGCCACGTGTTAGTACTCAGAAAATACATCCCCACAGATACCAAACTAAGATTTGTGAGAGTAAACACTGAATAAAGACCAGAAATGAGAGATTGAATGTGAGAAGGTGAGTTGCCAGTAATCAAGATGTCGTCAACATAAACTAGAAGATAGGTGATAGTGAGATTGGTCTTTTGCATGAAAAGAGAATGATCACTTTGACTATGAACAAAACAAATAGAGAGAAGATAAGAGGAGAAGGTGATACAATAGGCTTGAGGAACCTGTTTAAGACCATAGAGAGCTTTATTAAGCTTCCACACAAAAGATGGTTCAGTAGAACTCACAAAAACTCGCAGCTGTTGCATACAAACATCTTCATCAAATGTGCCATGTAAGAAGGCATTGGAAATATTTAATTGTCTAATAGGCCAATTAAAATGCAAAGTCAAGCAAAACAGGATTTGCACAATGGGCTGCTTAGCAACTGGAGAAAAAGTATCATGAAAGTCAACCCATTCCTCTTGTAAATACTCCCTAGCTACAAGCCTAGCCTTATACCTAGCAATAGATCCATTAGAGTGTCTTTTAATCCTAAAAACCCATTTACAACCAATGATGTGTTGGGTAGAGGATCTAGGAACAAAAGACCAAGTTTTCTGCTGCTATAGAGCTTGAAACTCATCTTTCATGGTTGCTAACCAATGTGGAGATTGAAGTGCTTCCTTGTCGGTTGTAGGTTCAACATGAGAAATGGAAGAAAGTGAGGTAGAAAAACAGACTGAAAATAATGTAGATTTGGACCTAGTTACCATAGGATGAGTATTAGAAACAACCATAGGAGGAGGAGGAGGAGAGGCCATAACAGGTAGAGATGGAGAAGAAGTAGAAGCAGGACGAGGAATAATGGGTATAGTTAAGGTAATACCAGGAGGGGAAGAAGGAGAAGAACTAGATACTGCAGGAGTAGAAGAAGTAGTTGAAGAAGAAAAAGAAGAAGAATAAGAAGTATGACTAAAGGAACTAGGACTAGGAGAAGACTAGAAAAAAAAAAAAATTAGAGATGAGACAAAGAAGAAGAGGACGAGGGTACTGAGACTGACAAAGTGCAAAAAGGAAAAAATGTATCATAAAAAATAACATGCCTAGGGACATAGATTTTGCCTGTTGCAGGGTTAAGACACCTATAACCCATCATGGATGCATGATAACCAATGAACACACAAGGTAAAGACTTGGGTTCCATTTTGTGAGAAGTATATGGTCTAAGCCAAGGATAGCAACAACAATCAAAAACTCTAATAAAAGCATAGTCAGGTTGAGTACCAAATAACAGTTCAAAATGACTAAGATATGAAGCTTTAGATCTAGACATTCGATTGATGAGATATGCAGTAGTAGACACTACTTCAAACCAAAACTGAGGAGGTAGAGAGGATTGATGGAGGAGAGTTATGGCAATTTCAATGAGATGCCTATGCTTTCTTTCAACTAAGCCATTTTGAGATGGTGTATGAGGGCAACTAAACTGATGAACAAGCCCATGATCCTTAAAAAATTGTTGAAACTTATGGTTAGATTACTCCCCACCTCTATCAGACCTAAGAATCTTAAAAGAGGTGGTAAATTGCTTTTCAACAAACACTTTAAATTGAAGAAATCTAGCATACACCTCACTTTTATAACTCAAGGGGAACAACCAAGTAAAACCACTAAAATCATCGACAAAGAGAACCTAGTAACTATATTGAGACTTCTCATGAGAAAATGGACCCTATACATTACTATGAATAAGTGCCGGTTTATTTACAGTAGAAGAAGACAAAGTAAAAGGCAATCTATGGCTTTTAGCTACACAGCAATCAGAACACACAAGTTTGTGGTGTCTTTATGACAAACAAGAGGAACAGATTTTATAACAGTGCTAAACTTCTCATGAGAGGGATGCCCTAGTCTTTTGTGCCATAGTTTGGAGGAAGTACTTTAAGAGACATGTGCTTGAGGAGGAGAGGATGATGAAGAGAACTGATGCAATGCATTGGAATGAAAGCCTCTAGAAAGAATGGCCTTCGAAGTTTTGTCTTGAGCAACAAAAGAATTGTGATCAAAAGTGATAGTGCAATTATTGTCTTGAGTGAGTTGATGAACAGAGTTTAAATTTGATGAAATTTGAGGCACATGAAACAAGTTATTAAGCTGAAATTAAATATTAGGTGTAAGTAGTATATCAGTACCACTATTATGAATTGAAAGTGAAGCTCCATTGCCAACCACAAACTTGATCATGTCCCTGACATGGCTGATAAAGATTCAGATTGTGCAGGTCATTAGTAATATGTATGGAAGCTGCAGAATCAAAGTTGCATCAGAATGTGAAGATGGAGAACCAATAGCAGTAGAATAGGTTCGACGTGGAATAGAAGAAGCCGGAAATGAGGAAGATCCACCATGACTTGAAGAAGAGAATTGAGAGAAACCTCCTTGATTTGATTGAGGAAATGAAGAATCATATAATGCCTGAAAAGCAGGATTCATTTGCTTTGCCTCAAATTTGACAGATTAAACTAGAAAATCGACCTCCTCTACGACCTTGATTACTAGAAAAATTGTTATATCAACCTCCACTGCGGAAGTTTGATTGATGTTCCCTGTAGTTCGAATTACCAGATTGTAGATTTTCAGTCAGAATTGAGTGAAATTCTGAGAATTCTGACTTGCTAGGTTTTGATAATCTTGACCTAAAGTCGAATCACGAAATGCAGAAAAAGCAATCGTAGGAGTCAATTAAGAATGACTTTTATCAATATGAATCGGCTCAAAGCATAAGAGTGAAGACAATTCTTCCATTGTCAGAGCACCAGATCGTGCTCAAATAGTTGTTTTGAACATCCGGAAGTCCATTCAATACTAACAGAATGAGACCTTCATCATCGAGTGGTGTAGTTACTAAATCAATTTGATCAGATATTACCTTGAATTGCTGAAGATGATCCTCCATAGATTAAGACTTCTTTGTAATTGTTTGAAGTTTGTTCTTGAGTTGATGATGTGATCGAGATAGAGCAGTGAATCTCTTTTCAAGAGCAATCCAAACTTCATGATTGTGTTGAAGATGCAATACGGAAGAAAATACTAGTGGACGTAAGGTTGCAGTTCAACAACTAAGAATGTGTGCATCAATGATCTTCCATGTGCTTGCTTCAGGATTTGGAACTTGCTTGTTCTGTGCATCAAGAATTGTTGATGATGGACATGCAACTGATCCATCAAGATAGCCCAAGAAATCTGTTGCTCAAAACAAATTCTGGACTTGATTCTTCCAGATTATGAAATTTGTTGAGTCAAGCTTAACTGTTACCAAGTAATTCAGATAAAGAAGAAGAGAAGGACTAGAAGGAAGAACACCAGGATTCGCCATTGTTGTGCTCGTTAGAGCTCAATATGCTCTGATACCATGATAGAAAAATGAATTCATTCATCAAGTAAAAACTGTTACACTGTTATGTATTTATACAATAGATCTACCTCATCTTAACTACTTAACAAACTAACTAATACATATGGTTGAGGCTTTTGTCTAACTTGACTGAGGTGAGTCACAGCACATGATCTATACTTCATTCTTGCCTGTGACTTCTTTTACTCTTCTTGTTCTGTTATTTCAGGCTTTGCTTGGATGGGCTACAGTCTTGTTGGGTGTCTGTGCGGCTCATGAGAATTATTTCAGACTTTATTTTCATCATCCAAACCGTTCAATTTTTAAAAAACATCGACAATAATATACCTGTAAAAAATTAAGTTGATTGGATATTGATAGGCCATTCATCATCTCTAATTTGTATATATAAAAAATAAATATATAAGCATTAAACTGAATACAAATGTGCGTTGATGAAGGGTGAATCGATATCTGATCAACTTGATTTTTTTACAGGTATGTTCTACTTGATATTCTTTAAAAATTGAACGGCTTAGATGATAAAAATAAAGTCCGAAATAATTCTCATGAATTATATAACGGTCACTGCTGTGCAAGCCGCACAGCAGTGACTCCAACTCTGCGACTGTACTACCAAACTCTCTATCAAATTGAGCCCAATTTGCGAGCTCCATTCAGTCTCCTTCCTGGTTTGAGATCATCCACCAAACATTGACAATAAAAAATTTTACTCAGCAAAATAATTTAAAAATATTGTGATAGTAAAATCATATAATTACAAAGGAAAATGCCTTCGACCCATAGTGGCGGTGACTCCACCACCCCACTGTTTTTGATTGGTCCATATTTTTATTTATTTATTTATTTATTTATTTTTTGTGTTGTCTTTCACTAGCTGCCCCCCACCCACGTGGAGGTGGTGGTGCTAGGGTCACCCCACTAGGGTCCAGCACGGTTGAATTACAAACTACAATGAAAAATGTTTTTGCTTGAAGTGAAATGTCATATCAACGTTACCCTTTTACTAGTATACCATATAAAAAATTTTAGAAAAAATTATTAAAAAAATTTAGAATTTGACCATTGTAACAAAATAAATCCTGAGTTTTTTTTTATATATTTTTTTGGGTCAATTTGAGTTTTTTTTTTTTTTTTAATTTAAACTCTAATATTTTGATTTGTTTCCAATCTAAATCATCCGTCTATTTTCATTAAGCAAAACCGATGAAAAAAAAAGTTTATTTTAATCAATAAACTCAATGTTGGTGAAGTGATTATTCAATATTTCCGGAGTATGGACACGTGGTGTTCTATAAGCTGTTGATTGGCAGAGAAGAGTAGGGGCCCACGATTTATATTGGGAATGGGGGAAAAATATGAGGGTTAAGTAATCAAAAATGTTTGAGGGCCCGAAATCCCATTGGCTCGAAACCTAAAACGACTTTGTTTTGGATTTCATTTTTTTTTTTTCTTTTCTTTCTTTTTCTTTCTTTCTTTCTGTTGTTGCTTTTGAATACAGAGGAAGAGAGGAGAGAGAGAGAGAGAGAGAGAGAGAGAGAGAGAGAGAGAGAGAGAGAGAGAGAGAGAAGAGAAGAGGAAGAGAGAAGAAGGGGAAAATACGGTGATTGCCGGTGGGTATCACCGATCGCCACTAGCCACTATTTTTATTTTATTTTATTTTTTTCTAGATCTGGAGCTGAAAATGAAGGAGGGGGAAAAAAAATTTGTTGGCTGTTGGCTGTGTTGATGAAGATGTTGATTTTTTTTTTTTTTTACTATATCTAAATCTGAAGATGAGGGGGAAAAAAAATAAAAATTGTGATGATGATGATGATGATGATGATTTGTTGGTTATTGATGATGTTGATGCTGTGTTGATGGTGCTGGGTTTGATTTCTTCTCTTCTCTCTTCTGTTGATGGTGTTCTGTTGATGGTGCTGGGTTTGCTGTGTTGATGGTGTTGTGTTGATGATTTCTTTTTCTTCTTCTTCTTCTTCTTTCTTCTCTCTTCTTTCTGTGATGATGCTGTGTTGAGTCGAAAGAAGAGAAGGGAAGGAAGAAGGCAGGGAGAGAAAGAAGAAAAGAAAAAAAAAAAAAAAAAAATTTCAAAATGGCATCGTTTTGAAATTCGGGACAGTCGAGCCATGGGAAATTTGGGCTCTATAGCGGGACTGGTTAAGTAATTGATAATTGACTTGGAGCATGATCACGTGCTGTTTCGAAAATTATTAAATAATTTCTCATGGTGGTATATGTAAAATGTCAAAAGTACACTTTTATTTTATTGTAAACTAGCTGTGCACGCATGCTACGCATGGTGTAAACAAATAATTGAAATTATTTTTTGAAATTAAATAATAAAATAAAATTTGTTTGACATGTAAAGAAAAAATAATTTGAAATCAATTAAATTTTAAACATTTTCATTAGAGGTTTTTTTTATTTATTTATGGTATTAATTGTATGTTCTAAGTTTTTAATAATAAATAAATATCATAATTTAATTGATAGAAATGAAAAAAAAAATCGAATAAATTACAAAAATTACATTTATGATAAAACAAAAATACATTATGTTCTATAAGTTTTTCAATTTTATTTATCCTATATCAACGTTTGCCTAATGATATATTAAATCATATTGCATAGAAGTATAGCTTCCTTATAACTTTCATGTAAGAATGGATAATAGTTGGATTTTAGAATCTGAGTTAAGTTATACATAATATAGAATCTAATCAAATTGACCTTTATACTAATTTGGCTCTAACCTAATCATTAAAGCATTATTTTAGGATATTTGATAACCTGATTCACCACTTAAAATTAAATATATTAAGTGATAATCAATTAAACTCGTTTGATAACTATAATTGATATCGCTTAAAAATTTAAGTGCCTCTTAAAATTTAGGCTAAAACTAAATAAAATTTTAAGTGATATAAAACTTTCTCAATTATGAATTTATGATTGAATTTATAAATATTAAATATAAATATCGATATACACTATTGTAAATTCTTTACCACTACCGCTACCGCTACCATTACTACCATCACTAACACCACTGCCACTACTACCACCACCACCACCACCACCACCATCATCAATGCTACTGCTACCATCACTACAACCACCATCAATATTACCATCACCACCATTCCACCACTACTACCATCACCACCACAACTATCACCACTATAACAATATAAAAATTGAAATATTCACCACAATTATAATATAAAAATTGAAATATCCAATTTTAAAAGAATAAATTTTAAATTTGATCTTATACATATCAAACAATTTATTTTTAGTTCATCACTTAAAATTTTTATCAAACAACTTTCAATTTAAAAAATTCAGCATTCAGTTTTCAATACTTAATTTTTAATTTTTAGTTTTCAGTTTTATCAAACACCATTTTAGTCCATGCCTAACTCATGAATCATTTAATCTATTTAGTTATTAAATTGGTGAATACACTTATGTTAGTATTTGGTTTTATAATATAATGAGTTAATTGTACCAAGACCCCCTAAAGTATTAACAAATATCACTTAATCGTCTTCATCTATGAATTCATATATGTTGATCTACTTAACTATAAAAATATAACACTTTCACCCCCCCGCAAATCATCTCCAAAAAGGGTGTATTTGTATAATTTTGTAACTAAGGGAGTCAATATGTACCGGTTCATAGATGAGGGGAAGAGAGTGATATTAATAGTTGAGTGGGCCTTGGTGCGATTAATCCTAATAAATTAAAAACAAACATGTATATACATATTTATTATAAAAAAAAAAAGTTGGGCCAAAAATTATATATTTATATTTAAAATTATTGTCAATTAAAACTATCTAATATTGGGTTGCCTTAAAATATAGGCCTTATTTTAGCTCTACTTTGCACCTGATCTAAAAAATTGATTGGTTAATTAGTAAAAACAATTGACAATAATCAATTTAAAATATCATAGTTTATGAGGTTGTGATAGGCATGTGTTAATTTGAGAGTTTCAGCATTGGATTAAACACAAAAGTAATTTAGAAGCTAAATTTGGATCAATTTTTATGCCAATGATCTAAATTTTAGAAAATTGTCTTAGCATAAGAATTTACCCAATACAGCATCAACTTAAAAAATATGCCTTGTTCTAGCCCTACCTTGGACCCAACCTAAAAAATTGATTGTTCAATTAGTAAAAACAGTTGGTAATAATCAATTGAAGACTCCTAATTTAATGACCAAACATTTTGAAGGCTCCTAATTTAAGAAGAAGAAAAAATTCAAAGATACTAAAATATTATTATGATTTTGTAATATAAATTATCTACCATTTGAAAAATTTATAAGTTAAAGATATAGGGCTATTAAGGAATAAAACTAATATCACAACTGTTTCTAATTACATATTTTAAAATTTTTTTTTCCACAACCATCGCATGCATTATAAATTTTATAATTTAGGCATAACATTAGTATATCTAAGTGGACAAAGAAATTAGATATATATAATTACAAATATTTTAATACCACCGTTATTGATGAGGTGTTAAGAAGTTTATGCAGCGCTAAAAATATTAAATGAAAACAAACATTTGAAGACTCCTAATTTAAAATAATATAAATGATCAAATATACTAAAATATTAATATGATTTTGTGATATAAATTCCCTATAGTTTGAAAATATTTAAGAGTTAATTTAAGAATATCTATACTGTTATATATGTGAACACTGGATTTAGTGTCCAAACCTACAAACCTTCTCCTCATGCCACGTGGTAGGTTTATCAATTAAACAACTTAAATATTATGATATTAATTAATTTATTATCTATTTTTATTTTTACTTATTTGAATTACATACGAATTTAAAAAAAAAAAAAAATCAAATATACTAAAATATTAATATGAGTTTGTAATATAAATTCTCTATCATTTGAAAATATTTAATTAATTTATGAATATAAATTTAAAAGATTAGAGTATCTATATATTGTATCAATAATATAATTATACAATAAAACTGACTATTTGAACATTTGAAAGAGTTAATTTAGATTTGCTTTTACTATAATTTAAAAATTCTGAAAATTCATGTTGAGCATGTGGAGCTCTCACATCATTTCTCATTAGAAACCTCATTTTCCTTAATATATAGTATATTTTCCTTAATATATAGTATAGATAAAGGATTTATTATTTGAAAAATTTTGGACAAATAATTGGTCCAACCCGGCCCATTGTAGCACAAGCCCATTCAGATGGACCAGGTCACTCCATTTTCTAACAACCCAAGCCCAGATCCAGCCCTAAGCCCCAAGGTCCTATTGCTATGCAGAAAAAAGCACGGCAAAAGAAACAAAGAAAAACTTCAAGTAGGGTCTTCAGCAACAAGAAGATCAGGAGTAGCAACAGGCATAGAAAAAAATAAGTAATAATAATAATAATAATAATAATAATATAATAATTTTCTAAAAAGTGGGATAAACCAAACAAAGTGAATTACATTATGAAAAATATTTACATCATTAAACTAATAATTAATCCACCAAGCCCACTAAGTAAAACCCAACAACTAATACTAATCACATACAACCCCCATAATGACAACCACCTTGAAATATCATATTCATATACATATTTTACAATTTTTAATGTAAATATGCTTCATTTAGAAGATTTTAATATAAAATACGATATATGGGACTACAAGAATATTTATGGGACTAAATAGTTTACAAATTATGGATATATGATTTATTAGTAAATGCCACTTATTTTGTTAGTACCTAGACGCATAATTTTAGTATTATATAAAAGGTTTCAGCTTGTGTCCAGTATGAGATCGGACTGGATGGTATTGTTGGGCTCGTGGGGGGTCCACCACAAGTCCCGTTTTGATAATCCAAACCGTTCAATGTGTAGAACTCGTCGAGTACAATACGCCTGTAAAAAATTACGTTGATCAGATATCGATAGCTATCTAATCAAATCAGTTTTGGATATCCGATCAACGTGATTATTTTATAGGCATATAGTATTCGACAAATTCTACACATTGAATGGTTCAGATTATCAAAACAGGACTCGTAATAGGCCCCCACAGACCCGACAACACCGCCTAGGTCGATCTCGGACTTGACACAAGCTCAACCCTATATAAAACTCGTAATTATTCAATTTCTTTTTTCTACCAAGCTCTCACATTTTGGGGAGATTCAAAAAGAGAGTTGTAGAAGAAATTAATTTCTCTTAATTTCTTTTAATGTCTCTTCATTTCTATCTCTTTATTAATCCAAACAAGTGATTAAAATTAAAATAAATACTTTTATTTGATTTTCTTCCCAAAATCCGACAAGCTGTATAGTTATTTGGAATTATTAAATTAGTTTTTAATAATTTATTTAACTGATTTTAAATAAAGATAAGTATGTGTAATTTTTTTAAATTGCAATTATATTAGAAAAGGATAAAAAAATAATAATGGCAAGAAATGGAATTATTTTTTTGAATTGATTCTACTATCACTACCTGTTCATTTTCGTCTTATTCCTTCTCTCTCGTGATCGGCTCTCTGCAACTTTCGTCACCAATTTAATTTTGGGTAAATTACAAACATCCCCTCGAGGTTTAGTAAAAATACAGATTCCCCCTGAGGTTTGAGAAATTACAAATTCCCCCCTGAGGGTCAAATTTTCATAATAAATTAGGAAAAATTAGGGGGGAATCTGTATGAAAATAAAAACCCTAGGGGGCAATTTGTTATGAAAATGTAAACCTCAGGGGGCGGGATGTAATTTCTCAAACCTCAGGGGGGAATCTGTATTTTCACCAAACCTCGAGGGGGGTGTTTGTAATTTGTCCTTTAATTTTTTTTTAGTTCAAAAATTAAGTAATTAGATTAAAATTTATTTATTATCAACCTAGGCTAAAGCGTGATTGCTATTCACTAATCACATTTTTTTTTAATATAATAAGTTAATATGACTTAAAAGCAAATATAAAATTAATAAAGTTAGCTTATATTTGATCTTCTTTTACTTTGTATAAGTTGTATAAATATAAATTCATTTAATTTCTATAAGTTAATAGATTTAATATAAGTTGCATAAGTTAACACATAAAGTTAAGATAGAAGAAATGAAGTTAATGTAACTACATATAAGCTATATAACTTAATAAATTAAAAAATACATAATAAATTTAAAAAGTTAAAAAAAATTAACGTATGCGATAAATTATATTTTTATATTAAAAAATGAAGATTAAAAAGTAAATAAAAATTGATAAAGCTAGTAGGCCTGTTTATTTTACGTAAATTATTTTTATTTTTTAGATACACCTAATTTAGATATATTAAAAAGTATAATATTTGTGAAAAAAACTTTAAAAAATTTACTAAATACAAAAAAAAAAAAAATGAAATTCAATATATTTTCACATTTTGTTATATTCAATGATTTTTTAAAAAAGATTTTTGTTCAAATTTTATACTTTTTAAGTATATTAAGGTTAAGTGAATCTACAAAGTAAAAAAAAAAAAAAAAATAAAAATAAAAATTAAAATATTTTGAAAAATCATAAAAAATACATAAATATGAATTGAGTTTTTAGAAAATTATTTTTGAAAGCTCCAAACCAAACAAGATCATTACTCTCCTTATCTATTGATAATAAATAAATAAATAATTAAAAACAAAAAATAAAAAATTAGGTCCCATTGTCACATTTAGCAAAAGTTTAACAAAATAATAGTACACACATTGTAATAATGTTCCATTATTACACCTTAAGAATGACATATTTGACAAAAGTTTAATAAGACAACAGTGTACACATTAGAATAAATATCATATTGCTGCATTTTAAGAATGATGCATTTGACAAAAAATATAATTAGCCAATAGTGCACAAATAAAGCATGCCCACATTTGGAAACAGAAAGACACATTTGGCAAAAAATTTAAGACAATATTGCACACATTATAGTAATGTTCCATTGTCACATTTTAATAATGACATATTTGACAAAAATTTAATGAGACAATGGTGCACAAATGAAACATGCCCACATTTGTAAACCAACCGTAACATTACCCAAGAATCTCCAGGAATATAGTAAAAGGATTTCACGGTGTACCTTTTCAAAATTAGTAGGACTTAATTATTTACAAGAAAATTCATGAGACTTTCTGATACATACTTTTATGAGATGGGACTTCTGGGTAAATTTTTCCAAGAATGATAAAAGATTATTTTGATAATAAAACCTACAATAGTTATTTATTTATTTATTTTGTTATATGTAATCTATTCAAATAAGATTGAGGAGAAATTATTTTTTTTTTAATTTTCTTTCCTTGTCTTTTCTCTCCTAACTTAACAAATTATTTATTTTATTTTTCTTCTAAATATCCAATTTGAAATCGACCTTTTTGTTGACTTATTTTCATTTTTAGTAAATTTTTAAGAAATTTTTTTTTATTAAAAATTACGGTTTTAAAATCTACTCAACTAGGCAAACTATAAAAATAAAGAAATTTGAAAAAATATTCACTAAAGACGAAAAAAAATTAAAATTTTGTATATATTTTTTAATACACTGGATGGACTAGAAAAATAAAATTTTTTGATATAAAATTTTAAGAAAAATAACAAAAAAATAATTTTGTTGATGTGGGTTACATACCAAGTGATGTTGGGGGTACAAGTTTTGATAAGATCAGCCATCACTTGTAGGGGTGTAAATTTGGCCTGGCCTGGCCCAACCCATGTCGGGCCTTGCGGGCTCCTGCCAAAATTCTGGCCGGGTTGGGCCAGGTCGGCTTACGGGTTAGAAGATTAGGCCCAAGCCCAAGGGGTATTCGAGCCTTGGGCGGGCCAGTGGGCTCAGGCTTAGGGCGGGCCAGTGGGCTCGGGCTTGGGGCGGGCCTGAACAAACTTTTTTGTTTGTTTTTTTAAATTTTTTTTACCAAAGTTCTATTATTTTTCACTAAAAAAGACATTGAGTTTTAGTGCAGGTTGGGCCTTGAGTGGGCCGATGGACCGGGCCCACGGGTTAGACCAGGTTTCAAAATGATGGCCCAGGCCCAGGCTTAAGGTCTTGGGCTGGGCTCGTGCCCGGGCCCAAATTGGCCTAAACACGTCGGCCTACCTTGAGCCGCGGGCAGGCTTCGGGCCGCTCACGGACCGCGGGCCATTTTTACACTCTTAATCACTTGGTATGAGACCCACATCAATTGTAAGTGTGTTAGTAAGATTGTTAGAAAATATGTTAATACACTTTTCTAGGCAACAAGAAGTAGAGCTGTAGAAATTAGTTGTAATTACTCAGTTTTTTATAGGCGACTTTATTTTTCGCTAGAATACCATATATAGATGTCACCATGGTTATTAGAATCCAAATCTGAATCATAGAATCTTACAATTCTACTATCTCAGTTGGGCTAAACGATCTAAATCACATTAGAATTTTAAATTTAGTAGGATCTTAAAGTGATTATGATTATATTCATAAAATTGTGTAAAATCGCATATAATCCTGATTCTATACATTTTTTTTGTTATTATTTATTTCTTATATAAATATATATATATATATATATTTTAATTTTTTTTTTGACTATAAACTCTTTTTTCAAGCGTCTTTTTCAATTTATGTTAACTTAAAAAATATATTATATCAAATTTATTATTTTTTAATCTTTTTAATATTACATAATCTGTTTGTTTTCAACTTATATATTTTTTTTATATAATTTGGTAATATATTTGGGGCAATGATTACGTGTTTCACACAGTACACATAAGGAATTATTCCTACATAACTTAGAAGAATCATCAACAACAACTAAATTAAAGAGGTGATTGTGGCCCTTGTTGAAGTAATCAAGGATTGTATAAATATGGAATCGATAACAATTTGATAAGAAAAATTCGTTCCCCGCTATGGTGCTTACGAGTTTTTATTAGACGTTTGTCTCCCAAGATACAACGATCGAACCTTACAGAAGCAGCAATACCACGGCAAGTCTGGTAAACCTTATTGTGCAGAATTCTTTTATAGAAAAGATAGAGTGCAGAAAAAAAGAAACACAAGATGAATTTTAATTTTTTAATAAATGCAATGGGGGCTTGTTTATATAGATGAATTGGTGGCTCTTTTAATGGTCATGGTGACTTTTCAAAAGAGTCATATCTTTTCCATGAAAAAAGTGCAACCAGAAAAGACATGATCGTTCTTTCAAAAGAATTCGAATTCTAAATCGAATCGTGTTCAATTTTGACCAAAAAAATTAACGAATTTATATAAATAAAATCAAATTTTACATTGAATAAATATTGTCTTAAAACTATTCTCAAATGATTCATTTTGGAATCAATTTCTTATTCAACTATTAATAGTTTCCAAACCATTTTTTCAACAATCCCCCACATGAATGAAATGACAGAAAAGTATGCAAGACGCAATGCAGACTCAAAGAGAATTCAATTGGGAATATCCTGCATAGGGATAGGTAGCTTCTGGCATTGAACCTTCCTTAGTAAAAGACTATCAGACTTACTAGCTAATCAGTGGACGTGATGCCTTGAACTATTTAGCCGTTTGTGTAAGCCAAGATAATAGAATTCACATAGAATATCTCCAGATACAGCTTAGTTCTCACGGTTGTGCCATTTTGGCGTTGGGCATGTCTTGGTGTTTCATGAATGCTTTAGAGAATTTAGCTTTATCAATTCTCATAGAAACTACCCCTTCACACTTATATAGGTGATCATTATTTCGAGTCTCTTAAATATCCCTCTTGAAAGATACCCCTCTAGGTTTTTCAGGATATAAGTGATCATTAAAAGCATAACTTACCCTAAGTCCCCTGTATACAACACATGTTGCAGATATCACTCCATCATAGGAATGGATAGGAGATAGACTTCCTTAGTGATTTCTGATGAGTCATTCATAATTCGGTTGTTCCTTTGAACCTAGATCTTGGGATTTCCAATCAGCTAGGTTGGGTTGCCATTGTGGCGACTCAAAATTAATAGGTTTTAATCACATTCCCCTCGATGAACTTTCCCTCATTTGCTCTCTGGTCAAACTTTTTGTTTATCTTCTCAGTTATATATCATTGCGTAGTTAGTGGATCCACTATATTATCCTTAGACAATATTTACAACTGAAAGCAAATGTCCCACGGTATTAAGTCTTTGATTACAACGAGACTTACCGTTACTCTGTGTCACTCTCATTTTCAAATTTAAATAATAAACATAGAGGTGTTCCTTAGGAGTTAATGAAACCATTTTTACTTCTACTCCAATTTTGTCATATAGAAAGAATTGAGATTCTTTGTGGGCCTATTATCGGAACTGTTATTTTGGTAAAATCCTCCCAGCACCCCCACATTTTAAGTACTTTAAGAAAAATTATTTTCCTTGTTAAGATATTATCACACGAAAATATTAATACACCCCCAAAATTCTAATATAACTCAGAATATATCATCCATCACTTATTGACTATGGTGTGCTTGAATAACTAACTTCTGAAGAGAATTTATGAATTCTAGAATAATTATGACTACCACAAGTCACAATTAATGCTTTGACAAAAATATATCCTCATAAAGATTTTGCCTAATAATCAAACAATTCAAAAATCTCAATTAATTGTATAAATCTTTAAAATGCATTCAAGAAAAAGTATTTGTATAATGCATTTAAGAAAAAGTACTTGTACATTCAAATTAAGATTTAAACTCTTAAATTTGAATACTTCTTGTTTGAATTTCTATGGATAACATGCCATAAATCATGATTAGCAGACAATTTTGCTTCTTTCCCCCCATATTTGTGATAATACATAAATTAACACAAATAACATGACTCATTTCTGAACAAGTGTCACTGTCACAAATAATAACTCATTTTTGACAAATTCACACATTATTGATTCAAAAAAATATTTGTGACAAAAGAAAATTAAATTATCTTTTCTAATTCAAGAGATAAACCTCCACATTAAGATAATGGTTCATAGTTAAACCAATTCTACTACACAAGGTTCATAATTATTTATGACAACCTATGTCACAAAATTCAAAACTATGATTATTAATAAAATAATAATCTATTCATTTGTATGGTTATTAAAAGATTTCATGATTCATATTCAATTAAATGAAACAACACCAGTATTTAAATAATCGTATTTAAACTTCTATGATGTCCACAACTACCATAATCTTGAAAATATGCTACTACCATAACCAAAAAAAAAAAAAAAAAGAAGACATTTACATGATGTATTCTCTCTAAAAAAAAAAAAAAAAAGAAAAAGTTTAGAAGCATTCAATTTAGGATCACCATATATTTATCAAAGCAGGTAAAAGAATATTATAATTTGTTAACCATTATTAATGGATATAAAAAGTTCACACAAACGCAACATGTAAGAAAAAGGCACAATGATTAAATGACAAACAACCTTTCAAATAAAAATAGGCTATGGTGTTTATAATAGATGTTTGTAGACACCCCATTTTTGATCGTCCTCAAGACTTGGACGTCATCGTTTGTGCACTTGATGATTGTGCTTGTTTGTGTTTGTTTTGAGCGCTCGAAGTCCTTGGCGGAGCGCTTTATCTTTGAGCCTCTAAACCTTATCTGTTTTGTGCATGTTTTTGGACCAGGGGCTTGTTGCCTCTAGCTTGGAAGAGAGGATCCAGCCCCTGGGATCTGTTGGCCATGGCTTGTGCTTGTTGGCTGGTGGCCGACGGCCATTGGTCCCCTTTTCCAGATATTTGTTTGCCAACTGTGCTAGCTGTTGCTCATTGAGCTGCATCTTCATACACATGTATAGTAGGATGTATTCAAGCTCAAGACTTGATTTTCTATATATAGGGGGGGTTCTTCCCCCATTTTGAGGGATTAGACATTTTAGACCAAAAATCTCTTTCTCTCTCTAGAATTCTCTCTCTCTCTCTAGAATTCTCTCTTTCTCTCTCTCTCTCTCTCTCTCTCTCTCTCTTGTTATTTTGTGCCTTAAAGTCTAGTTTCTCTACACTTTTGCACATCAACCCTTAATCAAATTGGGCCACCTTGGAGCTGAGGTCTCTTGGAGTCTTGTTTGTGCTCTAGAAGAAGGTTTAAGCTTGGATTATTGCTTAATTTGTACTTGAGCTTCAAGTGGTAGTTTACTTGATTAGTATACTTGCTTTGAATACTTGTTTTTCCATCCTTTTGTATTGTTTTTGGGCTGGTTTTCAACTATAAAAAAAACTCTATTTTTGAGGCTTAAAATGATGGTTTGAGGCTATTTTGTGTTAAGGGATAATCCACTCTTCTTGTTGCTTAATTGTTTAGACTTTTGCACCATTTTTCATCACTTTCAAATCAAACGTTTTGGGCCTTTTGACCACTGAAATTCAAAGGTTTTTCAGTAACAAAAACCTTCTTTTGAAGTCCAAAATTGGAGGGGTTAGCCTCCCCTCCATGTGTCTTGCTTGCATGCCTAGTTAGCCTCACATGTTAGCATGTTTTTCTAGCCTAACTTAGCTTTAGTCCAGCATGTTTTTGCCACTATTTTGACCTGCTTTAGCTCTGTTTTGGACTGTTTGGGTCATTTCAGCTTTGTTTTGTATAGTTGTGGTGTAATTTTCTTTACTAGCTTAGTGTTTCTAGGCTTTGAGCATCATTTGTGTGTCTTGGTTGTATGCTTTAATGCTTTTTCATGCCTAATTCCAGCACTTAACATCTCTACAACCTCCCTCTTTGCTTCACTTTTTCATTTGTTTGAGGGTTGTTTCAACCTTAGGGTTGTTTAAGCTTGAGGTTGAGGCTCATGCTTAATGGTTTAATCCTGTTTTGAGGGTTCATTACCAACGGCATGAAGCATCCCTTATGCCTTGAACTACCCCTTGGTTGACACTTTTTTCGCTTTAGAAGACACTCACCAATGGACTTAATCGATTAAAGGATCAATCGGTAATGTAAAATGAGTAAACGAAATGAACAAGTAAAAGAGGCAAGATAAGCATCTTTCGTGTTGCATTGCATGTGTTCGAATCAGACGTTAATTCGAACATGAGGAAAATGGGACATTTTATACTCAAAGTGATGAAATGTGCCACTTTCCTTGGTCACCATCACCCTTGATCATGCATGATAGGGTGGTGGTCTTTTGAGTCTCGTTTTGCACTCATTAAATTTGTACAAGCTTGGTTCCTTAGCCATCATGCATGGAAAATGTTTGGTTGATGGTTTGAGAGCCGAGAGTTACACTCCTTTGAACTTGTGTGATGATAAGGAGTGTAACAGTACAAACACTCCTTGAGAATACACTGCTTTGCCTTTGTTTGCTCTCTGTTGCAGCAAAAGGAAGTTTAGGGCAGGGGTGGCCGACGGGCCACCAGTGGTGACCGACGGCCACCATTGGTAGCCGACCGGCCATCAATGAAGAAAGTTGCTCAGTGTGATTGAAAAGGGGAGTAGAGGTGTTCTAGAAGTTGGTAGCTTCTTTGGTGTTCAAAAATGTGCAAATAGAGGCGTTCAATGGCAAGGCGGTGGCTTTTCGGCTGGAGAAACCGAGCATTCATCACTCGCCCCTCGAGGCAATTTAGTTGCTTTGTTTAGTTAATTAGTGGTAGCTAATTAATTAATTTAATTCCTTTGTATTTAATTAGCTTAGTATTTAGCTAATTAATTCGATTTGTAATATTTAATTATCTTAGAATAAGTTAGTTAATTCGTTTCAATTATTGTAATAATTAGTTAGCTTAATTAGCGTAGCTAGTTAGCTTATTCTTTCGGACCCTCCTTCGCGAGGGCTTAATGTTGTAATAAGTGTGCGTGCGTATGTGTATGTCTTCCAATCCCACGTCTTTCTCCCTTTTATTTAATCGCTTTTGATGGTTAGATTAGGGACATTTTCAATTAGTATACCTTATGCTTACATGTTTGCATCCATTCATTTGTCTTGCATGCACTGAGGCTCGGTGCATCATTCAAATTGCATTGCACTTTCAATATCTTCTTTGAATAAGTGTTTAATCACATGTTGTTCAAATTGTTTCATATGCCATATTAGTAGAGAAGCTTATTAATTTCATATTGCATGTGTTGCATTAGGCATCTTGTATAGTTAGGATCATGCATCTTTCTAACTAACTTTTGTTTTGGCTTGGGGTACTTGATAAGCTTTTACGCTTTAGTATCCTTGCATGACTGTGATTGCCATATTGCCATATTTAGCATGCTTGCCATGAGGCTATGTGTTTAAATGCTAAATTGGATGAATGCCTGTGGATGAAGGCTTGTTGTTTGAATTGGAATGATTCAATGATTGTGCGTTTTAAGCCCACTTTGTTAAGTGGCAAATCATGTTTTAAGCCCACTTGAGATGGCAAATCCGCATCTTTAAGTCCACTTAAGGGTGGCAAATTCAAACCGTTTTTGCAAAACAAACATGACTTGAAATGTTCAAATTCTTGCGATTTAGTCTATATTTGCTTGTACACATCACATAGTAAAGGTAGTTTAATAACCGGAATAAGAACACATAATATTTATAAAAGAACATATCATGGTTAGTAGAGACCGATCTTTTGATCGGGTAAGTGGGGATGCTCAATTGATGACCTTCCCATCTCGTACCTAAGTTCCCGAACTGAGGCAACTTTGGTGATGATGGACACGTGGCCTTTGGCACGAGTCAGGGTTTCCTAAATTTTTCCAAAACAAAATATTTAGGTGGCGACTCTGTATCTGGCAAAGCAGTCTAATTTTGGCATTATTTGATTTAAAATCGATTTTTCAAAAAGATTTGCTAGATTTGGACTCTTTGGTGTTTATCAGTTTCACATTGCACTTGTGAGACTAGATTCAGAACTGCGGGAGTCAGAATTGTGAGGCCTTCTTTTCAAACCTTTCCGAAAGGCAGGGCACGAGAAAAATGCGAGTCCACACTGTTCTTCATACTACATCATCATCATCATCATCATGACAGACACCACCAAGTGCCTTTGTGTGAAGATCAATGAATGATACAAACAATTAAACACATTAATGAACAATAAATAAATACAAGAATTGATAGCCAAATTTCTTTAAATTTCTAAAAACCATCATCCAATGGATTATACCAACTATGAAAATCAATCCACAAAATATGGTTAATCCAAATATGTATATTCTATACCCAGAAAGTATAATCATAATTAGCTCACCCAAATTGGTAAGTCCCCATTATTCTCCACCAATCAAAATAAAAATTTCATTCAATAAAAGCAAACTTCCAAACATGGTATAAGAAGTAAATATACAAGCCTATTTATTCAACACCAGTAGTTAGGAAAGAAACTTGCAACCTTTGGTCTGGTGCAGTTTCGACATGAAACTTAAAGACATATATCATGGGAAATAAACACCATTAAAGTATAACAATTAAGCACGTACACACAGTTTAATCATAAAATATTCTAAAACTAAATAAAAAATCAATAATCTAGATTTGTAGTATCTAGAAAAATCACAAAAGAAAAATTTGTATTTTACTTGAATAGGCAAACAAGAATATTCTTATACAAATTTGTCTTGAGATTGTAGGAATAATTCCTTATGTGTACTATGTGAAACACATAATCATTGCATGAAATATATTACCAAATTATATAAAAAAATATAAGTTGAAAACAACGTAAATTGTTTGGGTAAAACCAAACCAAACAGAACTATAAATACTTACAAACAGATTGTATAAATTTGGAATCGATAATAATTTGATCGAGGCTTGTGTTGAACACAATTTCCTTCAGACAAATTCGTCCCCTGCTATGGTGCTTACGAATTTTTATTGGACATTTGTCTCCCAAGATACAATGGTCAGAACTACCACGGTAAGTCTGGCAAACCTTATTGTGCAGAATTCTCATATAGAAAAGATAGAGTGCAGAAAAAAAGAAACACAAGATGTATTTTAATTTTTTAATGAATGCAATGGGGGCCGGTTTATATAGATGAATTGGTGGCTCTTTGAATGGTCCTGGTGACTTTTCAAAAGAGTCACCTCTTTTCCAAGAAAATGTGCAATTAGAAAAGACATGATCGTTCTTTCAAAAGAATTCGAATTCTAAATCGAATCGTGTTCAATTTTGACCCAAAAAATTAATGAATTTATTTAAATAAAATAAAATTTTACATTAAATAAATATTGTCTTAAAACTATTCTCAAATGGTTCATTTTGAAGTCAATTTCACATTCAACTATTAATAGTTTCCAAACCATTTTTTCAACAATCCCCCACATGAATGAAATGACGGAAAAGTATGCAAGACGCAATGCAGACTCAAACAGAATTCAATTAGGAATATCTTGCATAGGGATAGGTAGCTTTTGGCTTTGAACCTTCCTTAGTGAAAGACTATCGGACTTACTAGCTAATCAGCGGACGCAATGCCTTGAATTGTTTGGCCATTTTTGTAAGCCGAGATAATAGAATTCACATAGAATATCTCCAGACACAGCTTAGTTCTCACGGTTGTGCCGTTTTGGCGTTGGGCATGTCTTGGTGTTTCATGAATGCTTTAAAGAATTTAGCCTTATCAATTCTCATAGAAGCGACCTCTTCACACTCATATAGGTGACCCTTATTTCGAGTCTCTTAAATATCTCTCTTAAAAGATAACCCCTCTAGGTTTTTCAGGATATAAGTGATCATTAAAAGCATAACTTGCCATAAGTCCCCTGCATACAACACATGTTGCAGATATCACTCCCATCATAGGAATGGATAGGAGATAGACTCCTTTAGTGATTTCTGATGAGTCATCCATAATTCGGTTGTCCTTTTGAACCTAGATCTTGGGATTTCTAGTCAGCTAAGTTGGGTTGCCATTGTGGCGACTCAAAATTAATAGGTTTTAATCACATTACCCTCGATGAACTTTCCCTCATTTTCTCTCTGGTCAAACTTTTTGTTTATCTTCTTAATTATATATCATTGCGTAGTTAGTGGATCCACTATATTATCCTTAGACAATATTCACAATTGAAAGCAAATGTCCCATGGTATTAAGTCTTTGATTACATCAAGACTTACCGTTACTCTATGTCACTATCATTTTCAAATTTAAATAATAAATAGAGAGATGTTCCTTAGGAGTTAATGCAACCATTTTTACTTCTACTCCAATTTTGTCCTATAAAAAGAATTGAGATTCTTTGTGGACCTATTATCAGAACCATTATTTTGGTAAAATCCTCTAAGCACCCCCACATTTTAAATACTTTAAGAAAAATTAATTTCCTTGTTAAGATATTATCACATGAAAATATCAATACACCCCCAAACTTCTGATATAACTCAGAATATACCATCCATCACTTATTGACTATGGTGTGCTTGAATAACCAACTTCTGAAGAGAATTTATGAATTCCAGAATAATTATGACTACCACAAGTCACAATTAATGCTTTGACAAAAATATATCCTCATAAAGATTTTGCCTAATAATCAAACAATTCAAAAATCTCAGTTAATTGTATAAATCTTTAAAATGCATTCAAGAAAAAGTGCTTGTATAATGCATTTAAGAAAAAGTATTTGTACATCCAAATTAAGATTTAAACTCTTAAATTTGAATACTTTTTGTTCGAGTTTCTATGTTTAACATGTTATAAATCATGATTAGCAGGCAATTCTGCTTCTTTCCCCCCACATTTGTGATAATACATAAATTAACACAAATAAAATGACTCATTTCTGAACAAGTATCACTGTCACAAATAATAACTCATTTTTGATGAATTCGTATGTTATTTATTCAAAAAAATATTTGTGACAAAATAAAATAAAATTATCTTTTCTAATTCAAGAGATAAACCTCTACATTAAGATCATGGTTCATAGTTAAACCAATTCTACTGCACGAGGTTTATAATTATTTATGACAACCTATGTCACAAAATTCAAAACTATGACTATTAATAAAATAATAATCTATTTATTTATATGGTTGTCAAAAGATTTCATGATTCATATTCAATTAAATGAAACGACACCACTATTTAAATAATCGTATTTAAACTTTTATGATGTCAACAACTGCCATAATGATGCAAATATGCTACTACCATAAGAAAAAAAATAGAACATTTACATGATGTATACTCTTTAAAAATAAAAAATAAAAAGTTTAGAAGCACTCAATTTAGGATCACTATATATTTATCAAAGCAGGTAAAAGAATATTATAGTTTGTTAACCATCATTAATGGATATAAAAAGCCCACAGAAACAAAACAAGTAAGAAAAAGGCGCAACGGTTAAATGACAAACAACCTTTCAAATGAAAATAGGCTACGGTGTTTATAATAGATGTTCTTCATATCATCATCATCATGACAGACACCACCAAGTGCCTTTGTGTGAAAATCAATGAATGATACAAACAATTAAACACATCAATGAACAATAAATAAATATAAGAATTGATAAGCCATTTTTTTTTGTAAATTTCTAAAAACCATCATCCAATGGATTATACCAACTATGAAAATCAATCCACAAAATATGATTAATCCAAATATGTGTATTCTATACCCAGAAAGTATAATCATAATCAACCCACCCAAATTGGTAAGTCTCCATTATTCTCCACCAATCAAAATGAAAATTTCATTCAATAAAAACAAACTTCCAAACATGGCATAAGAAGTAAATACACAAGCCTATTTATTCAACACCAGTAGTTAGGAGAGAAACGCGCAACCTTTGGTCTGGTGCAGTTTCGACACAAAACTTAAAGACATGTATCATGGGAAATAAACACCATTAAAGTATGACAATTAAGCATGTACACACAGTTTAATCATTGTTAGACTTATTTATTTTGATGATTTATTTAATTATGTTTTAATTTATTTAGAAGAGAAAAATAGAATCAAAATTTATTTTGATAATTTATTTGAAAGAGAAAAATAGAATCAACATTTATTTTGATGATTTTATGTTTTAATAAAATCAAAATTTATGTTGTCCCATTATTTCTCACCTAAACCTTTATTCTAAATGTTGTTAGAATGTATTTAATATTTAATTAAATCAGGAGTTCAAACAGCCCAAAAACAGAGGTTCAAGCAGCCTAGTACAGTAGCAGTTCAAAAGGTTCAAAAGGTTCAAGTGGAAGATATTCAAATTTATAATAATGGAGTGGAAGATATTCAAATTAGTAATGATGGAGTACAACGGCTATAAACGGTTATAAATTCAAATGACTACAACGGCTATAAACAGTATAAATTCAAATGAATACAGCAGCTATAAACGACTATAATTTTCATTATATATACCAAAGCCTCTAATGTAAACAAGTTATAAAAGCCTGAAAATATTCTTTGATCTATAATCAATCACATCTATTCTCAGAAATTATACACTGAGCCTTATAGCTTTAAGCCCACTTTCCTGTGTGAGGTTTACAAAAAAATCAGAGTTTTATTTTTATATCTATCTTTGAGAGATAATTCTTGTAGGTTTCTGTGAAAGCAAAAACACATTCTTTTCAACCTTATAAGAGTGTAGTACACTCAGTGTTCTTGACTTAGAAAGTCAGTGTAAAATCTGTGGAGGATTGCTTCATCTGTGAAAAGGTTGCTAGTACCCTATAAAGCTAGAGTATAGTGGAAAATCTCAAGTGAAGCTTGAGGAGTGGACGTAGGCCGAGTTGAAACCGAACCACTACAAATTTGTTTGCCTCTCTCTCTTTTATCTCTTTATTTTATTTTAAATTGCCATAGCTATATTTTACATTTTTACTGTGCTAAAATCATTAAGTAACATAGTTGTTAAGACACTTGTTTTAATTATTTTTATTTTATTAATTATATTTATCTATTGTGCCAGTCATAATTTTTATTAGGGTATTATTAATTTTAATTATAAAAACCTAATTCACCCCCCTCTTAGGTTGTCTTTTGGGTAACAATTGGTATCAGAGACTAGACTCTTACTTTAGATTTAACCATCTAAGAGTTTTGATCCATGGCAACCTTAGCTAGCATTAGCACTACTGAAGGACAAGCCACCAATAGGCCACCATTATTTGACGGAAACAACTATAGTCATTGGAAAGATAAGATGATCCTATACCTACAAGCCACTGATTATGCTATGTGGATTATTGTCACCAAAGGTCCAAAAATTTCTCCCAAATTAGTAGACAATATTAGTGTACCTAAAATTGAAGATGAATGTGATGAGAGGGATTAAAAATTATTGCAAGCTAATGCTAAAGCCCAACTCACCCTTGTTTGTGGATTAGACTCTAAAGAGTATAATAGAATTTCAAGTTGTGATTCGGCAAAAGAAATTTCGGACAAACTTGAAGTAACTTATGAAGGTACAAACCAAGTAAAGGAATCTCGTATTGATATGCTTGTTCATAGTTATGAATTGTTTAAAATGAACTCTGATGAATCTATTTCAAGTATGTTTACTAGATTTACTGAAATTGTAAACTTTTTGAAATCTCTTGGCAAAACTTATACTAATAGTGAGTTAGTAAGAAAAATTCTTAAGTGTTTATCAAAGAATTGGGAAGCAAAGGTCACCGCCATTATAGAAGCCAAAGATCTCTCCACACTTGGATTGGATGAGCTTATGGGTTCCTTTATGACTCATGAGATCACCATGAAAGGACATGAGGATGTTGAAAATACAAACAAAAGTGGAATTGCATTCAAAGCCTTATCAAATGAAAAAGAACATGAAAACTCTAGTGAGGATGAAAGCTATGCCATGTTTAGTAGAAATCTCCAAAAGCACTTCAAGAAAAACAATTATGGAGGAAGAAGACCTTTCAAGAAAGAGTACAACAAAGATAACAAGAAAGAGCCTATTATTTGCTATGAGTGCAAAAATCCTGGACATATGAAGATGGATTGTCCAAAATTGAAGAATCATGGAAAAGACTACAAAAGAAACAAAAAGGCCATGGTAGCAGCTTAAGGAGAAAGTGAAGATGAAAGCTCAAGTGATGAAATTGAAAATAAAGTAGCCAACTTATATCTCATGGCTCTTGAAGATGAAGGCTCTACTCAAGATGAGGGAACTACTTTTTATGAAGAACTTCTGTTGCATCTTTATCTATTAATGTAGAAGAATTAAAGAAAGAAAAAATTATTTTGAAAAATGATTTTGATACTATCTTTAATGAGAAAACTACTTTAAAAAACAACGTTGATGATTTAACAAAAACACTTGAAAATTTTGTAAAAGGTAGAGATAATCTCAACATGCTTCTTGGAAATCAAAGATGTGTTTTTGATAAAGCAGGTATTGGATATGACCCTATTAAGAAACAAAAGAATCTCAATACAATTTTTGAAAAGGCATCTCTCATGACATAGCCTCATATTACTTGTCATTATTGTAGAAAGAAAAACCATTATATATTTTATTGTCCATTCAAAAAGAATATGAACATGGGAATTAAAAAGATTTGGATTATTAAGGGATCTAACAAAACTAACCAAGAAGGACCCAAGAAACTATGAGTGTCAAAAACTAACACTTGATTGTCATCTTGTAGGTTTGCTTTAAATTCAAAGCTAAAGAAAGGAAGTGGTACCTTGATAGTGGATGTTTCAAACACATGACCGGAGATAAATCATTCTTTACTAAACTATTATCGAAAGATGGAGGATTTGTTACTTTTGGAGACAACAAGAAAGGAAAAATCATCGGTATTGGTAGCATCAGTATTTCTCCTAACCCTTCTATTGAAAATGTTTTACTTGTTGATAGACTTAAGCATAACCTATTTAGTATTAGTCAATTATGTGATAAAGGTAATTGAATTATTTTTGATAAATCACATTGCACAATTGAAAGCACAAATGATCATAAAGCTTTATTCGCTGGTAATCGCCACGATAATGTTTATGTTTTTCATCTTAATGATCTTTATGCCAGTGATGTTAAATGTTTATATGTTAATAATGAAAATAGTTGGTTATGGCATAGAAGACTTGGTCATGCTCATATGGATTTAATTGCTAAACTTTTGAGAAATGATTTGGTCATTGGACTTCCAAAAATTAAATTTAAAAAAGATCATTTTTGTAGTGCTTGTCAATAAGGAAAACAAACTAAAACATCATTTAAATCAAAATCTCATATTTCCACAACTAAATCTTTACAACTATTGCATATGGATTTATTTGGTCCCTCAAGGACATCTAGTCTAAGTGGTAAACGTTATTGTCTTGTTATTGTTGATGATTATTCAAGATTTATATGGGTTATATTTTTAGCACACAAAGATGAAACTTTTTCTTCTTTCACAAAACTCTGTCGTAGAATTCAAAATGAAAAAGGCTTTCTTATTACTAATATTCGAACCGACCATGGTAGAGAACTTGAAAATGAGAAATTTGAATTGTTTTGTAATGAGCATGGTATTGGACATAATTTTTCAGCACCTAGAACCCCTCAACAAAATGGTGTAGTAGAAAGGAAGAATAGAACTTTAGAAGAGATGAGTAGAACAATGCTTTGCAAAAATAATATTCCTAAATATTTTTGGGTCGAAGCCGTTCATACCGCATGCTATATTTTAAATCGTGCATTAATTAGACCTATTCTCAAAAAGACTCCTTATGAACTTTGGCATGATAGAAAGCCCAACATTAGTCACTTGCATGTTTTTGGTTGTAAATGTTTTGTGCATAATAATGGTAAGGATAACTTAGGTAAATTTGATTCAAAATTTGATGAAGCAATTTTTCTTGGCTATTCCTTAACTAGCAAAACTTATCGTGTTTTTAATAAAAGAATTCTTGTTGTGGAAGAATCTATACATGTGGCATTTGATGAAACTAACATCTCTGCTCAAAAGCAAATTGTTAGTGATAATATAGATTTGGAACCAAATGTGGAAGATTCAAGTATCTACAAAGAAGAGAACCAACCATGTAGGTGGAACAAAGACATTGAACAACCTATTCTCCCACATCAAGAAGAAGGAGGAAACAATGATGATTTGCCAAGAGAATGGAAGTTTGTTCATAATCACCCTAAGGATTTAATCCTAGGTGACCCTACAAAAGGTATTGAATCTCGCTCTTCACTTAGAAACATTTGTAGTAACTTGGCTTTTCTCTAACAGATTGAGCCTAAAAACTTTCAAGAAGCCGAATTCGATGAACATTGGATGATAGCTATGCATGAAGAGCTTAACCAATTTGAGAGAAACAAAGTGTGAGAATTTGTGCCAAAACCTAAAGATCATACCATTATCGGTACCAAATGGATCTTTCAAAACAAGCTTGATGAATCCGGCACAATTATAAGAAACAAGATCAGACTTGTTACACAAGGATACAATCAAGAAGAAGGTATTGATTTTTGATGAAACCTTTGCTCCGGTTGCTAGATTAGAAGCCATTTGCATGTTACTTGCATTTGCATATTTTAGAGATTTCAAACTTTATCAAATGGATGTAAAAAGTGCCTTTCTTAATGGTTTTATAAATGAGGAAGTTTATGTTAAACAACCTTCAGGTTTTGAAGATCATGCTTTTCCAAATCATGTTTTTAAACTATCAAAAGTTGTATATGGTTTGAAACAAGCACCTCTTGCATGATATGAATGATTAAGTAAATTTTTGATTGAAAATAATTTTTCTAGAGGAACGATTGACACAACACTTTTTGTTTAAACTAAAAATGATGATTTACTTATTGTGCAAATATATGTGGATGACATTATATTTGGTACTACTAATGAAACCTTGTGTAAGGAATTTGCTAAGTGTATGTAAGGTGAGTTTGAGATGAGCGTGATGGGAGAGCTAAATTATTTCCTTGGGCTTCAAATCAAACAATGTAAGGAAGAAATTTTTATCAACCAAGCTAGGTACACAAAAGAACTACTCAAAAATTTTGGTATGTATGACTTAAAAATAACTGAAACACCTATGAGTACATCCATTAAGCTAGACAGGGATGAAAAAGGTAAGTCCATTGATCAAACAAAATATCGAGGTATGATCGGCTCACTTCTTTATTTAACTGCAAGTAGATCCGATATTATATTTAGTGTTTATATGTGTGCTAGATATCAATCAAATATTAAGGAATCACATCTCAGTGCTGTTAAAAGAATTTTTAGATATATCTTGTTGGCACTCAAAATTTGGGACTGTTTTATCCCAGATATGTTGCATTTGATTTAATTAGTTACTCGGATACCGACTTTGCTGGATGCAAACTTGATAGAAAAAGCACCAGTGGCTCTTGTTACTTTCCTGGTAACTTATTAGTATCTTGGTTTAGCAAAAAGTAAAATTCTGTTGCTTTATCAATGGCCGAAGCTGAATATATAGCGTCCGGAAGTTGTTGTGCCCAAATACTTTGGATGAAACAACAATTGGAGGACTTTGATTTGCATTATGATCATATCCCTATTAAATGTGATAATACTAGTGCCATCAATTTAGGCAAAAATCCGGTTCAACACTCACGAACAAAATATAATGAAATTCGACATCATTTTTTAAGAGATCATGTTCAAAAAGGAGATATTGTACTTGAATTTGTAAATACCGACAAGCAATTGGCAGATATTTTCACAAAATCCCTAAGCGAGGATCGCTTCAATTTTATTCGTGGCGAGCTTGAAATGTCAATTTCTACTTAAAAAGTTTTGTTATGATTGTGAAACTTGAATTTTTGTTAAAAAGATATATGTGTATTGCTGCATTGATATGGAAACATTTATATCAGTTGAATGTTCTCAAGTCCTTCATATATTTATTCTCCTTAACAGTTTGATATTCTCAATTGTGTAATTTTTTTTTTTGGTTCTGCATCTTGACGTAAAGTTAACTTTGCATACATTGATTTTTTTTAAACCCTCATGGTATTTTTTTTGCATTACCATTCCAGCAACACCAACATCCCATTAAGTTTAATTTCTGCTAGTGTTATTTTATTTTAATTTATTTTATTTTTCTATTAGGCTTAATTTCTTTTATTTTTATTTTTTTTCTCATTATTATTTTTTGTTTGGACTTAATTTTTTTATTTTTTTTTTGCTTTTTAATTTCATTTTCAGTACTTAAACATAAAAACAAAAACAAATCAAAATACAAATATTTACATAAAAAAACACCCTTCATTTTTTTTTACGGTCACACGCCGATCAAAACAAACATACAAAAAAAAAAAAAAACCTTCATTTTTTTCGGGTCATATGCCGATCTTACTTACTCGCCTCTTCCATCGTTTTCTTCTTCTTTTTATCACCTTGGGCAACCCTTGACGCCCTTGCCCCCGTGCTTTCGTCGAGCGCGACGACTTCCCGCTGACTATCAAAGGCCAAGAATGACGTTGCTTCAAATCGGGCCATGGAGGTGGTCTTCCGTTTAAGCTCTTTATTTTCGGCCTTCAGTGCACGTATTTCTGCTCGCGCATCCTTGTACATGCGCTGGAGTAGAGCGAGTTGGGCGTTGACTTGATGGAGCTCACTTGTCCTGTTCTATAATTGGTGAGCCAATTTTGTGACTGCTGTCACCGTCTCCATACAGGACGTCAATGTGAAATGATTGGCTTCTATGTCAGATTGAGCTGCCATAATTTGCTCAATCGACATCATAGGAAGGTTAGGAAGAGGAATGACAGGAAGAGTAGGAGTAGAGGCACTCGGTCCAGCAGAGCTTATGGGATTGTTCAGGTTTGGAAATAGAGTGAGGGGACGGGATGAGGAAGCCATGGTTTAGAGGTGAGAGGTGTAAAAGAAATGAGTTGCATAGAAATAGAAGAGAACGGACTAAGGTTTGGCCTTCTCCGTTCAGTTTTTTTTTTTTTGTCTCTTGATGAGGAAGAAGAACAGAAGATAATGGAGAAGAAGAGATAGAAGAGAGTGAGGTGAAGAAGAAGAAGAAGAAGAAGACGAGTGTGATTAAGAAGACTGAAGAGAAGAGGCTAAAGAGAAGAAGACAAGGAGGGAGAGATAGTTGAGACGAGCGGCAATCGAGGAGAGCTGCTTTTGTCGGTCGGTTGACGCAAAAGCGAGGCCGCTTGTTCGACGCGATTTTCAACGAAAAAGAGAGGTGCAGGCGATTCATATATATATATATATATGTATATATATGTTTTGATTATCTATTTTTTTATGCCATTTATCACTATCATTTTCCTCCTCCTCCTCCTCCAGATTTTGACCCATGATTTCCTTTTGATAATGTCACAGTGGAAGAAATTATATGATGTTATGTATTATAGTATTATTTTCAAAGTATGGTATTATTTGAGAACTAATTTGATAATTATGTATTTATCGTTTGATATCTTAGTCTTATTTCATGTTGATTAAAACTTATTTATTACATATGTGCTAATCTATGTATTTATAAATAAATTCAGGAAGCATGACTTGAGGGGGAGCCTTTCTTACTCCCAAATCAAATCAAAACATCATTGTGTCATCATCAAAAAGGGAGAGATTGTTAGACTTATTTATTTAATTATGTTTTAATTTATTTGGAAGAGAAAAATAAAATCAAAATTTATTTTGATGATTTATTTGAAAGAGAAAAATAGAATCAACATTTATTTTGATAATTTTATGTTTTAATAAAATCAAAATTTATTTTGTCCCATTATTTCTCACATAAACCTTTATCCTAAATATTGTTAGAATGTATTTAATATTTGATTAAATCAAGAGTTCAAACAGCCCAAAAACAGAGGTTCAAGCAACTCAGTACAACAGCAATTCAGAAAGTTCAAAAGGTTCAAGTGGAAGATATTCAAATTTGAAATAATGGAGTGGAAGATATTCAAATTAGTAATGATGGAGTATAATGGCTATAAACGGCTATAAATTCAAATGACTACAACGGCTATAAACAGTTATAAATTCAAATGAATACAACGGCTATAAACAGCTATAATTTTCATTATATATACCAAAGTTTCTAATGTAAACAAGTTACAAAAGCCTGAAAATATTCTTTGATCTATAATCAATCACATCTATTCTCAGAAATTATACACTGAGCCTTATAGCTTTAAGCCCACTTTCCTGTGTGAGGTTTACAAAAAAATCAGAGTTTTATTTTTATATCTATCTTTGAGAGATAATTCTTGTAGGTTTCTGTGAAAGCAAAAACACATTTTTTTCAACCTTATAAGAGTGTAGTACACTCAGTGTTCTTGACTTAGAAAGTCAGTGTAAAATCTGTGGAGGATTGCTTCATCTGTGAAAAGGTTGCTAGTACCCTATAAAGCTAGAGTATAGTGGAAAATCTCAAGTGAAGCTTGAGGAGTGGATGTAAGCCGAGTTGAAGCGAAACCACTATAAATTTGTTTGCCTCTCTCTCTCTTTTATCTCTTTATTTTATTTTAAATTGCCATAACTATATTTTACATTTTTACTGTACTAAAATCATTAACTAATATAGTTGTTAAGACACTTGTTTTAACTATTTTTATTTCATTAATTATATTTATCTATTATGCTAGTCATAATTTTTATTAGGATATTATTAATTTTAATTATAAAAACTTAATTTACCCCCCCTCTTAGGTTGTCTTTTGGGTAACAATAAAATATTCTAAAACTAAATAAAAAATCAATAATATAGATTTGTAGTATCTAGAAAAATCACAAAAGAAAAATTTGTATTTTACTTGAACAAGAAAACAAGAATATTCTTATGCAAATTTGTCTTAAGATTGTAAGAATAATTTCTTGTGTGTACTGTGTGAGACATAATCATTGCACCAAATATATTACCAAATTATATAAAAAAAAAATGTAAATTGAAAACAACGTAAATTGTTTGAATAAAACTAAACCAAACAGAACTATAAATACTTGCAAACAGATTGTATAAATCTGGAATCGATAATAATTTGATTGAGACTTGTGTTGGACACAATTTTCCTAAGACAAATTCGTCCCCTGTTATGGTGCTTACGAATTATTATTGGACGTTTGTCTCCCAAAATACAACGATCGAACCTTACAAAAACAGTACTACCACGGCAAGTCTGGCAATCCTTACTGTGCATAATTCTTTTATAGAAAAGACAGAGTGCAAAAGAAAAGAAATACAAGATGAATTTTAATTTTTTAATGAATGCAATGGGGCCTGTTTATATAGATGAATTGGTGGCTTTTCGAATGGTTATGGTGACTTTTCAAAAGAGTCACCTCTTTTCCATGAAAAGGTGCAACCAGAAAAGACATGATCGTTTTTTCAAAAGAATTCGAATTCTGAATTGAATCATGTTCAATTTTGACCCAAAAAAATTTACGAATTTATTTAAATAAAATCAAATTTTACATTAAATAAATATTGTCTTAAAACCATTATCAAATGATGCATTTTGGAGTCAATTTTTCATTCAACTATTAACGGTTTCCAAACCATTCTTCCAACAAGTTATGCCATGTTCAGTTGCTCAAAAAAAGGTTGGAAAATGTATGTATATTTTTAAATCTTGATATTAATGTTTTTTTTTTTTTTTTTGAAATTTTAATTTTTGGATTCAAAAGAGAAATAAACCTAGAAGAACGGACCTTGTAATTTTGTTTCAGACAAGGTGATATTTTCATCTTTCAAAAGCGAAAGCAACGTGAAAATTGAGATTCTGAAGTATTTTGTGCACATGTATTCCTAGGGATGTGCAAAATATTGTTTAATTTGTCAAAATCGTACTGATCCGTATCAATTTACACCGCTCTATCATCTAATTGCGGTTTAAACTTTAAAATTTATAATTCGCTTTCGAAACCGTTTCGCTTCGTTATAGTTAATGTGTGTGTATATATATATATTAATTTATAATGAAATATTAAAATAAAAATGAGTGTGTGAGAGATTTAATATGTGAAATTTATTACAAATTAGTAGTTATATATATGAAAAGTATTATATAAAACTAGTTTGGGTTATATACATGAAAAATATTATGCAAATTAGTGCTATATAGTATGTAAATGCTTGACAATTAGTTAGAATATTATTCAATCTTATAATTTGTTCAAAACTGCTCAAATCACAATTTATCAATCCGTTAATCTATTAATCCGCCATTTAATTTATAATTTTACTCTCAAATTATCTAAATCACACCACGCACACCCCTATGTATTCTAGCAGTGGTTGCAAAATGTTTGTAATTTTGCATCTAAATTTTTGGAGAGTTGATGAATGAGGAAGACTGGTTGAATTTGAAAATTTTTAGCTGTTACTTGTCGGAGCATTTCACAATATGGACATTTTAGAAGAAAAAAACAAAAAGAAGTGACGAAGCTTAAAAATTATTATGAGTGGTGTGCTTTACATAATAAAAATAAATTGAATAAATAGATATTAGAATTATCCAGTGCCTAGAGGAGGCCAACGACAGGCCTACTAGTGATTATATCTTTTCAAATTCTGATAACTAATTAGTTATATTACTTGATAGAATAGACATTCGGTTTTCAAACTCATACCTAACTCTATTTGCTTTAATTTATTATTATTGTATTTTATTTCATATTAAAATTAACAATGAATAATAAAGAAGATATTTTTAAGCAATTTTTTTTTGTAAAAAAAGTAAGTTTTTAATTGTTGTTCATTACTTTTCGTATGTTGGTTTTTTTAATTGATTCGGGATTGAATATTCGAATATATTTCATAGGTTCAGAATTAAGTATCCAGACAAATATATTTTTTTCGACACTGAGTATTCATTTGAAACAACTTGAACTAACTTTCTTGTGTTCAATATTGAGTATTCGAACAAACTTCATAAGTTCAGAATTAAGTATCCAGACAAATATATTTTGTTCGGCACTGAGTATTTATATGAAACAATTAGAATCAATTTTTTTGTGTTCAGCACTGAACAAACTTCATAAGTTCGAAATTAAGTATCCGGACATATATTTTGATTCATTGAGTGGGAGACCTTCGTCTCAGAATCCCTTTTTGTCTTGGATGAACTCAGAATCTCTCCTCTTTGATTAGAATTCCAAAGACCCCAAATGTGGTTTGATTTTGTTCCTTTGTTTATAGGTAATTGGGTGTACAAAGTAGATTTGTATAGGGTTCTAAGATTTTTAAGGTTAGGATAAATATTATTTAGAGTGTCTAAACAAATAAATAAAATTTTAAATCTATTATTGAGGTACTCAAAGAAATGGGGTGCTTAACCTACTTTCTAGGGTGCAAATAGAAGCTCCCTCATGTGTACTTTAGGCATAATTTGATTATGTGTAAATTCCTAATATAAGCCTAACGGAAAGGTTAACTATATTATTTTGAGGTGGTTAATTGTTAAGTTTTGAACTTTACGAAGGCAAAAGTGGTGATTCTGGACATTTTTATAGATGGGATCACCCCCACAAATTTAAGTTTCATAAATTTTATTAAAAACAATAATTAAATTAAAATTAGTCTTTCTTTTTTTTATTTATTTATTTAGTATATTTTGTAGAAAATATTTTCTTGTTAATTTAAAAAGTTCACTAAAGATAAAAAAATACAAAAATACAAAAATTCAAAAATTGTTTTTAATTTTTTTAACCAAATAGAGTGATCTAAATTTCTCAAACAATGGGATTCTAGTGGCAAGAAAAATAAACAAATAGAAAATTATTTATTGATATTTACAATATATTTCCTATGTAAATATTAGATGTGACAATAATACTATGTAATAGTATCACCATTTAATGAGTAATCTTAATTTGCTGTAGAGACCACAATAAGATTAGGATAGTGGAAGATAATGATTATCCACTCAATTGCATTTGTGATTTTTTATTGACTTATAATGTTACCATTATACTCAAACTTTTCCCCTCTAATGGGTGTGAATGTTTATTTGATGGGGTCTTGTGGGAAAGTATTTTGTGAATGGCAGCATGTGGCTAAGGTGACGCTGAATTGTCAGCTGAGGTGCCACGTGGTCTGGTCATGCTGCCGAGATGATCTCGGCTAGGCCGAGATTATATGTGGAGATACCGGAATCTGAGATAAATAGATAAGGGATAAGAGTCCTAGAATAGGGAAGGATCTCATTCTAGATAAAGATAAGGCTCAAGAAGAGTTTATCTCTATCTAGATGAGGGTCTAAGATGAGCATTGAGCCTGAGTCTATTGAAGTGAGGCTTCTAAGGGATCAGGTCACTACTAGTTATAAAAGGAAGGCACCCTCGTGGGTCTGAAGTAAGTTTTTTCTTGTGAGTTTAAGCACAATTTGTTATCTTTAAGAGATATTGATTACTGACTTAATCGTCGGAGTGCCCCCGGGTGGACGAACCACCGCCGAATTCTCATTTTCTTATGCAGGTTGTTAGGCTTAATCTATTCTGCCAGTGCTCTCCAGCTGAGTTCCCTGTTTGGTTGTGTGGTCAACAATCAACACCCACAATTTGGCATCGTTTGTGGGAACTTAAGGAGAATAGATGGCCAACGATGGATAGGAAGAAAAGATTGGGGATGACATTAACAGTGAGAGTTGTGAACATGCAGATCCTAACGTCGGGAAAGAAAACTGTAATGAAGGAGCATAAGATCCGAATCCTAGGGAGAAGGGCGTCGGCAAAGAGGGGAATGCCCCGGAGAAAGCAGGTCGAGATAAGTATTACAACGAAAGCGACCTGCAAGAATGAAAGGATAGATGCCTAAAAAGGGACAACGGGATGAAAGGAATGGCAAACAAGTTGGCAGACCTACAATCGGTTATCAACTTCATGATGCAGAACAACGTGATGTTACCGCCATTCCCATTGTAGGACACGTCGGTACCAGCAGCCAAGACTTGACGCCCAGAAAGGGGGGCAGAAAATAATCCTAGTAGTCTCGCAGCATGCCAAGGAAAAGGAGCGCTTACATTGGCCTTCACGGGATGTCAGGCGAGTAGAGTCGGTGAAAGGTGAGTCGTAGACGACACCACGAACAAAGGGAACCTGTGCCAAAAAACCTCGGCATATCCAGGGGAAGGGACTTTGCTTTGATATAGTGAATGAAGAGAAGTCCAAGAGGACGCACAATGACGCTAGGAGCAGCACCCCAAAAAGGCTAAAATCTGTTGATAGCAGAGCTCCTGGCCGAATGAAGGAGGATTTGAGGGACTATCTCCAGAGGAAATGACTCCACGCCGAGTTAACATCCCCCATCAAGCTAAGAATGCCGTTCTCAGTGGAGTTGGATAGATTTGAGGTCCCAAAGAGATTCCATATGCCGAGGTTCCAGGTTTATGATGGTAAGTCTGATCCAAACTTTCATGTTGGCTTATATTTCAATTCAATGGCTTTGTATAGCAGGAATGAGCAGTTACTGTGCAAGATGTTCCCTTCATCCTTTGGGAAAATCGCATCGGATTGGTTCCACAAGTTGCCGAAAGGAACTGTGAAGAGTTGGGAAGGCCTGGCTGAGATGTTTGTGGCTAGGTTTGTAACAAATAAGTTGTAGCCACTAAGGGTAGACTCCCTACTGGCTTTGAACATTAGCGAGGGTGGAAGCCTCAAGGCTTATGTCAAATGGTATTATGAGTTGTTCAACCGAATACCAGTATGTAGCTAGGAGTTGGCGGTCGTATCTTTCAAAAATGGCTTGGAGAATGAATGCCCGCTTCGAAAGTCACTTTTAAAAACTCTACCAAAGAGTATGGAGGAGCTCATGGCACGAATTGAGAAATATGCCAGAGTAGAGGAAGACAGACATGGAGCAAAGGCACCAAAGCAGGAGAAGAGAAATGGCTCGCCGAAGCGAGGCCGAGATAACACTGGTTTCAATAGGTAGGAAACAAGGTTGAAGGCTGCACAGGCAGTCACCACTGTATTCAGAATCCTGGTCTACAAAGTTCTGGAAAGGATCAGGAACCAACCGTATTACAGAGCGCCAGAGAAGATCCTTGGTGAGTTTATGGGAAGGAGCTTTGGGAAGAATTGTGCTTACCATAATGAGGATGGGCACTTGACTCAAGGATGTAGGGCTCTAAAGATGCACTTGGAGGATTTGGTCAGACAAGGTCACCTAAGAGACCTAGTAGACGAGGCCAGAACAAGGGAAGAGCAAGCAAGGCTACCCCAGGCACCGACAGCACCACCTCTATCACCACCACTACCACAACAAGCAGATAAATCTCGGGTGATGAATGAGATTCACTTGAAGGTCAATGAGAATGATGTACGTAGGGAAACTCAAAGAGTAAGGCACCTACATCATGTGTACCAGGTCCAGCAAAAGAAGCGTAGGACAAATGAGTACCAGGGGCCAATGGTTTTTTTTACTGAGGTAGACCTGGATATGGTGCAACATCCACACAACGATGCCCTGGTGATATTGGAGAGTGCCAGGTAAGGCGCGTACTGGTTGATCAAGGCAATTCTTGTGATATCATGTATGCTAGATGTTACAAGGAACTTGGCCTTCACCCAAATGATCTGGAACAATCCAATAACCCGATGGTTGGATTCATTGGAACGCTGACCTGGCCTCTAGGTGACACAAATTAGTAGATGCAAGAAGGCACCAAGAAGGTAAACACGAAGTTTACAGTAATTGACACCCCTTCCCCTTACAATGTTATCTTGGGCAGACCATGGTTGCATGCCATGAAGGTTGTTCCCTCAACATTGCACCAGCTATTGCGATTTCCAACCGAACATGGGATTGAGGAGATTAGAGGGGATCAGGTGCTGGCAAAAAATTGCTCCATGGCAACAATGAAGTTCACCTACAATGTGCAAAAAGCAAAGACAGTTGAAATTGAAGACGAGGACACAAAGGTCCTAGATGATGTCGGCAAAGAACCAGCTTATAAGAGTAAGGAGACTTTGAAGAAGATTCTGGTCTACGAAGATGATGGAGAGTGCTTCTTCCTTCTCGACTCAAGCTTAGTCGAGGAGGAGGAAAGAGAGTTAGAAGCTTTCTTGCGAGCAAATATAGAAGTGTTTGCTTGGACGCCCTATGAGATGCCAGGCATCGACCCTAAGGTCACTTGCCACAAGCTCAACATAAACAGGTCGGCTAAACCTGTCATCCAGTGGGCAAGGAGGCCGACATTAGTAAATGTGTAAGCAGTTGAGGAGGAAGTAGACAAGTTGCTGGAAGCCCAGGCCATCCGAGAAGTACACTATTCGACCTGGTTGTCCAACACAGTGGTAGTGAAAAAGAAGAACGGCAAATGGAGGGTCTGTGTGAATTTCACCAACCTGAATAAGGCTTACAGCTTCCCACTGCCTAAGATTGATTAGTTGTTAGATGCCGCTGTAGGGCATGGGAGGATGAGTTTCTTGGACGCATATAGAGGCTACCATCAGATAGCAATGTATGCCCCAAATGAAGAGAATATGACATTCATCACCCCGAAAGGACTCTATTGTTATAGGGTAATGTCTTTCGGGTTAAAAAATGCAAGAGCAACCTACTAGCGATTAGTGACCAAGATATTTAAGCATCTGATTGGGAAGGCAGTAGAAGTCTACATTGATGACATGGTCGTGAAGACCAAGGAGCTTAGGAACCATCTGGCTAATTTGAAGGTAGTTTTTGATATCCTAAGAACATATTGGCTCCAACTCAATGCTTCAAAATGTGCGTTTGGAGTCGGGTCTGGTAAGTTCCTGGACACTTGGTCACCAGAAGGGGCATTGAGGCAAGCCTAGATCAAATCAAGGCCATCCTTGACTTAAAAAGCCCAACGTTAGCCAAGTAGGTCCAGATTTTGACCAGCAAGGCGGCAGCCCTGAACAAGTTTATCAGTCGAAGTTCTGATAAGTGTAAACCATTTTTTAGTTTGTTATGAAAGGCCATAAATTTTTTGTAGACAAAGGAGTGTGAAGTCACCTTGGCCGATTTAAAAAAGTACTTGACAACATCTTCAGTTCTGTCAAATCCAATACTTGGAGAAGAGTTGTTCCTATATTTGGTAGTTTTGGACCACGTAGTGAGTGCAGTGGTAATCCAAGAAGAGAAGGGAGAACAAAAGGTGGTATACTATGTGAGTAAAACTCTTGCAAGCACAAAAACCAGGTACCCGCCCTTGGAAAAGTTAACACTAGCCTTGGTGATGGCTTCTAAAAAATTGAATCACTATTTCGAAGCCCATGAGATTGTGGTACTGACTAAGCATCCCTTGAAACCCTTGTTGCAGCATGGAGATCTGACAAGATTGTGGTGCTGATAGGAAGAATAGATAGATAGGCAGTGATGTTGGGCCAATATGACTTGGAATTCAGGCCTAGAATAACAATCAAGGGCCAGGTTCTGGCCGACTTTGTAGCCGAGTTCACCCCTGGTGTCATCGCACATCGGGCACTGGTGAGCCGCGACTTGGGGTGCCTAGGGGAACCAGAGGAAACTTAACTGGGGCCATAGAAACCCACACCAGCAGCACAGAAAAAGAAAGAGAAACCAAAACCCTACGACATCTACATTGGCGATTCCTTCCGCCTCTTTGTCGATGAAAGTTCAAACTGTCAAGGAGTGGGGGCAGAAGTGGTTCTGGTATCGCCAGAGGGGCGAATGATAGAGAAATTAATCCATTTGGGATTTAAGGCCTCAAACAACAAAGCAGAATACGAAACACTGATTGCTGGACTAAGGCTAGTAGCAACAATGGAAGCCGATGAGGTGGTCGTCTTCTGTGACTCCCAACTTATTGTAAATCAAGCCACGAGTGAGTATGTTGCCCAAGATGAAAGGATGATAGTCTATTTCAAAGAGGTTGTCAAGCTGCTAGCACTATTCCAGGATTGTAGGTTACAACTGGTTAGCTGAGATGATAATAGCCACGCCGATGCCTTGGCAAACCTAGCTAGTGCAATAAAGTTAGGGCAACAGAGGACATTCATGGTTGATTATCTAGCAGGACCAAGTACAGAGCCTCTGATAACAGAGTACGAAACAATGTGCGTGGAAATGAGTCCTAACTGGATGGATGCTATAGTTATGTTCCTCAGAGAGGGCAGATTTCTAGACGACTAAAAAGAGGCACACAAAACCAGGTTGAAATCGGCCAGGTTCTGCCTATTAGCAGAAGGCCATCTGTATAGAAGATCCTTCACCGGACCATTACTTTAGTGTGTGCACCCCTCTCAGGTAGAGGACTTTTTATATGAGATCTATGAAGGAGTTTGTGGAAGCCATGTAGAAGGGCATGTCACTCGTCTATAGAGCCATATCCCAGGGATATTGGTGGCCATATATGCAAAAGGATGCTGAAGCCTATGTCAGGAAGTGTAAGAAGTGTCAAAGGTTTGTACCTTTGATACATCAGCCAGCAGCAGATCTAACTCTAGTGTCTAGTCCTTGGTCGTTTGCCCAGTGCGGCATGGACCTGGTGGGACCACTGTCCTAGGCAACTAGACAGAGAAAGTTATTGCTAGTAGCCACAGACTACTTTACAAAGTGAGCTGAGGCTAAACCTCTTGCGAAGATTCGAGATATTGATGTGAAAAACTTCATTTGGAAGAACATAATTACTAGGTTCGGGATCCCAAGGGCCATTATTGCAGATAATGGCATTGTAGCTCGACTTTTCGTGCCCCATTTCGGAAGACAAATAAACCCTACAGTATCGGACTCCCGCGATTCTGAATCTAATCTCAGCAGTGCAATATGAAATAGATAAACACCAAAGAGTCCAAATCCGGCAAATCTTTTGGAAAATCGATTTTGAATCAAATTGCCGAAAATGGACTGTTTTGCCAGATATAGAGTTGCCACCTAAATATTTTTTGAAAAATTTAGGAAACTCATGACTCGTGCCAAAGGCCATGTGTCCGTCATCTCCAAGATTGTCTCGGCTTGAGAACTTAGGTACGAGAGGGGAAAGTCATGAATTGAGCACCCTCGCTCGCCCGATAAAAAATCGGCCTTTACTAATCATGATACGAATCTTATCTACATTATATGTTCTTGTTCCGATTTATTAGGCTAACTTACTATGTGATGTGCACACAAGTATAGATTAATTTGCAAAAATTGGAATACTTGATTCATGTTTGTTTTGAAAATTGTTTCGAATATGTACCACTTGAAAAGTGATCACATATGAACTTTACTCAAATTATTCCAATTTAAGCAACTAGCCTTCATCCATAGGCATTTAAGCAGTTTATCATTTAAGCACTTAGCCTCATGGCAAACATGCTAGACATAGCAATAATCACACGCATACGATATGCTAAAGCGAGTAAAGGCTCACCTAGTACTTCAAGCCAAAAAGATGAAAGAGTTAGAAAAATGCTTGATCCCGACTATGCAACATGACTAATGCAACACATACAATATGCAATTACTAGGCTCGGCTACTAATATGACATGTGAATCAATTTGATAACATGCGGTCTAAGCACATATTCAAAGAATTTTTAAACTAACAATGAAAGTTAGAATGATGAACCGAGCCTCGGTGTATGCAATACAAGTGGATGCAAACATGAAGTATGCTAAACAAAACATGATGTTCTAATCTAACCATCGTAAGCAGTTAAATAAAAGGGAGAAAGGCATAGGGTTGGAAGACATACACATTATTACAACATTTGCGTGCCCTCGTGCAGGAGGGTCCAAATGAACTAATTAGCTAGACTAATTGAAGCTAAACTAATTAAGTAATTATTACAAACCCAAATGAATAATTTAACTAAACTATTTAACTAATTATTACAACAAATTAATTAACTATTCTAGCTAACTAATTATTACAACAAATCAAAATGAACTAATTATTTACATGAATACAACATGAAAAGGTTGCTAAGCTAGCTATTCTAAATACTCTACCTTGGGAAACGAGGAATGCTCATGCATGTACGAATTTTCATATGAAAAATCCATCGTTTCTGCTGCCAAATGCCTCTGTTGCACAGTAGAACACTTGCACTATTTTCCACCTCAAGACTAATTCTGTTCTGCTTCAAGAGTACACTATTGGATTTTGCATAGGTGGTCGGTAGATGGCCTGCAGTCCACTGATAGTGGCCTGCCAGCCACTGATGACTGGATTGTCCTGCTGCAATAGAGAGTAAACAGAGCAGGAACATGGTATTCTCAAGGGTTGTTTGCACAACTCACCCCTCTTTATCATCAACAGCTCAAAGGAGCTCAAAGGAGTGGCAAACTTTGATTCACAAACTATCAACGGATGCAACTTCGTTGCATGATAGCTTATGAACCAAGTGTGGCAGTTCAATGAATGCAACAAAACAAGACTCTCAAAACTACGTCCTTATCATGAATGATCAAGGGAAGTAATTGACAATGAATCTTGAGCCATTTACATCACTAATGAGTATGAAACGATTCAAGACTCAAGGGTTCAATTAACGCTTGATTGAACCCTAACCAAATTATTATCTTGCATCCTTTTTTAATCACCAATTTTATTACTCCATTTTAGTTACCTTTCAATTCTTTAATCAATTAAGTCCAAAAGTGACTTTAAGTCCTCTAATGGAAAGAGGGCTCAAACCAAGTGTTGCTTTGGGCATCAAAGAGCCATCATACCATTAGTAATGAACCCCTAAACGGATTAAACCACTAAGCATGACATCTCAATCTCATGCTTAAACAAACAAATAATTTGAAACCACTTTCAAAGCAAAGAAAAAACCAAGAAAGGAGGGAGGTTACAAAGGTGATTAAAGGTGAGAACAAGTAAGAAAAGCACTAGATAAATGGAATCAACTCAAATAAGGTGGTGTCTAAGGCCTAAAACAGCAAACTTATGAGGACAATTACACTATAAGCATACAATATAAGGCTCAAATGCAATAAATACTTAAAAACAATCCTAAAATAGTGTTAAATAAGTCCTAAAACATGCTGGAATTAAGACAAAAATAGCTAGAATAATAAGCTAAAACATAGATCATGCTAGGCTAGTAAGCAAAACGCAAGGAGAGGAGGCTAACCCCTCCAATTTTGGTCTTCAAAACAAAATTTTAGCCACTGAAATAACTCTGAAAATCAGTGTTTAAAATCTCAAAAACAAGATAGTGTAAAGGTGGGAAACACAAGGGTAAAGGCCTTGAGAGCAAGGTCTAAAGAAGGGTGAACCACGCCTCAACCATTATTGGCCTTAAAACCCAAGTTTTAGCCCAAAATATAGAGTTTATATAGCCCAAAAGCAGTTGGAAAATAGTAGGAAAAAGAGTAAATAAAGCAAGAAGAGAGGCACAGCTTTATACCTCTTGAAGAGGAGAACCAATTCTAGGCAATAAATCAAGACAAACAAGAGTGTATGGGCAAAAGCTTACAAAAAGCTAAGAAATTTCAAGAAAGAGAAAGAATTATGGAGAGAGAGAGAGAGAGAGAGAGAGAGAGAGAGAGAATTTTTGCTCTAAAAATTCCAACCTTCAAAATGGAAAGGGAGGCCTCCTATATATAGAAAACCATGCAACTCCTTCAGAAATATCAAGACATATACGTATAGAAAGGTGTATGCATCTGTGCCAATAGTTGGCATAACTGGCAGAAAAATATCTGCAAAACACATTGGTGGCTTGCAGGCTACTAATGGTGGCCGGTAACCAGAAGCACTGGTCGGTAGCCCATAGCAGTGGCTGACAAGCCACAAGAGGTTGTAGGCTTGAAAATCTCTGGTTTTGGTCCAAAATAAGCCAACAGGTGTGTAGGGTTAAAAGGCTCAAAGCTGTGGCATTCCATTGAGGACTTCGAGCACTTAACAAGCATATACACTTATCATTGGGTGTGCAAGCAGTGACGTCCAAGTCATAAGGGCGGTAAAAAATGGGGTGTCTACACTTGTCCCTCTTTGATAGAACTCAGAGTCATGAAATGGCATGAGTGAAAGTCAAAGCCCGAAGACGACCCATTTTGACAAGGCTGTAAGACTTGGACAAACAATCAAGATAGAAATAAATGGTTGCGCTCGTAGGCTGCCTACGTATCCCTTTGCAAAGAATCAAACTAGCGTAGTTCTGGGGTAAGATGCAAATGATATGCATGCAAAGAAAACTTTGAAAGCTGGACTCACACACTTCGTGAAGCTGGCTATTTTGAAAACTTATGATCATGTAAGATAATGCAATAAGCAATAACAAGATGATGTAATAAGCAAGATAACGAGATAATAACATATGAATGAGCAGCTTCAAGCTTAAAACCAACACAGGTTCTCTACAAAAAGATCTAAAACACACTCTAACCACACCAAAACACGAGACGAGGAAAGAAAACATCGCTCAGGGTTACATTTCATGAGTCCTGAGAAACTGAGAAACAAAAACCACTTGGGGTCACATTTCACGCATCTCGAGATAAAAGAGAAACCATTCGGGCTCGTGCTTAACACATCCCAAGATAAAACATGCCCAGGGCCGCACTTCACACGTCCTGAGATACAAAAGGAATTGCTCGGGCTCGCACTTAACGCATCCCTAGATAAAACATACCCAGGGCCGCGTTTCACGCATCCTGAGATACAAGAGAAACTGCTCAGGCTCGCGTTTCACGCATCTGAAGATAAAACACGCCTAGGGCCACGCTTCATGAGTCCTGAGATACAAGAAAAACTGCTCGAGCTTGTGCTTCACGCATCTCGAGATAAATTTCAAACACGTTGAAATTGTGTGAGGAAAAGAGAACACTCTAACCACGCTGAAATCGTGAAAAGAAGATGAATAAATCCCAAACAAGCTGAAATTCTGTGAGGAAAGGAACACTCTAACCACATTGAAATTGTGAGAAGAGGTCCTGAGAAAATCGCTCAGTGTTGCGTTCCACGTGTCTTGAGAAATATTCCAAACACATTGAAATCGTGTGAGTAAGGGAGCAGTCAAACCACGCTTGTAGACACCCCATTTTTGACTGCCCTTAAGACTTGGGCGCCACTGATTGATCACTTGATGATGAAAGTTGTGCTATGCAAATGTTCGATTTCTTCAGCAAGAAGAGCTCTAAATCCCAACCTTACACCCCATTTTTGACCAAAAATATTTTAGAACTTAAAACCCTCTCTTTCAAAATATTTTTGAAAATGTTTCTATGATGTTCCGAGGCACGCATTTTGTTTAAAATGTTACACTTTTTGGTAAATCGAGCAAGGAAAAAGTGAAAATAAATGGAAGTGTAATAACTCGACCCTCGTACATGTTTTCTGATATATTTTCAGTCCTTGTTTTTGGGCATTTAAATGTTTACTGTGAAATTCCCTTTAAAAGTAAAGCTATGTAAGTGAAATCCATGTTTAAGGAAGTCTATCTGCCACTCAAGAAACGTATCTGTTACACTTAAAATCTTTGACTCAGGAATTGGAAGCCTTAAAGGCTTAATTATCTGAAATTGATTATATATCTATGATCAGCACAATTTTTAAGTAATATTAAGCATGTTTACAAAATTTCAATTTCGGAATGATTAAACAATTGGATTTTGTCCTTATTCACATATTATATATTGCTTGAGCATGAACTTATACTCAATTCCAGAAGAAATCTCATGAGAGAGGGAATTCGGGAAGAAAAAGGGCTTCTACGGAAGGTCTCCAAGAAGAGGGTCAAGAAACCTTGTGAAGGGTGTAAATCTTGAACTTAAGGTATGTTAAATCTACTCTATACAAGTTTCCTCTTGATCATGTAAGAAGTTCTCCTTCCAATTGTGAGGGAGGGTTGTCAATTTTATATGGAGTTACTAGGGTTGTAAGGGAGAGTTGTATTCTTGGTGTGATTAACAAGTTATGCTCATTAATAGGTTGTTTTGTCATCTAATTTAGGTGTTATGTAGAAATTATACTTAAATCCTTAGTTTTATGCCAACTCCATGAATATATATATACACAAGATGTTAGGTTTTATGAACAAAAGTAGTTTGAAGGAGTGATGAAGCTTCTAATCATGTTTACCTTGTGTAGTTTAGATGATAATTCATGTTATAGTGAAATTGGGTCAATATGTTGTAAAAATTTTATCTTGATTGCATGTATGAAGAAGTAGTGTTGCTGAATTTCTGGTTGAACTTCGAATTGCCCAAAACAGGGACACGGCCGCTCGAGCGGAAAGGAAGGAAAAATTATATGTTCTGTTTTGCGTGCTCGATCCTCAGCTATTTTTAGATTATTTTTTTGATGATCTTAAGATGATGGTAAATTCATTGGAAGTATAACGATTCAGGAATGAAAATACAAGAAAAAAAGGAAGGAACTAATGTGCAAGTTTTGAATGTGTGCAGGACACACTCCGGGAGGAAGTAGCACGTCGTCTCAACACCACTGTGAGTAGTAGTACCATTATATGCTTCACATGTATAGCTAATGATTGTCATTAGCATCTTGTTCATACACGATATGTATTTATGTTCATGTTTTGACATGTGTATATAAAGAAAATGTGGAAGATGAAGTGTTTTCATTCTTTAAGATTATGGGCCTTTGGCCATACGGTATAAGAAACTACGTTATGAAACAAAGTGCTACACGGGACTAAGTGCTACGATGTGAGTCACCGCTAGAACCCGTGTGAGACACCTCTTGAGTTCATACAAGAAGTTACAAGGGCTTAATGCCAAATTACAAGGGCTTAATGCCAAGTTACAAGGGCCTAATGCCAAGTTACAAGGGCCTAATGCCAATTTATTCAAGGGCCTTGCGCCACTATGTTTATGGGCTTCGTGCCACCATGACTAAGGGCTTGTGCCACATTATACAAGGGCTTTAAGCCAAAACATTATGTGCAAGTCAATATGTTCCAAGATAAGATCTAAGATTATTATGAGTAAGTACAGATTCAGACTCATTATGTGAATGCTACATTAGTATACGAAAGTACATGTTTGAAGCTTTGGTTACCAGGTTGAAACTTTAATTGGAATTTTAGCATTTAAGAAATTTCATGGTCCGCTCGAGCGGAGGAATTCCCGCTTTTGCGTGAAAATTAACCTCTCAGCAGTTTTTCAGAAATTTCACTATCCGCTCGAGCGTAAAAATCGACCTCCTAGTATTTTTGTTAAATTGTACAGTCCGCTCGAGCAGCCAAAGTGGTGCTCGAGCAAGGAGCCATTTTCAGTAAAAATTGGAAAGTTGCATTCAGTTCATATTTCTAACCTCATCTCTTTCCAAGGCATGTTAGACACGATTCATGGTTCAATAAGTGTTGAGAAGCTATGAATATATATATATGTATTTTATATATTATGTTTCAAGTTAAGTATCGCTTTATGTAGGTATTACTATTCACTGAGTCTGGCTCACCCTCTGTTATGTCTGTTTCTGTAGGTAACCAACTAGGAGGTCAGTCCTGACCCAGGATGTCCATTTCCTTTTGTCAACCTTTATGAGTCCAGGCACTAGACGAGATCACTTCCTTTGTGAAGCTTTGCTAAGATGTTTACTTGTATTTCGACTACTTATTTAAGGTTGAATGTACATAACTTTAATGTTTTTGTATATGCCCGATCATGGGGCTAGGACTGTATATATATATATATGATTGATGCTCGAGGTATAATTTTGGCTTGTAATGTATATGATGCATTTGATCCTGGCATATTAGAAGTAGCTCAATGGAATTTGTTATACTATGTTAAATCTTAGTGCTTTCATTAAGGCCCCGTTTGCTATGTATATTCGATTATTCATCTGTTTCTGAATGGGTCATGCCCAAACTTTTAGGGGCGAGTTTAGGGGCTTGACAAGTGGTATCAGAGCACGAGTTGCTATCTCACACACGGATCCATTGAGCTCTAGGGTGTCTAGAAAAGTTTTAGGCATCTTGCATAACATCCTGAAAGTATATGAAAGTTCGATGGCAACGTTATGAGTACTCTGATAAGGCTAACAATTTTGAATATGTCTATTGTATATAAATGCTTGTTGTGTAGGCAATGGTGAGAACAATGACAGAAGATACCAAAGATGCTACTACTGCACGGCTGGATAGGATGGCGAGAATGATTATGGATATGGCGGAGACCTTACGACAACAACAACCACAGCCACAACAGCAGCAATAGCCACAGGAGCAACCACCACCACCACCGGTGCCTCCACCGGCAATGCAAGATTTCCAGGCTGAAGATCGAACTATTACCCTTATTAAAGAGTTTAAAAAGATGAAACCGCCGTCCTTTAAAGGAGGAATAGAACCAATGAAAGCTGAAGCATGGGTGTTGGGAATAGAGAAGTTATTTGAAGTCTTTCCGTATATCGAAGCTCAGAAGGTGCAATTGGCTGCATTCACTTTCGAGGATGAGGCACGGAGGTGGTGGATGCTTACGAGAACTATACATCAAGGATTGACATGGGACAGGTTCTTGGAGATATTCTACGATAAATATTTTCCACAAAGTATGCAAGATAAAAAAGTGACTGAATTCGAAACCCTTAGGCAGGGGAACAAGACTGTTGTTGAATATGAAGCCCAATTTGCCGAGTTGGCCTGGTTCGCACCTCATATGGTGGACACGGACTATAAGAAGGCACGGAAATTCAAAGGGGGATTACGAGGTGCTATTCTGGACCGAGTTAATATGTTGAAGTTGCCTACCTATGTAGAAGTATTGGAGAGGGCCGTTATAGCAGAAGGGAATATTGCCGCACAAAATCGAATTTCTGAATGGAAAGGGAAAAGGCAAAATCATCAATGGTCGAAGGGGCCAACCACTCCACCAAATAAGAAACAAAATTTAGTGGCCTCAAATGTTTCTACCCCTAATCAAGATTCAATTCCTGTATGTGTGGAATGTGGGAAGAAACACTGTGGGATATGTTATCGGAACTCGGGAGCCTGCTTTCAGTGCGGAAAAACGAGTCATGTGATAAGGGATTTCCCTCAGAGGAAGTAGCAACAACATAGCAATAGGGCTGCTACCAGTTTAGAGGGGTTTGCACCAACTAGCACTACCAAGGCACCGGTCAAAGCTACTAACAACAAAGACACCGCAAGACAAGGTAGGGTATTTGCATTGGCTCCGGGAGATGTGCAAAAGGCGGCGACAGTGGTGTCAGGTACATTTATGGTTCATGATCATTCTGCTTGTGTATTGTTTGATTCCGGTTCTACCCATTCTTTTGTGTCAAAACTATTTGCTCCTAAGTTAAATACATTTGAGGAAATATTATCATATGTGCTATGTGTGTCTTCATCGTTGGGGGATTCTATGATTTGTACTTCTATATATATTGCTTGTGAACTCCACCTTGGGGATATTCGGGTATACGCTAACTTGGTACCTCTCGATATGATGTATTTTGATATTGTACTGGGGATGGACTGGTTGAGTGAACATAGTGCAACTATAAACTGTTTGACTAAGCAAGTGAGTTTTCACCCTTCGGGTCAAGCAGAAGTTCTATTTCAGGGACAAGATGTGACTTCTCACCGTATTTGATTTCTTCAGTAAAGGCTTGTAAGTTAATACAGAAAGGGTGCCAAGGGTATTTGTGTAGTGTAGTGGAAGAGCGAGTGGTGAATGGGGGTACTGATATAATTTCAGTTATTTGTGAATTTTCGGATGTCTTTCCAGAAGAATTACCAGGGCAGTTAATAGACCAGGAAATAGAGTTTATAATTGAAGTAGTACCTGGGGACTCAACCCATTTCTAAGACTCCGTATAGAATGTCACCAGTTGAGATGAAAGAATGAAAATTCAGTTGCAAGATTTGCTGGACAAGGGATTTATCCGCCTGAGTGTATCTTCGTGGGGTGCACCAGTTCTTTTTGTGAAGAAGAAGGATGGAACACTCTGGCTTTGTATCCATTACAGGGAACTTAATAAGGTAACAATCAAGAATAAATATCCTTTGCCAAGAATTGATGATTTATTTGACCAGCTTCAAGGAGCAGAAGTCTTTTCTAAGATTGATTTACGGTCCGGCTACCATCAATTAAAGGTCAAGGCTGATGATATTGAGAAAACAGCCTTTCGAACTCGCTATGGTCATTATGAATTTCTGGTTATGCCCTTTGGAGTTACTAACGCCCCAGCAGCCTTTATGGATTTGATGAATCGCGTTTTTAAGCCTTACTTCGATGAATTTGTGGTGGTCTTTATTGACGATATTCTCATATATTCAAAGACTGTAGAAGCTCATGAGAATCATCTTCGGTTGGTCCTTCAAACCCTCCAGGAAAAGAAACTGTATGCGAAGCTGAAGAAATGTGAATTTTGGCTACTAGAGGTGGCATTTCTGGGGCATGTTATCACTAAAGAAGGAATTTCTGTCGACCCACACAAGATTGAGGCAATCGTGAATTGGCCAACTCCCACTAATGTGACTGAAGTGTGTAGTTTTATGGGGTTAGCCGGCTATTACAGGAGATTTGTTCAAGATTTTTCCAAAATTGCTGTGCTACTTACACAACTGACTCGAAAAGGAGTTGCATTTGCATGGTCATAAGAGCGAGAATCTGGCTTCCAGGAGTTGAAGACAAAGTTGACAACAGCACTAGTTTTGGCCTTACCCTCCGGTACAGAGGGATTCGTAATCTACAGTGACACTTCGCACAATGGGCTTGGTTGTGTACTGATGCAAAATGGAAGAGTTATCGCTTATGCTTCTCGGCAGTTAAAACCCCATGAAAAGAATTATCCTACGCATGATCTGGAGCTAGCAACAGTAGTCTTTGCTTTAAAGATATGGAGACATTATTTGTATGGCACTACCTGCGAAGTATATACTGACCACAAGAGTCTCAAGTACCTTTTTACTCAAAAAGAGCTAAATATGCGGCAGCGACGGTGGTTGGAACTTCTTAAAGATTATGATTTGCAGATTCATTACCATCCTGGTAAAGCTAACTCAGTTGCAGATGCGCTCAGTCAGAAGAGTATGGGGACTTTGGCAAGCTTGGTTACAGGACAAAAGGAATTAGCAATTGAATTGGATAAGATGGAAGTAGACGTTGTGCTACATGGACAGGAAGCTTTAATGGCAGCAGTGATGGCTCAACCAACCTTGCTTGAAGAGATTAAAGTACACCAAATGGAAGATGAAACTCTGAGGAAGATACATGATGAGTTAGAAACAAAACCAAAACCGGGATTCAGTGTAGTAAGTTCAGTGCTCAAATTTCAAAACCGAATATGTGTCCCCAATGTGTTAAATCTTAAGCAAAAACTAATGGAAGACGCACATACCTCAAGGTTTTCAATGCATCCAGGGAGTACCAAAATGTACCGAGATTTGAAGCAGAATTTTTGGTGGCCAAGTATGAAGAAGGAGATCGCGGAGTTTGTCTCTAAGTGTTTGCAATGCCAGCAAGTAAAAGCAGAGCATCAAAGACCTGCCAGTTTGTTGCAACCTCTTCCCATCCCGGAATGGAAATGGGAACATTTGACCATGGATTTTGTTGTGGGGTTACCACGGACTCCCCGAGGTATGAATTCGATATGGGTCATTGTGGACCGATTAACTAAGTCCGCCCACTTCCTACCAGTAAAGACTCAGTATAATGCAGACAAATTGGCGGTAATCTATGTGAATGAAATTGTGAGGCTTCATGGTGTTCCGGTCTCAATTGTGTCAGACAGGGATCCTAAGTTTGTTTCCAGATTCTGGCAAAGTTTACAAGAAGCAATGGGTACAGAATTAAAGTTCAGCACAGCTTTCCACCCTCAGACCGATGGTCAATCCGAGAGAACGATCCAAACCCTAGAAGATATGCTCCGAATGTGTGTGCTGGATTTTCAAGAAAGTTGGGAAACTCACCTACCGTTGATAGAGTTTGTGTACAATAATAGCTACCACTCGAGTGTAGACATGGCACCTTATGAAGCTTTGTATGGAAGACCATGTCGTTCTCCCGTGTGTTGGGCCGAAGTTGGAGATAAATCCTTGCTAGGGCCTGAAATTGTTCAGTTGACAACTGAAAAAGTTCAAGTTATTCGGGAAAGATTGAAAACTGCTCAAAGTAGACAGAAGAGTTATGCAGACAACCGACGGAGAGATTTGGAATTTGAAGTTGATAGTCATGTTTTTGTGAAAGTCACTCCGATGAAAGGACACCCAAGATTCGGAAAAAAGGGTAAGTTAACACCCCGTTATGTTGGTCCCTTCCAGATTTTGGAAAGAGTGGGTCCGGTAGCTTATCGGGTTGCCCTTCCGCCAAACATGAGTCAAGTACATAACGTGTTCCATGTCTCTATGCTTCGAGGATACTTTCCAGATCCGTCACACGTCATTGATTACCACCAAATTGAGTTGGATGACAAGCTAATTTATGAGGAAAGACCAATCCGCATTTTGGACCGACAAGTAAAATAGTTACGAAACTGAGAGATTCCAATGATAAAAGTTGAGTGGCAAGAGCATTATGGAACTAATGCAACTTGGGAAAAAGAAGAGAAAATGCAACACCAATATCCACACCTGTTTCAGTCCTAAGGTAAAACCAGTTTGGAGGACCAAACTTATTTAAGGGGGGGAGAGTGTAATAACCCGACCCTCGTACATGTTTTCTGATATATTTTCAGTCCTTGTTTTTGGGCATCTAAATGTTTACTGTGAAATTCCCTTTAAAAGTAAAGCTATGTAAGTGAAATCCATGTTTAAGGAAGTCTATTTGTCCCTCAAGAAACGTATCTGTTACACTTAAAATCTTTGACTCAGGAATTGGAAGCCTTAAAAGCTTAATTATCTGAAATTGATTATATATCTATGATTAGCACAATTTTTAAGTAATATTAAGCATGTTTACAAAATTTCAATTTCGGAATGATTAAATGATTAGATTTTGTCCTTATTCACATATTATATATTGCTTGAGCATGAACTTATACTTAATTCCAGAAGAAATCTCATGAGAGAGGGAATTCGGGAAGAAAAAGGGCTTCTAAGGAAGGTCTCCAAGAAGAGGGTCAAGAAACCTTGTGAAGGGTGTAAATCTTGAACTTAAGGTATGTTAAATCTACTCTATAAAAGTTTCCTCTTGATCATGTAAGAAGTTCTCCTTTCAATTGTGAGGGAGGGTTGCCAATTTTATATGGAATTACTAGGGTTGTAAGAGAGAGTTGTATTCTTGGTGTGATTAACAAGTTATGCTCATTAATAGGTTGTTTTGTCACCTAATTTAGGTGTTATATGGAAATTATACTTAAATCCTTAGTTTTATGCCAACTCCATGAATATATATATATACAAGATGTTAGGTTTTATGAACAAAAGTAGTTTGAAGGAGTGATGAAGCTTCTAATCATGTTTACCTTGTGTAGTTTAGATGATAATTCATGTTATAGTGAAATTGGGTCAATATGTTGTAGCAATTTTATCTTGATTGCATGTATGAAGAAGTAGTGTTGCTGAATTTCTGGTTGAACTTCGAATTGCCCAAAACAGGGACACGGCCGCTCGAGCGGAAAGGAAGGAAAAATTATATGTTCTGTTTTGCGTGCTCAATCCTCAGCTATTTTTAGATTATTTTTTTGATGATCTTAAGATGATGGTAAATTCATTGGAAGTATAACGATTCAGGAATGAAAATACAAGAAAAAAAGGAAGGACCTAATGTGCAAGTTTTGAATGTGTGCAGGACACACTCCGGGAGGAAGTAGCACGTCGTCTCAACACCACTGTGAGTAATAGTACCATTATATGCTTCACATGTATAGCTAATGATTGTCATTAGCATCTTGTTCATATACGATATGTAATTATGTTCATGTTTTGACATGTGTATATAAAGAAAATGAGGAAGATGAAGTGTTTTCATTCTTTAAGATTATGGGCCTTTGGCCATACGGTATAAGAAACTACGTTATGAAACAAAGTGCTACACGGGACTAAGTGCTACGGTGTGAGTCACCATTAGAACCCGTGTGAGACACCTCTTGAGTTCATACAAGAAGTTACAAGGGCTTAATGCCAAATTACAAGGGCTTAATGCCAAGTTACAAGGGCCTAATGCCAATTTATTCAAGGGCCTTGCGCCACTATGTTTATGGGCTTCGTGCCACCATGACTAAGGGCTTGTGCCACACTATACGAGGGCTTTAAGCCAAAACATTATGTGCAAGTCAATATGTTCCAAGATAAGATCTAAGATTATTATGAGTAAGTACAGATTCAGACTCATTATGTGAATGCTACATTAGTATACGAAAGTACATGTTTGAAGCTTTGGTTACCAGGTTGGAACTTTAATTGGAATTTAAGCATTTCAGAAATTTCATGGTCCGCTCGAGCGGGGGAATTCCCGCTCGAGCGTGAAAATTAACCTCTCAGCAGTTTTTCAAAAATTTCACTATCCGCTCGAGCGAGGGAATTCCCGCTCAAGCATAAAAATTTAAATTGTACAGTCCGCTCGAGCGGCCAAAGTGGCGCTCGAGCAGTGAGCCATTTTCAGTAAAAATTGGAAAGTTGCATTTAGTTCATATTTCTAACCTCATCTCTTTCCAAGGCATGTTAGACACAATTCATGGTTCAATAAGTGTTGAGAAGCTATGAATATATATATATATATATGTATTTTATATATTATGTTTCAAGTTAAGTATCGCTTTATGTAGGTATTTTTATTCACTGAGTCTGGCTCACCCTCTGTTATGTCTGTTTCTATAGGTAACCAACCAGGAGGTCAATCCTGACCCAGGACGTCCATTTCCTTTGTTCAACCTTTATGAGTCCAGGCACTAGACGAGATCACTTCCTTTGTGAAGCTTTGCTAAGATGTTTACTTGTATTTCTACTACTCATTTAAGGTTGAATGTACATAACTTTAATGTTTTCGTATATGCCCGATCATGGGGCTAGGACTATATATATATATGATTGATGCTCGAGGTATAATTTTGGCTTCTAATGTATATGATGCATTTGATCCTGGCATATTAGAAGTAGCTCAATGGAATTTGTTATACTATGTTAAATCTTAGTGCTTCCGTTAAGGCCCCGTTTGCTATGTATATTCAATTATTCATCTGTTTCTGAATGGGTTATGCCCAAACTTTTAGGGGCGAGTTTAGGGGCTTGACAGGAAGAGAGGTGAACTTTTTGAAAAATCTTTTTAAACCTCTTATTTATAGGTTTGGAGTTGAAGAAAATAGGAGGAGAGGGAAGAAAACTAGTTGGGGAGAAGTTAGGCATCCAACCGTTAAGAGAGAACTAAGTAGCCTTTACTAAATCAGGCATATCCTTTTGTACACTTGGACTTTAGTTATGAGGCCACCACCATTGGAAAGTGGACTTCCAGGGCTTCATTTTACACTCAAGAATCTCCTAAAGCCAAGTCCGGATGAGGGAGAAATGGCTGTTTGAAGTTAGGCATTAATCTGGTTAAGACAAAATTGAGTAACCTTCACTAAAATAGGAATATCTCTTTGCACACTTATCATTTAGATGTGAAGCTACCACCATTGGAAACTAGACTTCCAGAGCTTCAATTTAGACTCAAGAATGACCTAAAACCAAGTTTGGATGAGGGAGATATGCCCATTTGAAGTCGGGCTTGCAAGCATGGCCAGTAGGTGGCCGACAGCCACCATTTGTGGCTGGCAAACCACCATTTTTTTCCTGTCGGACATCAATGATGGCCGGCTGGCCACCACTGCAAGCTTTCTGGCCATTAGTGTAAAAACCATATATTTTTCCTCCAGCTGTTTCACACTATTCCTGCTGTCCATTTTTAGATATTTTTGACCGAAGCTCATATATTTTTATATATAGAGGACCTCCCTCTCATCTTTCAAGGTGATAAAAAACATTAGGTGTGAAGAAATATTTTGGAAAATATCATTTCTCTATAATTCTCTCTTTATCTTGCAACTCATATAGCTTTTGCCCAAACACTCTAAACCAAACCTAGAGAACTTCTTGCTGAGATGATTTAAGCTTGAGTTTGAGCTCTTGAAGCACTTGAGAATGTGAAATTGGTAGTTTATGACTTAAGGGTTTATTCCTCTCCAAGAGGTATACATTCTCTTGCCTTTGTACCATCTTTGCACCCATTCTTTTCTATCTTTTCTTGTTGTTTTTAAGCTCTTTAAAACCTGTTTTTTATGGGCTGAATCTTATGGTTTAAGGCTATTAAAGGTAGAGGGGTTAATCACCTTTCTTTGTTCTCTAAGCCTTTCCACTTGTGTTTCCCATTCTTTTATCAACTTTTTCTGAGCTTTTTACCACTGATTTTCAGAGGTTTGCAGAGGCTAAAAAAGTTATTTTGAAGTCCTCAAAAAATGAGGGGTTAGCCACCCCTCCTTTGGCTTGTTTACTAGCTTAAATTGTTCCATGATTTGGCTTTCATTCCAGGACATTTTTGTACTATTTTTGGGCTGTATAAACTCTGTATTTTGGACTGAAACTTGTGGTTTAAGGCTAATAAAGGTTGAGGGGTGGTTCACCCTTCTTTGTACCTTGTTTTGCAGGCCTTTGCCCTTCTATTTCCTACATTTTTACTATATTTTTCTAAGCTTTTAAACACTGTTATTCAGAGTTATTTTAGTGGCTAAAAAACATGTTTTGAAGTCCAAAAATGGAGGGGGTAGCCTCCCCTCCTTGTGTTTTGTTTACTAGCCTAGCATGCTCTATGTTTTAGCCTATAATTCTAGCTTTTGTTAGTCTAATTCTAGCATGTTTTAGGGCCGTTTCAGACCTATTTTAAGATTGTTTTTAAGTGTTTGTTGTGTTTGAGTTTTGTTTTGCATGCTTGTAGTGTAATAGTTCTCATGAGCTTGGTGTTTTAGGCCTTAGACACCATCTCCTTTGAGTGATAGCATTTGTTTATGATTTTCTCACTTATTTTTAGCACTGATAATTTTTGCAACCTTCCTCATTTCTTGGCTTTTGTTTTGCTTTGAGAGTTGTTTCAAGCCACTTGTTCTTTTAAGCATGAGATTGAGGTTGTCATGCTTAATGGTTTAGTCTCTTTTAGGGGTTCATTATCAACGACATGACATTTCTTTCATGTCTGAAGTTAACTCTTGTTTTGGTACTTCACTCCATTAGAGGACTTTAATTCACTTTTTAGACTTAATTGGATTAAAGAATGATTGGTAAAGTAAAATGAGTAACTAAAATTTAGGACTAAAAAATGTGTAAGATGATAACTTGGTGTGTTCAATCGGACGTTAATTGAACACACGGAAGCTTGAACCATTTCAGACTTGTTAGTGATGAAATGATTCAAGTCTCCAAGGTCAACTTCTTTCCTTGATCATTCATGAAAGGGAGGAGGTTTGTGTCCTGTTTATCATTTATTGAAATTGCACATTTTGAGTCACAAGCCATCACGCAATGAAATTACTTGAGTTGGTGGTTTGTGGCTTAAATTCACAACTCCTTGGATTTACTCATGAAAAGGAGGGGTCAGTTGTGCAGACAATCCTTGGAAATATCTTTTCTTTACTCTGTTTGTCCTCTGTTACAGCATGATGAACCAGTGCATCAGTGGCCGGCTAGCCACTGATGTAAATCTCAGCATAATGTTGGTAAGATGGGCAGATTTGTTCTGGAAGTGTTCAATTCTGCAAACAGAGGCTTTTAGGAGCAAAACGAAGGTCTTTTTGGGTGATTTCCAAGCATGCGCATGCACATCTTCCATTCCCCGAGGCGGAGTAGTGGCAGGGTAGTTAGAGACTTTAATTACTTAGTTTGCTTACATTTGTGTTGTAACTTAATTAGTTAGCATACTAGTTAGTTCATTCAAGTGTTGTAATAATTAGTTAATTAGTTTAACTAGTTATTCATTTTGGTTTGTAATAATTAGTTTAATTAGCTTAGCTTTAATTAGTTTCTAGTTAGCTTAGTTATTCATTCGGACTCTCCTTCGTGAGAGCAAAATGTTGTAATAATATGTATGTCTTCCAACCCCACGTCTTTCTCCCTTTTACTTAACCGCTTTCCATGGTTAATTTAGGAGCATCACGTTTCAATTAGCATATCTTATGCTTGCATCCATTTATCTTGTATTGCATGCACCGGGGCTCGACGCATCATTCAAACTACATTGCTGTTTCAATACTTTCTTTGAATACGTATTTAAACGCATGCTATGAAATTGTTGAAAATGTCATATTAGTAGCCGAGACTATTAATTGCATTTTTCGCATGTGTTGCATTAGACATCTTGTGTAGTTAGGAATCATGCATTTTTCTAACTCTTTTTGTTTATCTTAGCTTGGAGTACTAGGTAAGTGTAGACACCCCATTTTTGACGGCCCTTTAAGACTTGGATGTTCTTGCAGGTACATCCGATGGCAAGTCTGATTGCTTACTGAACGATCGAAGTCCGTGGCAAAATGCCACAGGTTTGAGTTTTCCAAACCCTGCATCCTTTTTGCTTCATCTTTGGACCATGCTTAGGTCTTTTCAGCATGAGGTTGTTGATGGCCTGCCGGATGATGGCCGACCGACCATCAGTGTTTCCAATAGATATTTTGGGATATTTTGTGCTAGCTGCATATACAGGTTCATGCATCTTCTAACACGTGTGTGGCTGGATCTTTGTAAAGGGAATTTGCATCTTCTATATATATGACCCCTCTCTTGCATGTGGGGAGTTAGAAAAATTTGAAGAAAAAAATCTCTCTCTCTAGAATTCTCTATCTCTCTTACACTTTCGTGCCTTAAAGCCTAGTTTCTCTACACTTTTGTACATCAACCCTTGATCAAACTTGACCTCCATTGAGTTGAGGTTACTTGAGGCCCTCTTTGAGCTCTAGAAGAGGATGTTGGCTTGATTTAGCTTGTTTTGTTGCTCTAAATTGCATCTTGTCTTCAAGAGGTAAAACACTTGTATTTTTAAGCTTGTTTCAAATACCTGTTTTGCCATCTTTACATGCAGTTTTTGAGCTGGTTTTGAACTCCAAAAACTCTATTTTTTATGGTTTAAAAATGTTGGTTTGAGGCTTATTTTGAGTTAGGGGTGGTTCACGTTTTTGTTTCTTTGCTTGTTAAGCTTTTGTGCCATCTTTCAAGGCTTTTAAATCAACTTTTTTTTTGGCCTTTTAACCACTAAATTTCAGAGTATTTTCAGTGGTAGAAAACATGTTTTGAAGTCCAAAATTGGAGGGGTTAACCTTCCCTCCTTGTGTCTAGCTTTCATGCCTAGTTAGCTTCATATGTTAGCATGTTTTTCTAGCTTAACTTAGCTTAAGTCTAGCATGTTTTGGCCTCTGTTTTGACTTGCTTTAGCTTTGTTTTGAGCTGCTTGGGTCATTTGAGCTTTGTTTTGTATAGTTGTGGTGCAATTTCCTTTATTAGCTTAGTGTTTTGAAGCTTTGATCATCATTGTTTTGAGTTAAAAGCATGTTTTAATGTTGTTTTACAATCCATTTCAGCATTTTGACCTCTACAACCTCCCTTCATTCTTCACTCTTTCATTTGCTTTGAAAGTGGTCTTAAACCACTTGTTTACCAAAGTATGAAATTGAGGTGTTGCACCTAATGGTTTAATCCCTTAGGGGGTTCATTACCAACAGTGTAATACCTCTTTCATGCCCAAAGCATCTTGTGGTTTGAACCATCTTTCCATTAGAGGACACTCACTTTTGGACCTAATCAATTAAAGGATGAATTGGTAATGTAAAATGAGTAAATAAAATGAACAAGTAAAAGAAGCAAGATAAGCATCTTTTATGTTGCGTTGCATGTGTTCAAACCGAACGTTAGTTTGAACACAAGGAAAATGGTATATTTCATACTCAGTAGTGATGAAATGTGCCATTTTCCTTGGTTTCTATTACCCTTGATCATGCATGATAGGGTGGTGGTCCTTTGAGTCATATTTGTGCATTTATTGAAATTGTACAACTTGGATCTTTGGCCATCATGTAATAAAATTGCTTGATTGGTGGTTTTGGATCCAAGTGTGCCACTCTTTTGAGGTTTTAAGATGATAAGGAGGGGTACAGTACAAACAAACCCCTGGAAAAACCTTTCTTTTGCTCTGTTTGTGCTCTGTTGCAGCATGGTGACTCAGAGCATTAGTGGCCGGTAGTGCCCCATCCATGGCCGGCAAGGCATCCTTTTGGCTGGCAGGGGGCCGACAGCAACCTCCCATGGCCGGCAGGCCACTGGTGTGATCCTCAGCAAAGATTTGGTAAGTTGGAGCAAAAATTTTCTAGAGTATGCTCAACCCTACAAACAGAGGCTTCTGAGAGCAAAACGGTGGTCTTTTCGAGCGAGAACCGAGCATGTGCATTTTCCACTTCCCGAGGCGGAGTAGTGGCAACATAGTTTAATGTCTTGCTTGCTTAGTTAGTATACATTTGCTTTGTAGTTTAATTAATTAGTTCACTAGTTAGTTAAAGTGTTATAATAATTAGTAATTAGTTTGCTAGTTATTCGATTGATTTGTAATAATTAGTCTAATTAGCTTAATTAGATTAGTTTATCTTAGATTAGCTTGGCTTATTCATTCGGACCCTCCTTCGCGAGGGCATAGTGTTGTAATAAGTGTGCGTGTGTGCATGTCTTCCAACCTCGCGTCTTTCTCTCTTTTATTTACCTGCTTTTGATGGTTATATTAGGGGCATTTTCAATTAGCATACCTTATGCTTGCATGTCGTCATCCATTCATTAGTCTTGCATACATTGAAGCTCAGCGCATCATTCAAACTGCATCGTCATTTCAATATTTCTTTGAATATGTGTTTCAAAGCATGCTATCAAAGTGTTTCAAATATCATGATTAAGTAGCCGAGCCTATTTAGTTGCATTATTGCATGCGTTGCATTAGACATCTTGTATAGTTAGGATCATGCATATTTCTAACTAGTTTTTGTTATGGCTCGGAGTACTCGGTAAGCTTTTATGCTTTAGCACATCGCATGCGTGTTGATGTTGCCATGATTAGCATGCTTGCCATGGGGCTATGTGCTTATTTGCTAAATTGCATGAATGCCTGTGGATGGAGGCTTTGTAGTTTGAATTGGAATGATTCGATGAATGTGAGTTTTAAGCCCACTTTGTTGTGACAAAATCATGTTTTAAGCCCACTTGAGGTGGCAAATTCACATCTTTTAAGCCCACTTGAGGGTGGCAAATTCAAATCATTTTCTCAAAAACAAACATGACTTGAAATGTTCCAATTCTTGCGACTAGTCTATATTTGCTTGTGCACATCACATAGTAATGCTAGTCTAATAACCGGAACAAGAGTACGTAATGTTTATAAAAAATCATATTATGATTAGTAGAGGCCGATCTTTGATCGGGCGAGTGGGGGTGCTCATTTCATGACCTTCCCCATTTGTACCTAAGTTCTCGAGCTGAGACAACTTTGGTGATGATGGACACATAGCCTTTGGCACGAGTTAGGGTTTCCTAAATTTTCCCAAAACAAAATATTTAGGTGGCAACTTTGTAATTTGGCAAAGCAGTCCAATTTTGGCATTATTTGATTAAAAATCGATTTTCCAAGAAAAGATTTGCCGGATTGGACTCTTTGGTATTTATCAGTTTCACATTGCACTTGTGAGACTAGATTCAGAACCGCGGGAGTCCGAACTGTGAGGTCTTTCATTTCAACCCTTTCCGAAAGGCTGGACGTGGAAAAAGACGAGTCCACAGTAAGTTTTTAGTGCTTTAGTGTACTTGCATGAGTGTGAGTGATTGCCATGGCTAGCATGCTTGCTATAAGGCTAAATGCTTACTTAATAAATTGCTTGAATGTTTGTGGATGAAGGCTTGTTTGAATTGGAACGATTCAACGAATGTACGTTTTAAGCCCACTTTGTTGAGTGGAAAATTCACAGCTTTAAGCCCACTTTGTTTGGTGGCAAATTTTCAAACTTTAAACCCACTTAAGGTGGAAATTTGAAACCCTTTTCCAAAACAAACATGAATTGAATTGTTCCAATTTAAGTAAACTAGTCTATACTTGCTTGCGCGCATCACATAGTAATGCTAGCCTAATAACTGGAACAAGAGTGTATAATGTTGATAAAAATCATATCATGATTAGTAGAGGCTGATATTTGATCGGGCGAGCGGGGGTGCTCAATTCATGACTTTCCCTTCTCGCACCCAAGTTCCCAAGCCGAGGCAACTTTGGTGATGACAGACACGAGGCCTTTGGCACAAGTCATGGGTTTCCTAAATTTTTCCAAAATAAAATATTTAGGTGGCGACTCTGTATCTGGCAAAGTAGTCCAATTTTGGCATTTTTGATTTAAAATCAATTTTCCAAACGATTTGCCAGATTTAGACTCTTTGGTGTTTATGAATTTCACATTGCACTTATAAGATTAGATTTAGAACCATGGGAGTCTGAACTGTACAGCTTTCTTTCAAACTTCTGAAAGGGGGCGCGAAAAAGCCGAGCCACAATACTAAAATCGTGAGAAGAGGTCCCAAGAAAACCGCTCAGGGTCGCGTTCCACGCGTTCTGAGATAAATTCCAAACACGCTGAAATCGTGTAAGAAAGGGAACACTCAAACCACGCTGAAATCGTGAGTAGAGGTCTCGAGAAAACCACTCAGGGTCATGTTCTACGCGTCCTGAGATAAATTCCAAACACGCTGAAATCGTGTGAGGAAAGGAATACTCTAACTACGCTGAAATCGTGAGAAGAGGTCCTCAAAAAAGTCGCTCAGGGTCGCTTTCCACGCGTACTGAGATAAATTCCAAATACGCTGAAATTGTGTGAGAAAAGGAACACTCTAACCACGCTGAAATCGTGAGAAGAGATCCTAAGAAAAGCCGCTCAGGGTTGCATTCCACGTGTCCTGAGATAAATTCCAAACACGCTGAAATCGTGTGAGGAAAAGAACACTCCAACCACGCTGAAATCGTGGGAAAAGATTCTAAGAAAACCGCTCAGGGTCACGTTCCATGTGTCCTGGGATAAATTCCAAACATGCTAAAATCGTGAGAAGAGGTCCTAAGAAAAGCCTCAGGGGACAATGATCCCAAACGCTACTCAGCGTAAAAGGATAAATGATACAAGATAACATAAGAAGAAAATGAATGCAATAAGTGTGATGATATGATACATGTTACAAGCAATGTAGTGCATGATGCTTAGGGAATGCAATAAACAAGCAAATCAACGCTTTAGAAAGCACCTCATGGGGCGAGTGGCGATGAACCGCTCTACTCTGACAGCGATCTCCCTCTTGGGTTCTTCAAAATCTTACCTTGTGTTCTTCGAACTCTTACCTTCAACTCACAGTACAAAGTTTCTCTAATGCTGACAAGGAGCGACATCTACATGTAGAAGCCACGGATGCCGCTTTTCTTCTTGATCATACTCACAACTTTTCCTATTCTCTAACGGGGTGACAGACTAGGTTGGCTCAGTATCCAGAATTAAGGCGTATATACGCTACCTCAACCTATGGGCTGCCATACAGATTTCAAGCCGAGGATACACCCCTGGGTATTTAAACCAGACTTTAGTCTTGGAAATTCCAAACCTTTGTGTTCTAGGCATCGCTATTTGAACTCTAGTTACCACCGTCGCAATTGGTCTCCTAGGAACTCATTGCAAACACAATTAAGATATCCCTGATGGGGAATAATGTTCAAGGAGAGCACTTTAATTACCATTCTGACTTGAAGTAGGCTTGAGCTTGAGGTCGAGGTACATTCATACTTTGGAGAAATGACAAGGCCTAAGAAGGTGCCACCTGAGTGCAATCTCGGAAATTGCTGAAATTGAAAAAAACTCAGATGCTCCAATTTTCTCTCTTTTTCTTTTGTTTTGCAGTCTGGAGCTTATGTAGCTTCAGATAGGTCCTTCTTCTATTGCTTTTTCTTTTTATCGGTGTTGGACCCTGCAGTTTATGAAAAAAAGAATTATGTTTTACACGTCATGGTGGAAACGACACGACACTCTGAGCACAAAATGATTTATTTTTGCAAATCAAGAATGAGTTCTTAACCAGGTATTGAGCCTATGACTGACCATAGTCAAAATGAGTCAACAAAGGAAAAGCAAAGTAAAACAACCTAAACACATCTATTTACCCTCAAAACGACTCAAAACAAGAATTGAGACAAACAAAAACAACAAATACAACACTCAGATGTTTACCACCGGTGAGTGAGTTCTCGGTTCATGGGGAGCCTGCTTCTTCAGGTATTGTTTTCTACTCTTTCTTATTTGTGATTCTCACATCACTTTGGCACTCAATCTCCTTTTCTCTGAAAAGCCCTTTCCTCACTTTTTCTCTCATCGCACATCTCTCTATTCTTTAATCTCTTTGATTTTTTTTTTATCCCTTCCTAGGTGTGGTTGATGGATAAGCTGAATGTTGTGGACCCTATGAAAAGGGTCAGATATCCTACTCTATTTCCAGTTCGTGCTTTGTACTTGGCTCGATACCTCACTGCTTTGAGAGTGTTTTTGGCCTTTGCTTCTAGCCTTAGTTGTGCCCTTTCTGGTGAGTACGTTGATAGCGGGGAAAAGACAGAAAACCTAAGTCGACTGTGTCCCTAGTTCATCATTCTGACCATTTTTTGTTTTTTGGCTTTCTGTTAAGACAATTTTGATTTTCTACTTTGAAATCATGTAAGTCAGGCTGTGAGCACTAAAAATTTTCCTTTTTTGGGTCCAAGAAATGGTCCAGTTTTGGAAAAATGGAATAATTTTCGAGAAAATTAGTCAACCTCATTAAAAATCCTTAAAACTATTTTTGCAAATGACCACTGCTCAACCAACGTGGAATTAACTCTTGAGATGCACAACCTCAAATCTGAACTTGAATTGTCATGCAGCTGAATCTTCCAACGGAATAGGACAACCGATTTTGAATGAAGATGAGCCAATTAGACATGGATAGGATGGCCAAGTTGAACAAGGATTAGCTAATCAACATGGATGAGAGCAGCAAGCTAAAAATGGTTGGGGCCGAACTTCAAGATGAAGTTGCCTACGTATCCCAAAGATGGAAATTAGGCTGCATGTAGTTCCGGGGGTTAAGGTACACTCAGGTATTAACACTCTCCTTTTGCGCTCTAATTTTTGACAAGGCCACCCTTTCAGGTTTTCAACCTCGCAAACTTAATTTTTCCTTTTCATTTTTCTTTTCTTCTTTTCTCTTTCTTTTTCTTTTTGCTTTGTTTCCATTTTTTTCTTCATTTTTTCATTTTTGTTCTTTTGTTCTTTTTCTCTTGCTCTAACTTTTGCCTGGGTTGCCCTTCTAGGTTTCAGCCTAGCAAGCCTCTCAAGGATAGAAGTTTAACTTGTCTATGTTGATCAGTTTTGAGATCTCTAAGCCATCTGAATCCAGGAGAATAGCTATTGCTCACTGATGATATAAGAGCCCACCCAATTGGGTCTAAATTTGCCCCTAGTGTCATAGATAGGAACTCAATTGTCCTTCAGCAATAAATTTTCTTCTCTCCAATTATGGGATTTGGCTTTCTTGCTGATCTCCATTGGCTTGAGAAACGACCTAGTTTTGAATCGTCAATTGTATCTGACCTTTTTTACCCCTAGTTTAAGGGCTGCTTCTAATCCAGCTACGCAAGCTTCTTTTCATAACATACAACCTTATTGCCCCTTGTTCAAGGGCAGCTTCTAAGTCGGCCACGCAAACCTTATATTGTGATTGATTGTTGAACATTCTGAATCAAGGTTCAAGGTTTACAAGCCAAGGGGTCGAGTCTTGAGGCTAAGAGTGATCCTATGATGTACAATCTCAATCAATTCTAGACATGTCTTCGTAAGACCACACAAAACATTTTTTGAAATCTTTTAATAAAGCGACTAGTCGCTCGTAGTCGCTCGTGCTCTTCTGAAGACAATGTAGAACCAATTTGGATCAAGCCAGGATCCTTCTCAATACTCACATTAACAGACATGATCTTATTCATTAAGGGCTTAGTAGCCCACTCTTCGTCTCAGTTGATCAAATTTTTGCAAATCCCAAGGAATTCCTTCCCCTTTGTTTTCATTACAGTTTTGGAAATAGTTTTGAAAAACTTTGGTCAATGCAAGATTTAAAGGCACAGAGAAGTAAATGGAAAAGTACTGCCGTTTCATTTAAAGCTTCTGGCTCAACTGGCTCCATGATAGAAACAGACACAAAAGAAAGAGTGAAAAGACAAACAAAAACAAACAGGGAAGTGATGTTCGAGTTAACACCCCTGAAATCACCAACCTCTGACACAAGACTGACTCAATACAACACAATTGACTCAATACCCAAGTCCGAAAATACAATAAACAACATTTTCAAAGTGTTAAAAAGTGAGTGCCATCCACCACATCTGGAGTAAAATGAGCACCATCAGCAAATGGTTCATCCCCGATCATGTAGTCACATTATCCCCCAAGTTCATCGATCCAGTGCCGATAGACTTTGTAGGACCTGGTGGAGTGATGACCTTTTTGTCAATCAGATCTTGAACTTCATGGCGAAGATGAAAACAACTGTCAATGTCATGGCCAGTTTGTTGATGGAAGGCAGAGTACGTGGCAGCATTATGCCAAGATAGAAGGGATTAGGGAGAGGCTGAGGGTCAAGGGGTTTGAGATGGCCTTATCCTATGAGGATTTGGAGAGCTTTGGACAAGGTCATGTAAAGAGGATTGAAAGTACTATTTCCAGTCCTGCTAAGGTTGACAGAGGGGTTGGCAGGTGTTGACTGGGTTTGATGACCTCTTATGGGTGTAGGATTGGAGCTGAAAGGGGTGTTTCTGGTATAGCAGCCCTTTTCATGGTTTATCCCTGGATTCAAAATGCCTCCAACTTGAGCGACAAAAGTGTCATCCATAGTCTTTGCAACAACTGCAAGCATTTGCTGTTTGTTCAGCCCTTTGACCATCAACGCCTTAATAGCCCACTGAAGCTGTTCATAAGGATCAATACTTGCCCCTTGCCTCCACTTTGCCAAGGGACTATATCGGAGCAGAGCCCAATTGTTATTGACATGTCATCACATAGACTTGAGATAGCTTCACGTTAGCCATTTTCAATTGTAGCTCGCCCCAAGATTAGGGAGCTTTTTGGCGTAAAATTTCTGGCATGTGATGTGGTCAATGATGGAGCCAAAATCCCGAAAGCAAAATCTGCCACAGTTCTCTGAAGATTTTCAATCATGCTCATTAGCTCAGAAGTAGTGGGTTCATGGGTTTGAGATAATTGGGGTTCAAGTGCATCCATCATACACAAGTCCGTGCTTTCTGAAATGAACACCTCAAGCTTGGGTAAATGGACTGGGGTGATGTATATCCTGGGGTTGTAGGTGGATAGCAGTGTATGTATTAGGTTGAGATGTGGAGGTAATGGGTTAGTGGTGGCCTGAGGTCCTTTTGGTGGAACTATGATCTCTTTGTCAATAAGATCCTGAATCTTATGACGGAGGCGGATGCAATGGTTTGTATCATGCCCGTGCTATTGATGATATGCACAGTACTTAGCGGGGTCATATCTTGGTGGAAGAGGATTTGGGAGGGGTTGGGGTTCTAGGAGCTCTAGGTATCCTTTTTCTAGCAGCGTTTTCAAGGCTTGAGAGAGACTCATGTAAAGAGGATGGAAATTTCGGGCTTGGGGCCAAGTTGAAGTGGTTGGTTTTTGGCCATTGATGGGAGTGGTGACAGTGTTTAATTTTGAGCATTTCACAGCTATGCTACCACTGGTAGTAGCATTAGAATTGCGAACAACATTCTTCTTCAAAGGCTCATTATCCTCCATAATGATCCCTTGTCTGATGGCATCCTCGATTTGAACCCCTATTTTACGAAGCTCTGTAAAGGTAAATAGAGATAGAACAACCATCTTCTGCAGCAACTTGCTATGCAGATTCTAAAAAATCATTCTTATCTAATCCTTCTTGGAAGGTCTCGTGGTCATCATCGAGGCTTTGGCCCTCCATCTAGTCACAAACTCAGAGAAACCCTCCTTCGGCTCTTGACTGGTTACCTCGAGATCACGAGTTATGACCTCAATCTGTGTATTGTAAGAGTACTGAGCAATGAAGGCCTCGTACATCTCTTCCCAATTCTTTTTAATGGAATCTTCCAACTTAGCATACCAAATGGCCTTGGCCACTATACCAGACATGATGCGACCAAAGAGAGATAGCTTCTGTGGTCTATTTAAGCCCATTGACCGCAAGATATTGGAAAACAATTGCAAGTGGACCATCGGATCCCCAGAGCCGTCAAAACAATCAATGTGCGGCATTTTAAACCAATTCGGTAATGTAACTGCCGAATCGGTGTACCTATCCTCTATGTCTGGGATGGAGTTGACCCCTTGCGCTCTCTTGAATAATTTTTCCAGTTTATTGACCTTGAGTGCAGTTGGATCAACCTCGAACTCGAACAGAGCCTCGGTCTGATAAACCGGGGCTTTGGAGGTTTGTGTTGGGATTGGCTCTGCTGGATTGCCCTAGTTTTCTTGGACATTGGCAGTATTAGTAGTGGCCCCAGGCACAGGGATAGCTACGGTGGATACATGTGATGCAGAGGCTGCTGTTGGCTGCGGTTGTTGTTGATGTAGCCTGGTTATAACCTTGGCTTGACCTGATGGGCTGTAACCTCGGCTTGATGGACCGCATCATGCTGCAGTGTCTCAACTGTCTATTGAAAATGATGTATTAGTTCCTCTATACTAGCTGGGGGATACTGTGCCATTGGAATAGGTGACTGGTCTTGTGCTAGACTGGTAGTAGATGACTGTTCCTGAACCTAACTGGACACAGGTGAGCCGAGGGGTGACTGTTGTAGGAACTAGATTGGTGAATTCTATCTAATCCTCATTCGCCTTGTAACCGGTGGCAGTGAAGCAAACACTGGTTGCCCCTAAACTAGGTCCTCGACCTTACAAAGTCTATCGACATGAGTCCAGAGTATTCGAGGTATATTGGAGCCTTTTGAAGCTATGGTTCTAGGACTACCTACCAAAAGAGAAAACAGATAGCACCTCAACCCAATTTCATTGGAACATATATGATCACAGCTGAGTGACTATACTCCACACTGACTTCTGCCCCAAAATAGATACCAACATTGCAACTGATATGCACATTCATGTACAGTTTCAATGTAAAGTACATACCAGTTTAAGAGAGAGCCAAAACACCCTTATGAGGGGGTAAGGGTTACCCTGTCCTAGTTTTGTCATGAACTAGGGTTTCACTACTTCAATCAAGCAGTTTCACACAATCCTGTATTTCAGGTGAGCATCCTGTCCTAGCTTGGAATAGTCTCTATGGCTTTTCGATATGCAACTAGGTCGAATGGTCAAAAAGGGTACCTCAGCAAGACTACCTAATATACTTCTCACACCTAACACCGATAAGTGAAAGGATGATCAAACGGTACAGCGGTAGTCCAGATCCAAGGGTTGTGTTCCCATCATGGTAGAGCCCATGACCAATCAGCCTTTTGGCAAGCTTTTAGGCAACCCTCTGGCAAACCGTCGAGGAATAGTAGATGGCAAACACAGTGACTTAGGCACACCAATGCAAATGCAAATGCAAAGAAACATGTAAGTGTAGATAAAATTTCACATCATGAAGTTCAATTCAAGTTCTCTAATTTCCTCAGTAGAGTCACCAGAAACTGTAACTCGACTTTTCGTGCCCCCTTTCAAAAGACGAATAAGCCCTACAATATCGGACTCCCGCGGTTCTAAATCTAATCTCACAAGTGCAATGTGAAATAGATAAACACCAAAGAGTCCAAATCTGGCAAATATTTTGGAAAATCAATTTTGAATCAAATTGCCAAAAATGGACTACTTTGCAAGATATAGAGTCGCCACCTAAATATTTTTTGAAAAATTTAGGAAAACCATGACTCATGCCAAAGGCCACGTGTCCGTCATCACCAAGATTGTCTCGGCTCAGGAACTTAGGTACGAGAGGGGAAGGTCATGAAATGAGCACCCCTGCTCGTCCAATCAAAGATTGGCCTCTACCAATCATGATACGGATCTTATCTACATTATATGCTCTTGTTCCAATTTATTAGGTTAACTTACTATGTGATGCACACACAAGTATAGACTAATTTGCAAAAATTGAAATACTTGATTCATGTTTGTTTTGAAAATTGTTTCGAATATATACCACTTGAAAAAGTGATCGCATATGAACTTTACTCAAATTATTCCAATTCAAGCAACTAGCCTTCATCCATAGGCATTCAAGCAGTTTATCATTTAAGCACTTAGTCTTATGGCAACCATGTTAGACATAGTAACATCCACACACATGCGATATGCTAGAACAAGTAAAGGCTCACCTAGTACTCCAAGCCAAAAAGATGAAAGAGCTAGAAAAATGCATGATCTTAACTATGTAACATGACTAATGTAACACGACTAATGCAACACATGCGATATGCAATTACTAGTCTCGGCTACTAATATGACATGTGAATCAATTTGATAGCATGCAGTCTAAGCACGTATTCAAAGAATTTTCAAACTAACAATGAAAGTTGGAATGATGAACTGAGTCATGGTGCATGCAATACAAGTGGATGCAAATATGAAGTATGCTAAACAAAACATGCTGTTCTAATCTAACCATCATAAGCAGTTAAATAAAAGGGAGAAAGGCGTGGGGTTGGAAGACATACACATTATTACAACATTTGCGTGCCCTCGCGCAAGAGGGTCCAAATGAACTAACTAGCTAGACTAATTGAAGCTAAACTAATTACGTAATTATTACAAACCCAAATGAATAATTTAGCTAAACTACTTAACTAATTATTACAACAAATAAAGATGAACTAATTATTTACATGAATACAACATGAAAAGGGTGCTAAGCTAGCTATTCTAATTACTATACCTCGGGAAACAAAAAATACTCATGTATGCATGAACTTTCCACCCGAAAAAGCCACTATTTTTGCTGCCAAATGCCTCTGTTGCACAGTAGAACACTTGCACTGTTTTCCACGTCAAGACCAATTTTGTTCTGCTTCAAAAGTACACTGCTAAATTTTGCAAAGGTGGCCAGCAGATGGCCTGCCGTCCACTGATGTTGGTCTGCCGGCCACTGATGACTGGATTGCCCTGCTGCAATAGAGAGCAACGTAACTAGGGCATGTTTAGAAGCACCTTCGAAATATTTCTTTTAAAAATTGAGTTTTTAAATATTTTCTTAAAAAATTTCTATTGAAAAAACATTGGTTTTAGTTTATTATTTTTTGATTTGGAATTTATAAAAAAAATAAAAATAGTTGATCACCTTTTTTCATTGATATTCTTCCGTTACCTTTAAATTGATTTTATAATGACATGTTTTTCTTCAATTTAAGAAGAAATGACTTATTTCAGATTGTCAATAACCGATTACCTTCCTTTTAACCCTATAATTTTTATGTGATAGTGCTAAAGATATACAAATAAATAAACTTGTATATTTGTAGACAAGAAACTAAAACGAAAATACAACTTAAGTAGACGGTAAGCGATCTTGATACAATTTTTGTTTCAACTTATAAAATCAAAATGCGTCATATTATTCTATAATGATTTTATTCACAATATATATATATATTTTTTTATATAGCAGTACTTGATTTTTATACTAAATTTACTTATCAAATGATATATCGTGGGTGTTGATTTTTCATCACACAACCGAACAGGAAACTTAGTTGGAGAGCATCGGCAGAATAGATTAGGCCAACCACCTGTCAACAAGAAGATGAGAATACTGCGATGGTTCATCCACCCAAGGGCACTCCGACGATCAAGTCAGTAAATCTTATTTCTCACAGATAACAAAATAGTACTTAAACTCACAAGTCAGAACTTACCTTGGACCCACAAAGGTGCCTTACTTTTATAACCAGCAGTAACCTAATCCCTTAGAAGCCTCACTTCAGTGGACTGAAGCTCAATGCTCATCTTGGACTCTCGGCTAGATAGGGATAAACTCCTTATGAGCCTTATCCAGACTGAGAGCCTCTTTTGTTCTAGGACTCTTGTCCCTTATCTAAATATCTAGGGATTCCGGTATTACTGCAGAACATTTCAGCAATGTTGTGATCACCTCGGTAATATGACTCATCTACGTGGCACCTTAGCTGACATCTCAAGCTATCTTGTCCACGTGGCATCATTTGCCAAATACTTCCCCATAACTGCCCCTTAGGTTCTGTTACCTTGGCAACTTGAGGTGATGGAACCTACATCATTTGTTCACCCAACATGTCGGCTCAAAATGCAAACACTACTCTAACCGAGATCATGACTTGTCGGCTTCAAGTAACCAGGACTCAATTGCCCACTCTATCAAGAAACCAAGCTCTTTGTGCATCTTAACTGAGATCGATCCTCTACCTGAGGTTTTTGCCTCACTACTTCAAGAATTCCAAGTGTTTTAACTGTTCTTGAGCTGTCACGCAGTATGATTTCAACCATTTCTTCCACGTGTCCCATTCTCACTGGGTCATACTTGACATGCTCCTTCAAATCACGTCGAGTCTGCCCACGTTACCTGATAGGCACGTCGTCTAAGGAAATTTCATTACGTTTTGCCGCATTTTTGCATTTTTGACAAAACTCCCTCTCTTCTCTCTCCATCTCTTCACTTTACAATTATAACTCTCTCTCTATTCTCAAATTTTCTCTCTCTACCAAACCTCTCTCAAACTGCCATTGCCAAGCTTTAAAGCTTTCCCTGCAACCATTTGTTCATCACCTCCTGCGAGCCTTTTGCCATTTCATTCCAGTGATCGTCTTTGTCTGACTCCAGTGAACTCCGTTTCGACGTCCATTTTGTTGGCTCCATTCGGTAAGTTCTCAATTTCCTCGCTCTGCTTTCAGTTCCTCACTATTCTTGAATATGACACTATTGTAAACTGTTTGTACATTTCCCACTGTTCCTTATATCAAATTCTACATTTACTCCCTGATTTGTTTGCCATTTTTCATGCTCTAGACATTGTGAACCAATTCTTGTTCTTGAATCTGTTTTTTGCTTCAAAGTTTGCCCCTGTGTTCTTAAGTGTTATTTGTACTGCTTGTAGCTCTTGCACGCATCCACTCAATATTCACGGATTTGTCATTCTCTATGTACTGTTTTTGTTTATGCAAATCTGTTGAAGCCTGAGTGTGTTCCTCTGTGTTCTTGGATCACTATTTCTCACCACTGCCTTTGTGTAGACACTCCATTTTTGACCGTCCTCAAGACTTATACATCATCATTTGAACACCCGATGATTTTGCTCGCTCGTGTTCGCTTTGAGTCCCTGAAGGTCTCGGCTGAGTGCCTTGCCTTGGAGCCTCTAATCTTGTCTATTTTGTGCTTGGTTGTGGGCCAAGAGCTTGTTGCTTCACTTTTGGAGAAGAGGGTGACCTGTCGGCCATCCCCCTAGCCTGCCGGCCATGACTTGTGCCTGTCGGCCGCCAGTGGTGGCCAGTCGGCTATGTTGATGGCCAGTCGGCTACATTGATGGTCAGTTGGCCACTGATGATGGTGGATGGCCATTTTTTGCCTTTTTCAGATATTTCTTTGCCAGTTATGCCAACTGTTGTTCACTGATGCTCATCTCCATACTCGTGTATGGAGGGATGAATACAAGTCTTTAGCTTGATTTTCTATGAAGGGGGGGGGTCTCTCCCCCATTTTGAGAGGTTACACAATTTGGAGCAAATTTTTCTTTCTCTCTTATTGTTTTACGCTTGAAAGTGAGAATTCTCTACACTTTTGCACTAAAACCCTTAACCAAACATCTTCATCTTGGAGCTAAGGTTCTTTGAGGCTTGGTTTGAGCTTCTAAGGGTGGTTTAAGCTCAAAATTGTGACTGATTTTGTGCTGTGCTTCAAGAGGTAAGGGACTTGCCTTGTAGACTTTGTTTTAATCAATTGCTTGGCTATCTTTTTACACTATTTTGACCAGGTTTTTCAACCATAAAAAACTCTATTTTTTAGGTTTCAAAATGGTGGTTTAAGTCTTGGTGAGTTAGGGGGTTGTCTCATTTTTTTACTCTTTGGCTTGTGAAGCCTTTTGTGCCATTTCTTACCAGCTTTAAATCAAAATTTTTGGGCCTTTAAACCACTGAAATTCAGACTTATTTCAGTGGTATAAAGTATGTTTTGAAGTCCAAAAATGGAGGGGTTAGCCTCCCATCCTTGTGTCTTGCTTCCATGCCTAGTTAGCTTCACATATTAGCTTGATTTTATAGCTTGTGTTAGCTTAGTTCAAGCATGTTTTAGGCTCTATTTTTGCATGTTTCTACTTTGTTTTGGGTTGGTTGGAGCATTTGTTGCTTTCTTTTTGTACTTGTAGTGCAATTGTGCTTACTAGCCTAGCATGCCTAATGGTTTAGCCTATTATTCTAGTTTGTGTTAGCTTAACTTCACCATGTTTTAGCTACTACTTTGGCCTACTTTAACTCTATTTTGGGTTGGTTAAGTCCTTCGAAGCTTGTGTTGCATGGCTATAGTGTAATGGTCTTCACTAGCTCATTGTGTTAAGGCTTTAAGCATGTTATGCTTGAATTGTTTGCATGTTATAGCATCATTTTACATATGATTTCAGTGTATATAGCTCTATCACACTGTCACTTATTTCACTCTTTTATTGCTTTTGAGAGTTGTGTTTTGAGTCTTGTTTGCAAGCTAACATGTGAGCATTTTTTCTAGCCTTTTGTGCCTCAATCTCAGCATGTTTTAGCCACTATTTTGGCATGTTTTAACTCTATCTAGAGCTAGTTTGGTCAGTTGAGCTTTGTGTTGCATTCTTGTAGTATTGTGATCTTCACTAGTTTGATGCTTTAGGCTCTTAGCATGACTTGCATGTGTTGCTTGCAGGATTTAGTGTCTTTTTGCATGTCATTTCAGCACTGAAATATTTGCAACCTCCCTCTATTCTTCACTTTTTACTTTGTGTTGAGAGTGGCCTTGAGCCCCTTGTTGGCTTGAGTGTGAAATTGAGGCTCTCATGCCTAATGGTTTTAATCCTCTCTTGAGGGTTTCTACTAACTAATAGCATGAGGCCTCTTTTATGTTGAAGGTACTTGTGGCTTAAGCCCTCTTTCCAATTAGAGGACTCTCACTTTGGACTTAATCTGTTAAAGGACTAATCGGTAATGTAAAATGTGTAAATAAAATGAACCAAGTAAAAACTTGAGTAAGATAAGCATGTTGTGTTGCATTGCATGTATTTGGATCGGACGTTAATCCAAACACAAGAAAAATGGGACGTTTCATACTCAAAGTGATGAAACGTGTCATTTTTCTTGGTCACCGACACCCTTGATCATGCGTGATAGGGTGGTGGTCCTTCGAGTCTTATTTGTGCATTCATTAAGCTTGTACAAACTTGGTTTTATAGCCATCATGCATTGAAAATGCTTGGTTGATGGCTTGACAGCCAAGAGCTACACTCCTTTGTGCTTGAGAAATGATAAGGAGTGTAGCAGTACACACATTCCTTGAAAATGCTTTGTTTTGCCTCTGTTGCTCTTTGTTGCAACAAAAGCAGAAGTCCAAAAAATAGGGGTGGCCGACCGGCCACTTAAACTAGCCGACCGGCCCGTTGAGGAGGCCCATAGCCACTTTTTGTAGCCGACCGGCCACCACTGAATTTTTGTGCAAGTGTGTTCCTGTGTTGGAGCAGAGGCAATTTGGAAGTTGGTGTAATTTTTCAAGATCAAATGAGTGTAAGCAGAGGCATCCGATGGCAAGGCAAAAGCATTTTCGAGAGGAAGCAACCGAGCATGCATGCATCCCTCATTTCTCGAGGCCGTTTAAATTGCTTTACTTGTTAGTTAGCGTAGCTAATCATTCAATTCGTTTTGTAATTTTTTTTAATAATTAATTAGCTTAGCATAGCTAGTTATTCAATTGTGTTGTAATAATTAATTAGTTAGAATAGTTAATTAGTTCGTTTTGTAATAATTAGCTTAGCTTAGTCTAGCTTAGCTTATTTATTCGGACCCTCCTTCGCGAGGGCGTAATGTTGTAATAAGTGTACGTGTGTGTATGCATGTCTTCCAACCCCACGTCTTTCTGCCTTTTATTTATCCTCTTTTGATGGTTAGATTAGGGATCATGTTTCGATTAGCACACGTTATGCTTGCATGTTTGCATCATTCATCTGTCTTGCATGCACCGAGGCTTGTCACATCATTCAAACTGCATTGTCAATTCAATACACTTCCTTGAATACGTGTTTCAAAGCATGCTATCAAAGTGTTGCAAATATCATGATTAGGTAGCCGAGCCTATCGCATTATTGCATGTGTTGCATTAGGCATCTTAACATAGTTAGGATGATGCATTGTTTCTAACTACTTTTTTGTTTTGGCTTGGAGTACACTGTAAGTTTTACACTTTAGCATTCTTGCATGAGTGTGTTTGCCATAATGCCATGTTTTGCATGCTTGCCATGAGGCTATGTGCTTATTTGCTAAACTGCATGAATGCCTGTAGGTGAAGGCTTAGTTGCTTGAATTGGAACAATTCAACGAATGAGAGTTTTAAAGCCCACTTTGCGAAGTGGCAAAATCATGTTTTAAGCCCACTTGAGGGTGGCAAATCCGCATTTTAGCCCACCTGAGGGTGGCAATTTCAAACCATTTCCAAAAGCAAACATGAGTTGAGTTCATTCCAATTCTCATGATTTAGTCTATACTTGTATGTGTGCATCACATAGTAAAGTTAGCTAATAAATGGAATAAGAACACATGTGTTTATAAAATAACATATCATGCTTAGTAGAGGCCGATCCTTTGATCGGGAAAGTGGGGGTGCTCATTTCAGGACCTCCCCTCTCGTACCCAAGTTTCCGAGCCGAGGCAACTTTGGTGATAACGGACACGTAGCCTTTGGCACAAGTCAGGGTTTCCTAAATTTTTCCAAAATAAAATATTTAGGTTACGACTCTGTAATCTGGCAAAGCAGTCCAGTTTTGGCATTATTTGATTTAAAATCGATTTTCCAAAATGATTTGCTGGATTAGACTCTTTGGTGATTATCAGTTTCACATTGCACTTGTGAGACTAGATTCAGAACTGTGACAGTAGTTCGAACTGTAGGACCAATTTGAACTCTCCGAAAGGGGGCGCGAAGAAAGTCGAGACTATAGTTTCTGGCGACTCTGCTGGGGATTTAGAGAATTTGATTCAAACTCATAATATGTTGTTTTATTTGCACTTATGTGTTTCTTTGCATTGCATTTGCATTGGTGCACTTAAGTCACAGTGTTTTCCATCTGCTATTCCTGAGTGGTTTGCCGGAGGCTTGCTTGGAAAAGCCTGCCATAAGGCTGACCAGTTGCGGGCTTTGCTACAATAGGAACACAAACCTTGGATCTGGACTACCACCGTACCGTTTGATCCTCTTTTCACTTCTCGATGTTAGGAGTTATTAGGTGGTCTTGCTGAGGCACCCTTTTTGAACAATTGACCTAGTTGCATGTCAGAAACCTTAGTTCCAAATTAGGACATGTTTCTCACCCGAATACAAGATTGTTTGAAACTGCATGTGTGCGTAGTGAACCCCCAGCTCCTGACGAAATTAGGACAGGGTAACCCTATCCCAGCATAGGGGTGTTTTGGCTATCTCTTGCTTGATATGTGCTTTTAGAGTGTGACTTTACAGGAATGTATGTATCAGTTGCAAGTCTAGGTATCAGTTTGAGGGTATTAGTTTTGAGGCAGAAATTTGGGGCAGAAACCAGTGTTTGAGTACAGATTGTCCAACTTATGATTTCAACTGTGTGTTGTCTTTGTCTAAGCTGAGGTGCTGTGTGTTTGTTGATTGTTGTTTCCTTTTTTTTGTTTTATTTTCTTTTTGCAAGGTAGTATTTCACAATTGCTTCCAATGAGGCAGTTTCCCCCCAAGCACTCTGGACCAGAGTCAGGAGGATTTACCAATCTGAGGATCTTATTGGAGGACAACCAGTGTTTGCTTCGCTACCCCCAGTTACGAGACGGAGGACAGTCAGGCATAGATCACCGGTTCAACAGTCGCCAATTTAGCGGTCATTATCTACGTCACTTGTGCGCAGTCGGGCCCAGTTTTTTGCTTCCACCTCAGAAAAAGAGTATACACCGGTTCTGATAGATCAACACCCTTTAGACAGTATGGAGGATATGATGTGCCAACTTCAATAGACCATCGAGGCCATGTAGCGGGACGCTGCTCGCTAAGCGAAAGTTACCGCTCGCCAAACAGAGGTTGCAGCCCAACAGGCTGAACTGATTGCTAGGCTTCAACAGTGACAGCAACAACAACTGCAGTAGGCAACAGCTCTTGCTCCCACAGCCAATGTCCAGGAAAATGCGGACATCCCAGTGGATCTGATTCCACCACAGACTTTCAAAGCACTGGCCTACCCAACAGAAGCCCCTTTTGAGTTCGAGGTTGACCCTACTGCTCTGAAGGTAAGCAAGCTTGAGAAGCTTTTTAAAAGGGCTCGAGGGGTCAACTTGATCCCAAACATAGAGGACGGCTACACAGATTCGGCGATGACATTGCCGGATAGATTTAAAATGCCTCACATAGACTGCTTTAATGGTTCAGGTGATCCCATGGTCCACTTGCGACTATTTTCAGATATTCTGCGGCTGATGGGCCTGTCCATACTACAAAAGCTATCTCGCTTCGGTCAGACCTTGTTTGGTATTGTGGCTATTTGGTATGCTAAGTTGGAAGATTCTGTGAAGAGAAGCTGGGAAGAGATGGCTGAGGCCTTTGTCACCAAATATTCTTATAACACTCAAATTGAGGTCATAACTCATGATCTCAAGGCTACTCGTCAAGAGCCGAATGAGGGCTTCTCCGATTTCGTCACTTGGTAGAGGGCTAAGGCCTCCATGATGACAACCCGACCAGCTAAAAAAGACCAAATTCGGATGGTGGTCCACAACTTGCAACCGAAGCTGCTGCAAAAGATGATAGTCCTACCCCTACCTACATTTGTTGACCTTCATGAGATAGGGGTACAGATAGAGGATGCGATGAAATAGGGTCTGATTGACCATGAAAAAGAGCATCCCGAGAGGGCCTTTACAAGAGGTTCAAATGCGGCTACGAGTAGTAATGCAGTAGTAAGGACCTCTGACGTTGGTATGGTCACCACCACATCGAAAACAACCACCCCTTTTATCGGCACATCCGAAACTACCCCATAACTTGCAAAGTACCCACCCCGGGGCTAGAGGGTTTTCACTCCACTCTACATGTCTATCGGTGGCCTTGAGGGTCCTGATCAGAAAGGGGCATTTGAAGCCCCTAGAGTCGCCCCTATTGCCTAATCCCCTCCCTCTTACACACAACCTGGCCAAGTATTGTGCTTTCTACCAACACCATGGTCATGATACCGACCTATGCTTTAGACTCCGTCATGAGATTTAGGATCTCATTGACAACAAAGTGATAGCGCCTCCTGAGAAGCCTAACGTCACTACAAATCCTCTCTCACCACATAACCAACCCCCTCCTCCACCCAGGCAAGTAAACCTTATCCAAACAACAGCCATCCCATACGACCCCAGCATGTACACCACTCCCTCTCACCTACCTAAGCCGGTGCTATTCATCTCAGAAAGCATAGACTTGTGCATGATGAGCGCGTCCATATCCCAACCCGCACCCGTGGTGGTGGCTGAAGTGGAAGAAGGCATGCCTGAGGGCTCCGTGAGCTTAATTGAGGAAGCATACAATCCCTCTCGCTACATTGTGCTAGCTGATCAGGCCAAGCCAGGGGTGGAATTGTCGATGGGAATGGAGGTTAATGTAGTCCGGGAGGACAGGCCAAGCTAGGAACTGGATGACTTAGCTGAGCTGGAGGAGGACATCGGTAATCTGCAATTCTTCGATGAACAGGATTTGGGGAATGTACAGATTCACTGGTTTGATATGAACGGATCAATGGATAATATAGGGTGGCTTAGTGATGAGTCGGATGTTGATGAGGAGTCTCAACCAAAGTGAGAACAGTTGGAAATGGGGATTGTTGCAACGACCGGAACAGTCGACAACAAGCGAAAGTTGCTAGAGAGCACCGGTATGAAGAATTTTGCTCAAGAATTGGGTAGTGCTTGCACAGCTGATACAGAACAAGAGGCTGCGCTGAAGCGGTTTGAACAAGAAAGAACTGAGATTGACCAGAAGGTTAGAAAAGCCAAAGGTCTTGCAGGGACTGATTGTGTTGTAATGATTAGAGCGGAACCAGACAGTTGTTTGTCGGTTGCCGAGGGAATGTGGTGGGAAGATGAAGACTTGCATCTTGCCCACATGGATGAGGATTAAGGACAAAATTTGCCAGATGATACATGGTATACTGAGGAAGTTGGTCACATGACTCGGAGTGGGCTTAAGCCTCCACACCTGGACCAGCCAGAAACATTAGGAAAAGATAAGGAAGCTGAGAAACAGAAAGATAAACTCCTAGAAGAAGAAGCTGTACTGAAGCAGTTGAAAAAGATTCAAGCGGACATTTCCATCTGGGGTTTGCTCATGGCTTCACAGGTGCATAGACAAGCTGTCCTATCAGCAATGCACTCTCTATTGACACAACCACTGAGTAGTTAGTGGGACTGGTTTTCCCGGGTGGCACTTCACTGACTTTGACTTTTACAGATAAAAAATTGTAGCCTGAGGGCTCTAAGGACAACAAGCCACTGTACATCTCTGTGGAATGTAAAGAGAAGTGAATACTAGTTGTCTTGGTTGATACCGGGTCTGCAATTAATGTGTGTCCATTGCGCACAGCCTATGCTATCGGTTTGAAACCCGTAGACTTCGCACCAACGACCTAGGTGATTCGAGCTTATGACAATACAAGTCGGGAAGTGATGGGGATAGTTCGGATCAGAACTCAGGTTGGCCTGGCACAATAGGACATTGAATTCCACGTCCTGGATGTTTCAGCCACCTTTAATTTACTCCTTGGACGGTCGTGGTTGCACAAGTAAGAGCTGTCTCTTTCACTCTACATCAGATGTTGAAGTACCCCCATAGGAAGGGGGTAGCTATTGTTTTTGGGAACTCTTCCATACATCCGCCACCGGAGGTTACTACACCTATCTTGGAAATTGTACACGGCGAGGAGGATGTCTTTTTGTCTGGGTTCACCTTGGCCGAGGCCCGGGTAGTGCAAGAAATTCTGGTTATTGATGAGGGATTATATATCAGTGCTCAATCCGTCTATCTCATGAATAAGCTGCAACATGTACCCAGAATGGGATTGGGAAGGAGTGGCCGAAAGGGTGTCGCTGCATTGGCCGAAGTGCCACACAACCCTTATACCTTTGGTCTAGGTTACACGCTTACCAAAGAGGATTGGGTAAGAAAGGGAAAGGAAATAGCAGGAAGGGCCAAGGCTAAACAAGCTGGGAAGCACTATAAGTTGGTGCATAGACCTATTCAAGGAACCTTGAACGGCTGCTTTGTCTAGGAGGGGGAAGATTTTCCATTCTGCGGCTTTCCTGAGCGATGGCTGAATTTTGAAAAGCGGTATTTGCCCAGCTTTGAGATCTTTTTCGACCTACAGTTGCAATGGGATGAAGTTGTAGAAGAGCAGATTGACCTACCGACTGAGGCTGAACAGTGCATAGAGGATGAGTTCGATGGCATAGAACTCGAGATGGGAGTAGCGCTGGCTTGTCTCCTCTCAAATCCTCAGATCACACTAGAGAGCTTGGGGGATGACTTCTCTGTTTCCATGATTGGAGATCAATTGGCTGTGGGCCCTTCTTCTGGCATTCTGGATGCATCTATCACACCCTCCCTCGTTTGGCAGTTCGAGGAGGGCTTTTTGTCCAGCAGTTTTGAATCAGGTAGTGAATTGGAATTTGATTCCACAGAGTCTGTGGAGTCGAAATCAGATTCTGGTTCTTCTGAGTTAGAGTCTGGTATTCCTAAGGTTGATAACCCAGATGCCGTTGTTTTGTCCAGGTCATCTTTTTCCTTTTCTTTTGAGTCGATTGTAACCGAGGAATTGGATGAACTGGAAATTGTGAATGAGAATGGTACCACTGCTGTTTCTGAGTACTTTTCTGTGCCACTTGTTTACTGCATTAATCAGGACTTTCAAAACTTTGATAAAAACGACGAGGAAGAAATTCCTCCGGTTTTGAAACATTTGATTGATTGAGAGTAAGAGAGGTTTGTAAAACCCTTGGTTGATGAAATCATTTCAATTAATGTTGGTACTAAGAAGGATCCGCGGCTGGTCCAGATCGGGTTCACGTTGTCTTCGGAGGAACGTGAGCACTTAATCGCTTTATTAAAAGATTTCAAAGATGTTTTCATGGGGTCCTACAAAGACATGCCTGGAATCGATCTTGAGATTGTACAGCACCGGATCCCTTTTGACCCTGAGGTCTGACTTGTCAAGCAGAAGCTTTAGAGAATATGCCCGGATTGGGCTCTGAAAATCAAGGAAGAGGTTACCAAGTAGATAGATACAGGGTTCTTTCTAGTAGCTGAGTATCCTACTTGGTTGGCGAACATTGTTCCGGTGCTGAAGAAAGATGGCAGAATTCGGGTGTGTGTGGATTTCAAAGATTTGAACAAAGCTAGTCCGAAGGACGTCTTTCCTTTACCGCACATCGACGAATTGGTGGACTTCACCGTAGGCCATGCGTTGCTCTCATTTATGGATGGGTTTTCCACGCATAACCAGATCTTGATGGCTCCCATAGATAGGGAGAAGACTACCTTCACTACGCCGTGGGGAACCTACTGCTACAGGGTGATGCCGTTCGGTTTGAAGAATGCTGGGGCTACTTATCAACGGGCTGCAACTACGATCTTGCATGATATGATCCACAAAGAAGTGGAGGTGTATGTGGATGACATGATTGTCAAGTCCAAGGAAAGAGAGGGCCACTCCACTCTCTTAAAGAAATTTTTCCAACGGATTAGAGAGTATTGGTTGCGACTGAATCCTCAAAAATGTACTTTTGGCGTCACAGCAGGGAAAATGCTGGGGTTCTTGATTACACAAAGGGGCATTGAGGTCGATCCTTCCAAGATTAAGGCCATCTTAGAAACGCCACCATCAAGGACTGAAAAGGAGGTGCGTGGCTTTCTGGGTAATTCATAAGACGGTTTATTGCAAAATTAACCTTGACTTGTGAACCACTATTTGGTCTCTTGAAGAAAGGAAAGAAATTCCAATGGGATGATCGATAGCAGGTAGCTTTTGAGCAGATCAAGCAATATCTACAGAACCCACCCGTGCTGTCATTGCCAGAACTGGGAAAGCCGTTGATTTTGTATCTGTTAGTAACCGACACGACAATAGACTGCATGCTTACGTAGGAATCTGTGGATAAAGTGGAGAAGGCCATCTATTACTTGAGCAAGAAGATGCTGGAATATGAGACTCGTTACACACCGCTGGAGAAGGCTTGTTTGGCCTTGGTATGGGCTACCAGGAAGTTGAGGCACTACCTGTTAGTTCACTCCGTAATTCTGGTTTCGAGATTGGATCCCATCAAATATCTCTTTGAGAAACCAACGCTTATAGGTAGGCTAGCCCGTTTGTTGCTTCTTCTCTCCGAATTTGATTTGAAGTATATGACTCACAAGTCTGTGAAAGGAAGAGCGGTAGTGGAGTTCTTAGCCGATCACCTAGTGGAGGGAGACGAAGCAGTAGAGTATTTGTTCTCAAATGAGGGAATTCTGCAGGTCGAAGAAGAGATTTGGACTATGTACTTTGACAGAGCGTCTAACCAGTACAGGTTTGGGATAGGGGTGTTGCTGATAGCACCTGACAATTCCCACATACCTTTAGTTTTCAAACTCCGGTTCAAGGTGTCAAACAACGAAGAAGAATACGAGGCATGTATCGCTGGCTTAGAAGCCGCCCTGGAACTAGGAGCAAAACGGTTGGACGTCATTGGGGACTTGAACCTGGTTGTGTCTCAAGTGAAAGGAGACTGGAAGGTTAAAGAAGAAAGGATGAAAATCTATCACCAAACCCAGGGCGTTCTGATTCCTAGTTTTGAGAAGCTAACCTTCACGCATCTATTAAGAGAGAGCAATAGGTTCGTTGATGCCTTATCAACTCTATTTTCCATGATAGACATCCCTTTAGGAGTCCGGATGCGTCTAATTATTGTTGAACAGAGGTATGTGCCAACTTATAAGTTAATCGCCGTAATAGATGAAGTACAAGATCAGAATCCCTGGTATCATGACGTCTGAAACTTCTTAGAAAAGGAGGCTTATCCACAAGGGGCAAATGCCAAAGATAAAAGGACAATATAACGAATGGCTTCTCAGTTTATCATCTGTGGGGGTAAATTGTAAATTGTACAAATGAGGCCATCTGGGAATAAACAAGCTGTGTGTTGATGCTAAAGAGTCGAAGTGCCTAATGGAGGCCATCCACGGAGGAGAGTGTGGTTCGCACATGAGTGGAGTGATGCTAGCTCGGAAGATTCTCAGACTGGGTTGCTACTGGTCAACCATAGAGGAGGATTGCATTGGTTTTGTTCGGCGATGCCACAAATGCCAAATCTATGCAAATCGCATGAATATCCCGCCGTCGAAGCTGTACAACATGACTTCACCGTGGCCATTTTTAGTCTGGCGAATTGATGTCATTGGGGCAGTTACTCCGAAGGGGTCAAATGGGCATGAGTATATCTTGGTGGCAATAGACTACTTTACAAAGTTCATCAGGAATAATATCCTCGACTGTAATTAAAAGAATAAATCAAAATAAAATAAAATATCCACACTGCATGAGGTAAATATAAGTAAGTATACCTGACGGAAGTTTAGATTCTCATTATAGTGCACTATCATTTCCCTATAGAATCGAGTAACTTCAACAACAGTACATTCGTGTGGAACATGCCCATGCCTTTGGAAAAACAAATATTTATCTTTCTAAATTTTTGCAAACACCCTTTGCTCAGCATTGCCCAGAAGACGAATGTTAGAACTCCAATTAGGAATATACTTCATTACATAAGCATCCAAAATGATTCCATCAAACAGTTTATGACCATGCACAATATCCCAACTCTTCACTATAATTTTTTTTTTTTAGAGTACTGTTCCAAAATGAAGAGTCGTCCAACAGCCAACAGATATCCACTTTTTCAGTAAAACACAAATGAAAAAAAGATTAATTAGTCAAAACTACACAAGGACAAAATATTAAAAAGAAATAACATATTTAACTTACTGATATTTTTTGTCCCGCAAGTCCTTCATAAAAAAGGAAAACTCGTTCGAAAGCCCCTAGTCTCTGAAATAACTTTGCAGCCATCCCCATTGGAAATCATTACCCTCTCTATAAGGCTTAACTATAACTTCAGCCATCAAAGAGTTAAAATCCCTAATGTCTTTGAATTTTGCATTATAAAGCTCTGTAAAAAAAAAAAAAAAAAATTGAAATTTCAGAGATGCATTTCAAAAAACATAACCAAATAAAATGAAAATAAAGAATGAGTTACAGTATACCATTACTATGTATGGCCTTTTTGACCCAAATAAGTTTGGCCTTTTGGTTCACGACCGAGATTCGATCTAACAATCTAGTAGAGCAGTAGACAAAAGAATAGATTTTGCATAATGCCATGTTAATATCACTAAATAGAGGCATTACTTTGGGTTCAATGCAACTCCACCAATCCTCGATGGGGTAGGACTTTTCAGACCAACTTCTGTATTCAGAATCGAAATAGGAGAAAATATCTTGTTTGATTCTTTCAACTAAAACTCTTTTGTCATCAACAAAATAACCCTCTACAATGGAACTCCCTTTGCAAATCCTCAATGCTGCCAGGTAATCCATTGCTTTGCAATTATTTTCGAAGTCAAAGCTACTGAACGACATTGCAAAATCTTCAATTACAGGGCTGGAAAAAGAATTTTTTCGCATATTGAAATTCACCTTGATGACCTTACAGAAGATATAAAATTTCAGCTCCTTTACTAGATGGGTCTGGAAATTCTTCCTCAGACCGTAACTGACAAGTGTCACTGACGTGGTAGGTGACGTGGAAAACAGGTAGCGCTGACTGTGCGCAGACGTGGCCGCCTTCCTCCTTGAGACGCACGTGCATCGCGTGGGATTATGCGCCGGTTACTTGAACGGCGCATGGAGGCGCGCGATGAGACTGGTGTTCACGCACTTCCTTTGGGTGGTGCGTGTGGGCGCGTGGCAGGGCTTCTGGGACACTTCTTTGCAATTCCAGACTCCTCTTCTCCAGAGCTTCCTCTTGGTATGCTCGAAAGTGCATTTCAGTCACTTCAAAATCTGGGCACTTTCGAAAAAAAACTCGATTTTTCACCACCCGGGCTCTGATACCACTTGTTGGGGATCGGGGGCACACCAGGAAACACAAACAAGCAATAACACAAGAGTTTTAACATGGTTTGACAAACCGGCCTACGTCCACGGGAGTGATAACACTATATATCAACATGAGGAGGATTACACACTCACCTCACACTCTCTATCTCTCCATATAGCTTATTTTCTCTCACTCACGGGTATTGCTCTCTCTCTGATAGCTCTCTCAGATTGCTCTCTCAGATTGCTCTTATTATCACTCATCCGAGTACCTCAATTTATACATATAGAGGCACTCTGTCAGTGGTCACCACATACCCCTTCCACTAGCTAGTGGGGTAGGTGGAGTGGAAGAACCACCTTCAAGGTGGGTTGATATGGGTTGAAATCCAACACGAGCAACAGCGGCGAAAGGGGAAAAAAAATACATAGTTACAATCAATTCTTTTTGAAGTGAAGGATACCAAGCATCAGCACATCCACGTCGTAGAACAGCACAAGCACCATGAAAAACAACATCAGCAATTTGGCTGATATCACTCTTCTCAATCCTCGATTGTAATTAAAAGAAATAAATCAAAAAGAAAAATAAAGTATCCAAACTACATGAAGTAAATATAAGTAAGTATACCTGACGGAAGTTTAGATTGTCATTATAGTGCACTATCATTTCCCTATAGAATAGAGTAACTTCAACAGCAGTACTTTCGCATGGAACATGCCCATGCCTTTGGCCAAACAAATATTTATCTTTCTAAATTTTAGCAAACACCCTTTGCTCAGCATTGCCCGGAGGATGAATGTTAGAACTGCAATTAGGAATATATTTTATTACATAAGCATCCAAAATGATTCCATCAAATAGTTTACGACCATGCACAATATCACACAACTTCATTATAAATTTTTTTTTTCTGACTACCGTTCCAAAATGAAGAATCGTCCAACAGCCAACAAATATCCACGTTTTCACTAAAACACAAATGAACAAAAGATTAATTAGTCAAAAATACACAAGGACAAATTATTAAAAAGAAATAACATATTTAACTTACTGATATTTTTTTTCCCGCAAGTCCTTCGTAAAAGGGAAAACTCGTTCGAAAGCCCCTGGTCTCTGAAATAACTTTGCAGCTGTGTCCATTGGAAATCATTACCCTCTTTATAAGGCTTAACTATAACTTCAGCCATCAAAGAGTGGAAATCCCCAATGTCTATGAATTTTTCGTTATAAAGCTCTGCAAAAAAAATTGAAATTTAAGAGATGCATTTAAAAAAACATAACCAAATAAAATGAAAATAAAGAATGAGTTACAATATACCATTACTATGTATGGCCTTTTTTACCCAAATAAGTTTGGCCTTTTGGTTCACGACCGAGATTCCATCTAACAATCTAGTAGAGCAGTAGCCCAAAGAATATATTTTGCGTAATGCCATGTTAATATCACTAAATAGAGGCATTACTTTGGGTTGAATGCAACTCCACCAATCCTCGATGGTGCAGGACTTTCAGACCAACTTCTGTACTCAGAATCGACATAGGAGAAAATATCGTGTTTGATTCTTTCAAGTAAAACACTTTTGTCATCAACAAAATAACCCTCTATAATGGAACTGCCTTTGCAAATCCTCAATGCTGCCGGGTAATCCATTGCTTTGCGATTATTTTCAAAGTCAAAGCTACTGAACGACATTGCAAAATCTTCAATTAGAGGGTTGGAAAAAGAAGTTTTTCCCATATTGAAATTCACCTTGACGACCTTGCAGTAGGTATAAAATTTCAGCTCCTTTACTAGATGGGATAGGAAATTCTTCCCCGGACCGTGACTGACACGTGTCATTGACGTTGCAGGTGACATGGCAAATATGTGGGGCTGACGTGGCAAACACGTGGTGCTGATTCAGCACTGACACGACCGTCTTCCTTCTTGAGACGCGCGTGCAGCGCGTGTCCGCGCGTGGGATTGTGCGCTGGCTACTTGAACGACGCGTGGAGCCGCGTGATGAGACTGGTGTTCATGGACTTCCATTTGGTGGCACGTGTGGGCACGTGGCTAGGCTTCTGGGACTTTTGTTTGCTGTTCCGGATTCCTCTTCTCCAGAGCTTCCTCCTAATATGCTCGAAAGTGGATTTTAGTCACTTCAAAATCAAGGCACTTTTGGGAAAAATTCAATTTTTCACCACCCGTGCACTAATGCCACTTGTTGGGGATTGGGGGCACACCCGGAAACACAAACAAGCAATAACATAAGAGTTTTAACGTGGTTCGGCAAACCGACCTACATCCACGGGAGCGATAACACTATATATCAACAAGAGGAGGATTATACACTCACCTCACACTCTCTATCTCTCTCTCTATAGCTTATTCTCTCTCACTCACAGGTATTGCTCTCTCTCTCTGATAGCTCACTCAGATTGCTCTTATTATCACTCAACCGAGTACCTTAATTTATACATATTGAGGCACTCCGTCATTGGTCACCACCTACCCCTTCCACTAGCAAGTGGGGTAGGTGGAGTGGAAGAACCACCTTCAAGGTGGGTTGATATGGGTTGAAATCCAACACGAGCAATAGCGGAGAGAGGGGGAAAAAATACCAAGTTACAATCGATTCTTTTTCAAGTAAAGGATACGAAGCATTAGCACATGCACGTCGTAGAATAGCACAAGCACCATCAAAAACAGCATCAGCAATTTGGCTGATATCACACTTCTCAATCCTCGACTGTAATTAAAAGAATAAATCAAAATAAAATAAAATATCCAAACTACATGACGTAAATATAAGTAAGTATACCTGACGGAAGTTTAGATTGTCATTATAGTGCACTATCATTTCCCTATAGAATCGACTAACTTCAACAGCAGTACTTTTGCGTAGAACATGCCCATGCCTTTGACCAAACAAATATTTATCTTTCTCAATTTTAGCAAACACCCTTCGCTCAGCATTGCCCGGAGGAGGAATGTTAGAACTCCAATTAGGAATATATTTCATTACATAAGCATCCAAAAAGATTCCATCAAACAGTTTACGACCATGCACATTATCTCACAACCGCATTATATATATATTTTTTTCTGAGTACCATTCCAAAATGAAGAATGGTCCAACGGCCAAAAGATATCCACTTTTTCACTGAAACACAAATGAACAAAAGATTAATTAGTCAAAACTACACAAGGACAAAATATTACAAAGAAATAACATATTTAACTTACTGATTTTTTTGTCCCGCAAGTCCATAAAAAGGGAAAACTCATTCGAAAGCCCCTGGTCTCAGAAATAACTTTGTAGCCATCCCCATTGGAAATCATTACCCTCTCTTGGTTCCTCGTGTGGTGGGATAAATTTGGATTATCTCTTGACATTTTACCAGAAGAAATCCGACATGCATATAATGATTGGCATTATGCCTATTCTCGGGCTTATGCTTATCTCAATAAAAACAGAGATTTATCAATCAGTAAATCATTGGTTCATTTTTCAATCCGATTCAATATCCCTTGGATATGGAAGTGGGATTTTGCCTGCGATTACCAGAACAAAGTACCCCGCCTAAAACGCATCTTCTTTGTTAAATGGTGGGATAAAGGTATGAATCCGATTATTGCGGAAACCGTTACTAAAATACAGGAACATGCTCAGGCCTGTAGAGAAACAGTAAAACAGCCAACCATTGTGGCTCCATCAGCATTATCACAAAATCCAATCCTCCAAATTCAAAAGGAATTTAAACAGAAGTATCCTGATTTATCTGACCATGAGATAATTATCAAAAGCATGAATTATCTCAAAGAACAGTTTCTCCAAACTGTACCTCCAGAAGATGACATCTCCATGAGGTCAGGTACCAGTTAGCCCTCATCCGAACCAGACATTGATCCAGCCGAACACGTGTTAGCTGGAGAAAGCCAACTACCCGATGATGATGAAGACAATGACACCCACTTTGGTGATTTTTGGGACGCAATGACAGATGTCCTTACAGAGAAACTCGCCAAAAGCAACCGAAAGGGAAAACGACATGATTAAGGTGTCGGCAGATCAGGACAAAGGACTTTGCACAAAGCAGATTCTCATTATCCGATTCACAATAATATCAGCAAACGTCATGCATGACAATAGCAGCAGGATAAGGTGTAATATCGTCGGTCGAGTCAAAATGTAACACCTGTCCCCTTATTTATCCGTTTTTGTATTATAAAAGGGATGCTTCACCCTTGTTGAAGGCAGGTCGAATTTTAGTTTTTCTTTTTTGTCTTTCTTTGTAATATTTCCTTCCCATCTCCTCTTGTAAAATAGTCGTACTTCTTCAATAAAATTTAGCTTTCATGTATGCCCTCTGTCGATGCTCTTGAGCAGTATTTGTGGCTTTTAGATTTTTGGCAAAATCAAAAAACCCATTATCTTAATACACCTGTAGATTATTATACCCAACCGTATATTACCGCTCGGATAACAGAGTGTGATCAGCACATCGCCGAACTACAGGCGTTGATTCAAGAACAGGTAGTGGCCTGGGCGGCCAGGAGGCCTCCCCCGCCTCCTCAACAGTAAGGTATATGAGATCATATATGTTATAATTTGTTTTCTTTATACCTGTATTATGTATTTATTTATTCCTGGATTTGTGCTAATGTAAGGTTAATTAATTGTTAAAGTTTGAGGTTAGTGGGACGTCATCCAAGTCTCGTTAGGTTAGGTTAAGTGCAGAGTGCAAGGACCGTTAATGCCTATAAATCGTTGACAGACGTGCTAGCCATGTCAAGCCTAGACCTTTAGTGATACCAATAAAGGTGCTCACTACTCGAGAAAAACATCCTTATACCATCGAAAATGGGTAAGGGACGGACATCGGAGATTCTGGAGAAGTTCCCTACTCCTATCTTGAGTACTAGTACTGGTACCAATAAAATGGAGGATGATAGTTTGGATAAGAGTATAAACAGCATCCTGGTGTTGTACTGGTTGATTAGTAGTAGGATCTAGTTCAGTCTTAACGGAAGTAAGAATTTCATTTTGTTGGGCAAGGGAAATTACGTTATCCCACCAACCTTTAAGTTGACTGGTAAAGCCAGTAATAATAAATTTAGCTATGGCATGATCCTGATTACTGTATTGTCTACATATAGTAGCAAACATTAACATCTGATGTAATTTTTTTAGAATAGCATATTCAGAATCACCATCTATATTCCATTCATAAATGGTCTTACCATGATAACTTTCCTGGTTAGGGATATAGGTTTCCTCATATAACAGATCAGGAGGAGTTGGTCGAGCATAATAATTTCTGGTATAAGAAAGAAATTGCGGTCGGCTAGAAGTATAACCATGTAATTTATTAATATGAGATGGTTCCTGAAAATTAAGTTGGATTTCATTTATCTGTTCTGGTGATAATTCTTCGCCCATAGGGGATTCGGATCTCAACATGTTAATGGTACCACTAATGGATTCCTGTGGAGCCTCTGGAGGGCGAACATTTAAATGTTGCATTTTCTGTAACAGAGCATCCATGAACTCTGTATCAGGGGCTTTGAGCTTAAAATTACTGATTTCCAAAGGGGGTTTGATGGATACAGGATGTAGAACAGCACTTCCCGATACTGGTGGAGCTAAGCTTCGGTCTTTAAATGTAGAGATTATATTTTCAACGCGGGTTAACTGTTTACTCATAGTTTGGCAAATCAGATTGGTATAATTATGTTGGCGGATGATCATACTAAGATCTTTAAGCTGGGCAAACTCTTTTGTTGCAAATCTACCAGATTGGGCATCAACATATGCTGTGGCTACTAGAGGTTGTCTAGTGGTTTCACCATTAGGAACTAACTCTAAAGCCTGAGGAGGCGGATGAATAGAATTGATGACTTGACCATCGGCAGTGGTCCAAGTTTTATACTGGTCTTCAATAACTGTTACCTTTAGTTCAGTTTCAGATTGAAACCATGCTTTAAAAAATATTATCTGTTGATGTAGCTCAAGATGTTGATAATATTGAGTTTTGTACTGGTTTAATTGTTCTGGAGTATGGGTGGTAAGATACCATTCTCTAAATTCGTTATTTTTATCCTGATAAAATTCCTGGTTTATTAATTTTCTATTTTCACTATTTGGTGTAAAATCCATCAGATTTCAAAATTCATATCACTGGCCGTTGGGCTATCTGGTGGTTGGATTGGTGCTGTATAAACACCATGAGGTATTCTATTTTTTGAAAATCTAATGCCTTGTATTTCTGATGTCATCGGATCTAGTTGATCTTCTAGAGGATCACTAGACGGCCTACTAGGTGGTCGATCTGGTATCTGTAGAGAATCCACAGATTGGTGACTAGATTCTGGTAGATCAACCCTATATGGCGGAATTGATCGAAAACTGTTATTAGAAAAGCTTCGGTTGGCAGTTCTAAAACTATTATTAGATAAACTCCTGGGAGCTGTTCTAAAACTAGCATTAGAAGAGATGCTTCTAGTCAGCTGAGGTTTCTGAAACTGGAGATAAACATTACCTCCTTGAGTTTGGATAACATCATCTATATTATGCTGAATCATCGGTTGTGGGGGAACAGTATTAGGTATTTCCCATCTTTCTGGAAAAGTTATTTGTGCCCAAGGAATTTGCCTTGGTACAGCCACTTGGCTACTATACAGATTTGTTTCAATTAAAACTGTTTTACCATTTTCAGTTTTCTTTCTAACATAAGGATTTAAGGTTGTTAAAGCCTTTATGTAAATTCTAGAATGGACTGAAAAAGGAGGGGATCCTGGTTTATACTCATATCCATGAGTAAGAACTCTAAGTTCAAGCACATCGGACATATTTGCATTTGTCATTGAGATGCTTAAATTCGGATATACATCAAAATATACTGGTCCATGGGATAAACTGGTTTCGATGGCTCCCATGAGAGACGCTCTCCAATTGAGACATCTTCCATCCCGAAGAGTACACTGTATGCTGGTATTTTGACCTAAAAGGGTCAATGGTTTAAAGGCTATCTGTACCAATCCTATGTGGATGTACTTATAGTCTTTGACGAATGCAATAAAATCATTAATATGTATTAATCGGATTATTTCATCATTAGTTTGAATGCAAGATGCATGTTCAAAAGTTTTAATGATGGTTTTACTGAAAAATTGAAATTTACCTTTTTTGTAAATTGTTTTCGGATCTACTGACGGAATGGTCCATTTATCTAAAGCGTCTTTGACATCCTGATAGGCTACCATTTCGGCAGCTTCTGCTAAAAAGGATACGGTATTTCCTACTGAAGTTACTGATTCATTTTCTGGTATGGCTACGGTATTCTCTTGCTCACTCATGATTGTATGGTGATCATATATGTATAATTTATTTAATTTATACGAGTATTATGTTAATACTAAAGGTCTAGGCTTGACATGGCTAGCACGTCTGTCAACGATTTATAGGCATTAACGGTCCTTGCACTCTGCACTTAACCTAACCTAACGCGACTTGGATGACGTCCCACTAACCTCAAACTTTAACAATTAATTAACCTTACATTAGCACAAATCCAGGAATAAATAAATACATAATACAGGTATAAAGAAAACAAATTATAACATATATGATCTCATATACCTTACTGTTGAGGAGGCGGGGGAGGCCTCCTGGCCGCCCAGGCCACTACCTGTTCTTGAATCAACGCCTGTAGTTCGGCGATGTGCTGATCACACTCTGTTATCCGAGCGGTAATATACGGTTGGGTATAATAATCTACAGGTGTATTAAGATAATGGGTTTTTTGATTTTGCCAAAAATCTAAAAGCCACAAATACTGCTTAAGAGCATCGACAGAGGGCATACATGAAAGCTAAATTTTATTGAAGAAGTACGACTATTTTACAAGAGGAGATGGGAAGGAAATATTACAAAGAAAGACAAAAAAGAAAAACTAAAATTCGACCTGCCTTCAACAAGGGTGAAGCATCCCTTTTATAATACAAAAACGGATAAATAAGGGGACAGGTGTTACATTTTGACTCGACCGACGATATTACACCTTATCCTGCTGCTGTTGTCATGCATGACGTTTGCTGATATTATTGTGAATCGGATAATGAGAATCTGCTTTGTGCAAAGTCCTTTGTCCTGATCTGCCGACACCTTAATCATGTCGTTTTCCCTTTCGGTTGCTTTTGGCGAGTTTCTCTGTAAGGACATCTGTCATTGCGTCCCAAAAATCACCAAAGTGGGTGTCATTGTCTTCATCATCATCGGGTAGTTGGCTTTCTCCAGCTAACACGTGTTCGGCTGGATCAATGTCTGGTTCGGATGAGGGCTGACTGGTACCTGACCTCATGGAGATGTCATCTTCTGGAGGTACAGTTTGGAGAAACTGTTCTTTGAGATAATTCATGCTTTTGATAATTATCTCATGGTCAGATAAATCAGGATACTTCTGTTTAAATTCCTTTTGAATTTGGAGGATTGGATTTTGTGATAATGCTGATGGAGCCACAATGGTTGGCTGTTTTACTGTTTCTCTACAGGCCTGAGCATGTTCCTGTATTTTAGTAACGGTTTCCGCAATAATCGGATTCATACCTTTATCCCACCATTTAACAAAGAAGATGCGTTTTAGGCGGGGTACTTTGTTCTGGTAATCGCAGGCAAAATCCCACTTCCATATCCAAGGGATACTGAATCGGATTGAAAAATGAACCAATGATTTACTGATTGATAAATCTCTGTTTTTATTGAGATAAGCATAAGCCCGAGAATAGGCATAATGCCAATCATTATATGCATGTCGGATTTCTTCTGGTAAAATGTCAAGAGATAATCCAAATTTATCCCACCACACGAGGAACCAATTGGGGACATCGTGTTTAAGGACATCAGGGCAAATTCGGATGAACCACGAATGGGAACGGATAGGATTCTGGTAGTAAAATACCTGGGTAAATGCATTAATATAATCCCAGTATGTATATTTTGTCTGTTTGTTACGGAGATCAAGATCCCGTAGAGTATGCGGATGAATACCCCAATTAGCAATGGGCATAACATGACGGATAGTAATTTTGCTAAAGGAGATGGGACTGTTAGATTTATTCGGATCATGAAGATGATGCTTGAATTCACAAGCGCCAGTTTCTGTTAAGATTTGTTCATAAATGTACCGATACTGATCAAAATGTGGTGGTGACTGTTGAGTTGTCAGATAACGCTTTTTAAGCTCCCATGGATCTTGCATCCATTGTTCATCGGCTGAATCAATCCAGAGCACTGTTTCCTCTGTAATACTGTTTGGAGTATACGGATCTTCTGGTTTCAGAAGTATATCCTTAGCGGATTCAGTACTGGTTTGTCCTCTAGAGAGAACTGGATATTCTGTTTCATAGCGTGGGGTGTGACCACCACGACCACGTCCACGGCCTCGATGGCCTCTACTGGTCATGCTCCTCGTTGGGAGCGGATTGCTGGAGATATTCCCTGGTCAAAAAGTCAGGCAAAGAGTTATTTTCACCTTTGATATGCTCGATATCAATATCAAAATCAAAATTAGATAAATAACTTTGCCAGGTTAAGAATATCTGTTTAGATGTTAAATTTTTTACATCTTTTTTAAAAATCTGTTTTGCAGCAGAGCAATCAACTCTGATGAGAAAATGCCATGTTAATATCACTAAATAGAGGCATTACTTTGGGTTGAATGTAACTCCACCAATCCTCGATGGGGCAGGACTTTTCAAACCAACTTCTGTATTCAGAATCGACATAGGAGAAAATATTTTGTTTCATTCTTTCAAGTAAAACTCTTTTGTCATCAACAAAATAACCCTCTACAATGGAACTCCCTTTGCAAATCCACAATGCTGCCAGGTAATCCATTGCTTTGTGATTATTTTCAAAGTCAAAGCTACTGAACAACATTGCAAAATCTTCAATCAAAGGGCTGGAAAAAGAAGTTTTTCCCATATTCAAATTCACCTTGACGACCTTGCAGTAGATATAAAATTTCAGCTCCTTTAGTAAATGGGTCTGGAAATTCGTCCTCAGACCGTGACTGACACGTGTCACGGACGTGGCACATGACGTGGTGAATAGGTGTGGGGGGGCGTGGCCGTTTTCCTCCTTGAGACGCACGTGCAGCACGTGTTTGCGCGTGGAATTTCAGGCCGGCTACTTGAACGGTGCGTGGAGGTGCGTGATGGGACTGGTGCTCACGCGCTGGAGGCGCGTGATGAGACTGTTGCTCACGCACGTGGAGGCGCGTGATGAGACTGGTGCTCACGCGCTTCCTTTGGGTGGTGCATGTGGGCACGTGGTTTGGCTTTTGGGACTTTTCTTTGCAGTTCCGAACTCCTCTTCTACAGAGCTTCCTCCGGGTATGCTCGAAAGTGGATTTCAGTCACTTCAAAATCTAGGCACTTTTTGAAAAAACTCAATTTTTTACCACCTGGGCACTAATACCACTTGTTGGGGATCTGGGGCACACCAGGAAACACAAACAAGCAATAACACAAGAGTTTTAATGTGGTTCAGCAAACCGGCCTACGTCGACGGGACTGATAACACTACATATCAACAAGAGGAGGATTACACACTCACCTCACACTCTCTGTCTCTCTATATAGCTTATTCTCTCTCCCTCACAGGTATTGCTCTCTCTCTCTCTGATAGCTCACTTAGATTGCTCTCTCAGATTGCTCTTATTATCACTCAACCGAGTACCTCAATTTATACATATTGAGGTACTCCGTCATTGGTCACCACCTACCCCTTCCACTAGCTAGTGGGGTTGGTGGAGTGGAAGAACCACCTTCATGGTGGGTTAATATGGGTTGAAATCCAACACGAGCAATAGCGGAGAGAGGGGAAAAAAAATACCAAGTTACAATCGATTCTTTTTCAAGTAAAGGATACCAAGCATCAGCACATGCACGTCGCAAAATAGCGCAAGCACCATGAAAAACAGTATCAGCAATTTGGCTGATATCACTTTTCTCAATCCTCGACTGTAATTAAAAGAGTAAATCAAAATAACATAAAACATCCAAACTAGATGATGTAAATATAAGTAAGTGTACCTGACAGATGTTTAGATTGTCATTATAGTGCACTTTCATTTCCCTATAGAATCGAGTAACTTCAACAGCAGTACTTTCGCGTAGAACATGCCCATGCCTTTGGCCAAACAAATATTTATCTTTCTCAATTTTAGCAAACACCCTTCGCTCAGCATTGCTCAGAGGAGGAATGTTAGAACTCCAATTAGGAATATATTTCATTACATAAGCATCCAAAAAGATTCCATCAAACAGTTTATGCCGATGCACAATATCCCACAACTTCATTATAATTTTTTTTTTTGAGTACTGTTCCAAAATGAAGAATCGTCCAACAGCCAATAGATATCCACTTTTTCACCGAAACACAAATGAACAAAAGATTAATTAGTCAAAACTACACAAGGAAAAAATGTAACAAAGAAATAACATATTTAACTTACTGATATTTTTTGTCCCACAAGTCCTTCATAAAAAGGGAAAACTCGTTTGAAAGCCCCTGGTCTCTGAAATAACTTTGTAGCCGTTCCCATTGGAAATCATTACCCTCTCTGTACGGCTTAACTATAACTTCAGCCATCAAAGAGCGAAATTCCCAACGTCTTTGAATTTTGCATTATAAAGCTCTGTAAAAAAAATTGAAATTTCAGAGATGCATTTCAAAAAACATAACCAAATAAAATGAAAATAAAGAATGAGTTACAATATACCATTACTATGTATGGCCTTTTTTACCCAAATAAGTTTGGCCTTTTGGTTCACGACCGAGATTCCATCTAACAATCTAGTAGAGTAGTAGCCCAAAGAATATATTTTGCGTAATGTTATGTTAATATCACTAAATAGAGGCATTATTTTGTGTTGAATGTAACTCCACCAGTCGTCGATGGGGCAGGACTTTTTAGACCAACTTCTGTATTCAGAATCGACATAGGAGAAAATATCTTGTTTGATTTTTTAAAGTAAAACTCTTTTGTCATTAACAAAATAACCCTCTACAATGGAACTCACTTTTGCAAATCCTCAATGCTACCAGGTAATCCATTGTTTTGTGATTATTTTTGAAGTCAAAGCTACTGAACGATATTGCAAAATCTTTAATTGGAGGGCTGGAAAAAGAAGTTTTTCCCATATTGAAATTCACCTTGACAACCTTACAGTAGATATAAAATTTCAACTCCTTTACTAGATGGGTCTGGAAATTCTTCCCCGTATTATGACTGACACGTGTCATTAACACGGTAGGTGACGTGGCAAACAGGTGGCGCCGACGTGGCAGAGACGTGGCTCTGACTGCGCGTTGACGTGGCCGTCTTCCTCCTTGAGATGCGCGTGCAGCGCGTGTCCGTGCATGGGATTGCATGCCGGCTACTTGAACAACGCGTGGAGGCACGTGATGAGACTGGTGTTTACGCACTTCCTTTGGGTGGCGCTTATGGGCGCGTGGCTGGGCTTTTGGGACTTTTCTTTGCAGTTCCGGACTCCTCTTCTCCAGAGCTTCCTCTTGGTATGCTCGAAAGTGGATTTCAGTTAGTTCGAAATCTAGGCACTTTTGGAAAAACTCGATTTTTCACTACCCGTGCACTGATACCATTTGTTGCGGATCGGGGGCACACCTGGAAACACAAACAAGCAATAACACAAGAGTTTTAACATGGTTCGGCAAACCGGCCTAGGTTCACGGGAGCGATAACACTATATATCAACAAGAGGAGGATTACACACTCACCTCGCACTCTCTGTCTCTCTAACACTATATAATCCTCGACTGTAATTAAAAGAATAAATCAAAATAAAATAAAATATCCAAACTATATTATGTAAATATAACTAAGTATACCTAACGGAAGTTTAGATTGTCATTGTAGTGCACTACCATTTCCCTACAGAATCGAGTAACTTCAACAACAGTACTTTCGTAATGTCTTCAAAGAGCAAAATTCCCAATGTCTTTGAATTTTGCATTATAAAGCTCTGCAAAGAGAATTGAAATTTCAGAGATGCATTTCAAAAAACAGAACCAAATAAAATGAAAATAAAGAATGAGTTACAATATACCATTACTATGTATGGCCTTTTTTACCCAAATAAGTTTGGCCTTTTGGTTCACGACCGAGATTCCATCTAACAATCTAGTAGAGTAGTAGCCCAAAGAATATATTTTGCGTAATGCCAAGTTAATATCACTAGATAGAGGCATTACCTTGGGTTGAATATAACTCCACCAATCCTCGATGAGGCAGAACTTTTCAGACCAACTTTTGTATTTAGAATCGACATAGGAGAAAATATCTTGTTCGATTCTTTCAAGTAAAACTCTTTTGTCATCAACAAAATAACCCTCTACAATGGAACTCCCTTTGCAAATCCTCAATGCAGCCAGGTAATCCATTGTTTTGTGATTATTTTCGAAGTCAAAGCTATTGAACGACATAGCAAAATCTTCAATTAGAGGGCTGGAAAAAGAAGTTTTTCCCATGTTGAAATTCACCTTGACGACGTTGCAGTTGATATAAAATTTCAGCTCCTTTACTAGATGGGTCTAGAAATGCTTCCACAGACCGTGACTGACACGTGTCACTGACATGGCAGGTGACGTGGCAAAATAGGTGCGGCTAACGTGGCCGTCATCCTCCTTGAGATGCGCGTGCACGTCTGCGCGTGGGATTGCGCGTCGGCTACTTGAACGGCTCATGGAGGCACGTGATGAGACTGTTGTTCACGCGCTTCCTTTGGGTGGCGCGTGTGGGGGTGTGGCTGGGCTTCTGGGACTCTTCATTGCAGTTCCAGACTCCTCTCCTCCAAAGCTTCCTCTTGGTATGCACAAAAGTGGATTTAAATAGCTTCGAAATCTGGTCATTTGTGAAAAAAACTCGATTTTTCACCACCTGGGCTCTGATACCACTTGTTGCGGATTGGGGGCACACTAGGAAACACAAACAAGCAATAACACAAGAGTTTTAACGTGTTTCGGCAAACCAGCCTACGTCCACGGCAGCAACAACACTATATATCAATAAGAGGAGGATTACACACTCACCTCACACTCTCTGCCTCTCCATATAGCTTATTCCCTTTCATTCACAGGTATTGCTCTCTCTCTGATAGCTCTCTCAGATTGCTCTCTAAGATATCTCTTATTATCTCTCAACCGAGTACCACAACTTATACATATTGACGCACTCTGTCATTGGTCACCACCTACCCCTTCCACTAGCTAGTGGGGCAAGTGGAGTGGAAGAACCACCTTCAAGGTGGGTTGATATGGGTTGAAATCCAACGCAAGCAACAGTGGAAAGAGGGGAAAAAAAGGCCAAGTTACAATCGAACCTTTTTCAAGGGAAGGATACCAAACATCAACACATGCACGTCGCAGAATAGCACAAGCACCACGAAAAACAGCATCAGCAATTTGGTTGATATCACTCTTCTCAATCCTCGACTGTAATTAAAAGAATAAATCAAAATAAAATAAAATATCCAAACTACATGAGGTAACATAAGTAAGTATACCTGACGGAAGTTTAGATTGTCATTATAGTGCACTTTCATTTCCCTATAGAATCGAGTAACTTTAACAGCCGTACTTTCGCATGGAACATGACCATGCCTTTGGCCAAACAAATATTTATCTTTCTAAATTTTAGCAAACACGCTTTGCTCAGCATTGCCCGGAGGATGAATGTTAGAACTGCAATTAGGAATATGTTTCTTTACATAAGCATCCAAAATGATTCCATCAAACAGTTTACGACCATGCACAATATCCCACAACTTCATTATAAATTTTTTTTCCTAAGTATCGTTCCAAAATTAAGAATCATCCAACAGCCAACAGATATCGACTTTTTCACTAAACCACAAATGAACAAAAGATTAATTACTCAAAAATACACAAGGACAAAATATTAAAAAGAAATAACATATTTAACTTACTGATATTTTTTTTCCCGCAAGTCCTTCATAAAAAGGGAAAACTCGTTTGAAAGCCCCTGGTCTCTAAAATAGCTTTGCAGCCGTCACCATTGGAAATCATTACCCTCTCTATAAGGCTTAACTATAACTTTAGCCATCAAAGAGTGGAAATCCCCAACCTCTTTGAATTTTTCATTATAAAGCTCTCCAAAAAAAATTAAAATTTCAAATATGCATTTCAAAAAACAGAACCAAATAAAATGAAAATAAAGAATGAGTTACAATATACCATTACTATGTATGGCCTTTTTGACCCAAATAAGTTTGGCCTTTTGGTTCATGACCGAGATTCCATCTAACAATCTAGTAGAGTAGTAGCCCAAAGAATATATTTTGCGTAATGCCTTGTTAATATCACTAAATAGAGGCATTACTTTGGGTTGAATGTAACTCCACCAATCCTCGATGGGGCAGGACTTTCAGACCAACTTCTGTATTCAGAATGGACAAAATAACCCTCTACAAAGGAACTCCCTTTGCAAATCCTCAATGCTACCAAGTAATCCACTGTTTTGCGATTATTTTCGAAGTCAAAACTATTGAACGACATTGGAAAATCTTCCATTAGAGGGCTGGAAAAAGAAGTTTTTCCCATATTGAAATTCACCTTGACGACCTTGCAGTAGATATAAAATTTTAGCTCCTTTACTAGATGGGTCTGGAAATTCTTCCTCAGACCGTGACTGACACGTGTCATTGACATGGCAGGTGACGTGGCAAACAAGTGGCGCTGACGTGGCTGTCTTCCTCCTTGAGACATGCGTGCAGCGCCTGTCCACGGGTGGGATTGCGCGCCGGCTACTTGAGTAGCTCGTGGAGGCGCGTGATGAGACTGGTGCTCACGCACTTCCTTTGGGTGGTGTGTGTGGGCTCGTGGCTGGGCTTCTGGGACTCTTCATTGTAGTTCCAGACTCCTCTCCTCTAGAACTTCTTCCTGGTACGCTCGAAAGTGGATTTCAATCACTTCGAAATCTGGCCACTTTCGAAAAGAACTTTATTTTTCACCCCCCGGGCTTTGATACCACTTGTTGGGGATCGAGAGTATACCTGGAAACACAAACAAGCAATAACACAAGAGTTTTAACGTGGTTCGGCAAACCGGCCTACGTCCACGGGAGCGATAACACTATATATCAACAAGAGGAGGATTACACACTCACCTCACACTCTCTGTCTCTCCATATAGTTTATTCTCTTTCAATAACATGTATTGCTCTCTCTCCGATAGCTCTCTCAGATTGCTCTCTCAGATTGCTCTTATTATCTCCCAACCGAGTGCCTCAATTTATACATATTGAGGCACTCCGTCATTGGTCACCATCTACTGCCTTCCACTAGCTAGTGGGGTAGGTGGAGTGGAAGAACCACCTTCAAGGTGGGTTGATATGGGTTGAAATCCAACACGAACAACAGCGGAGAGAGGGGAAAAAAAAATGCCAAGTTACAATCGAACCTTTTCAAGTGAAGGATACCAAACATCAGCACATGCACGTCGCAGAATAGCACAAGCACCATGAAAAACAGCATCGGCAATTTGGCTGATATAACTCTTCTCAATCCTCGACTATAATTAACAGAATAAATCAAAATAAAATAAAATGTCCAAACTACATTAGGTAAATATAAGTAAGCATAGCTGACGGAAGTTTAGATTGTCATTATAGTGCATTGTCATTTCCCTAGAGAATCGGGTAACTTCAACAACAGTATTTTCGCGTAGAACATGCCCATGCCTTTGGCCAAACAAGTATTTATCTTTCTCAATTTTAGCAAACACCCTTTGCTTAACATTGCCCGAAGGAGGAATGTTAGAACTCAAATTAGGAATATATTTCATTACATAAGCATCCAAAATGATTCCATCAAACGGTTTACGACCATGCACAATATCCCACAACTTCATTATAATTTTTTTTTTCTGAGTACCATTCCAAAATGAAGAATCGTCCAACAGCCAACAGATATCCACTTTTTCACCAAAACACAAATGAACGAAAGATTAATTAGTCAAAACGACAGAAGGAAAAAATATTTAAAAGAAATAACATATTTAACTTACTTATATTTTTTGTCCCGCAAGTCCATAAAAAGGGAAAAGCCATTTGAAAGCCCCTAGTCTCTAAAATGACTTTGCAGCTGTCCACATTGCAAATCATTACCCTCCCTATAAGGCTTTACTGTAACTTTAACCATCAAAGAGCAAAATTCCCATTGTCTTTGAATTTTGCATTATAAAGCTCTGTAAAAGAAATTGAAATTTCAGAGATGCATTTCAAAAAACATAACCAAATAAAATGAAAATAAAGAATGTGTTACAATATACCATTACTATGTATGGTCTTTTTGACCTAAATAAGTTTGGCCTTTTGGTTCACGACCGAGATTCCATCTAATAATCTAGTAAAGGACTTGCCCAAAGAATATATTTTGCATAATGCCATGTTAATATCACTAAATAGAGGCATTACTTTGGGTTGAATGTAACTCCACCAATCCTCAATGGGGCGGGACTTTTCAGACCAACTTCTGTATTCTGAATCGACATAGGAGAAAATATATTGTTTGATTCTTTCAAGTAAAACTCCTTTGTCATCAACAAAATATCCCTCTACAACGGAAATCCCTTTGCTAATCCTCAATTCTGCTAGGTAATCCATTGCTTTGCGATTATTTTCGACGTCAAAGCTACAGAACAACATTACAAAATCTTCAATTAGAGGGCTGGAAAAAGAAGTTTTTCCCATATTGAAATTCACCTTGACGACCTTGCAGTAGAAATAAAATTTTAGCTCCTTTACTAGATGGGTTTGGAAATTCTTCCTCAGACCGTGACTGACACGTGTCACTGACGTGGCAGGTGACGTGGCAAATAGGTGGCGCTGACGTGGTCATCTACCTCTTTGAGACGCGCGTGCAGCGCCTGTCCATGCGTGGGATTGCGCGCCGGCTACTTGAACGGTGCGTGGAGGCGCGTGAAGAGACTGGTGTTCACGTGCTTCCTTTGGGTGGCGCGTGTGGGCGCGTGGCTAGGCTATTGGGACTCTTCATTGCTGTTCCAAACTCCTCTCCTCCAGTGCTTCATCCTGGTATGCTCGAAAGTGGATTTCAGTCACTTCGAAATTTGGGCTGTGTCAGAAAAAACTCGATTTTTCACCAATCGGGCTCTGATACCACTTGTTGGGGATCGGGAGCACACCAGGAAACACAAACAAGCAATAACACAAGAGTTTTAACGCGGTTCGGCAAACCGACCTACGTCCACGAGACCGATAACAGTATATGTCAACAGAAGGAGGATTACACACTCACCTCACACTCTCTATCTCTCTATATAGCTTATTCTCTCTCACTCACAGGTATTGCTCTCTCTCTCTAATAGCTCTCTCAGATTACTCTCTTAGATTGCTCTTACTATCTCTCAACCAAATAGCTCAATTGATACATATTGAGGCACTCCGTCATTAGTCACCACTTACCCCTTCCACTAGCTAGTTGGGTAGATGGAGTGGAAGAAGCACCTTCAAGCTGGGTTGATATGGGTTGAAATCCAACACGAGCAACAGTGGAGAGAGATGAAAAAAAATATCAAGTTACAATCGAACCTTTTTCAAGTGAAGGATACCAAACATCAGCACATGCACGTCGCAGAATAGCACAACCACCACGAAAAACAGCATCAGCAATTTGGCTGATATCACTCTTCTCAATCCTCGACTGTAATTAAAAGAATAAATCAAAATAAAATAAAATATCCAAACTACATGATGTAAATATAGGTAAGTATACCTAACGGAAGCTTAGATTGTCATTATAGTGCACTATCATTTCCCTATAGAATCGAGTAACTTCAACGGCAGTACTTTCGCGTAGAACATGCCCATGCCATTGGCCAAACAAATATTTATCTTTCTCAATTTTAGCAAACACCCTTTGCTCAGCATTGCACGGAGGAGGAATGCTAGAACTCCAATTAGGAATATATTTCATTACATGAGCATCCAAAAAGATTCCATCAAACAGTTTATGACCATGCACAATATCCCACAACTTCATTATAATTTTTTTTTTTATGAGCACCATTCCAAAATGAAGAATCGTCCAACAGCCAACAGATATCTACTTTTTTAGCAAAACACAAATGAACAAAAGATTAATTAGGCAAAACTACACAAGGGCAAAATATTAAAAAGAAATAACATATTTAACTTACTGATATTTTTTTGTCTCGCAAGTCCTACATAAAAAGGGAAAACTTGTTTGAAAGCCCCTGGTCTCTGATATAACTTTGCAGCCGTCCCCATTGGAAATCATTACCCTCTCTATAAGGCTTAACTTTAACTTCAACCATCAAAGAGTGAAATTCCCAATGTCATTGAATTTTTCTTTATAAAGCTCTGCAAAAAGAATTGAAATTTCAGAGATGCATTTCAAAAAACATAACCAAATAAAATAAAAATAAAGAACGAGTTGCAATATAGCATTACTATGTATGGCCTTTTTGACCCAAGTAAGTTTGGCCTTTTGGTTCACGACCGAGATTCCATCTAACAATCTAGTGGAGTAGTAGCCCAAAGAATATATTTTGCATAATGCCATGTTAATATCACTAAATAGAGGCATTACTTTGGGTTCATTGTAACTCCACCAATCCTCGATGGGGTAGGACTTTTCAGACCAACTTCCCTATTCAGAATCGACATAGGAGAAAATATCTTGTTTGATTCTTTCAAGTAAAACTCTTTTGTCATCAACAAAATAACCCTCTACAATGGAACTCCCTTTGCAAATCCACAATGCTGCCAGGTAATCCATTACTTTGCAATTATTTTCGAATTCAAAGCTACTGAACGACATTGCAAAATCTTCAATTAGAGGGCTGGAAAAAGAAGTTTTTCCCATATTGAAATTCACCTTGACAACCTTGCAGTAGATAAAAAATTTCAGCTCCTTTACTAGATGGGTTTGGAAATTCGTCCTCAGAACGTGACTGACACGTGTTACCGATGTGGCAAGTGACGTGGCGAATAGGTAGAGGGTACGTGGCCGTTTTCCTCCTTGAGACACACGTGCAGTGCGTGTCGGCGAGTGGGATTACGCGCCGGCTACTTGAACAGCGCGTGGAGGCACGTGATGAGACTAGTGTTCACATGCTTCCTTTGGATGGGCTTTTGGGAATTTTCTTTTGCAATTCCAGACTCCTCTTCTCCATAGCTTCCTCTAGGTAAGCTCGAAAGTGGATTTCAGTCACATCAAAATCTCGCCACGTTTTGAAAAAACTCGATTTTTCACCACCCGAGCACTGATACCACTTGTTGGGGATCTGGGGCACACCAGGAAACACAAACAAACAATAACACAAGAGTTTAAAGTGGTTCAGCAAACCGGCCTACGTCCACAGGAGCGATAATGCTATATATCAACAAGAGGAGGATTACACACTCACCACACACTCTCTGCCTCTCTATATAGCTTATTCTCTCTTACTCACAGGTATTGCTCTATCCCTGATAACTCACTTAGATTGCTCTCTCAGATTGCTCATATTATCACTAAACCGAGTACCTAGATTTATTCATATTGAGGCACTCCCTCATTGGTCACCACCTACCCCTTCCACTAGCTAGTGGGGTAGGTGGAGTGGAAGAACCACCTTCAAGGTGGGTTGAAATGGGTTGAAATCCAACACAAGCAACAGGGGAGAGAGGGCAAAAAAAATTACCAAGTTACAAACGATTCTTTTTCAAGTGAAGGATACCAAACATTCGCACATACACGTCGTAGAATAGCACAAGCACCATCAAAACAGCAACAACAATTTGGCTGATATCACTCTTCTCAATCCTCGACTGTAATTAAAAGAATAAATCAAAATAAAATAAAATATCCTAACTACATGATGTGAATATCAGTAAGTATACCTGACGAAAGTTTAGATTGTCGTTATAGTGCACTATCATTTCCCTATAGAATCGAGCAACTTTAACAGCAGTACTTTCGCGTAGAACATGCCCATGCCTTTGACCAAACAAATATTTATCTTTCTCAATTTTAGCAAACACGCTTTGCTCAGCATTGCCCGGAGGGGGAATGTTAGAACTCCAATTAGGAATATATTTCATTACATAAGCATCCAAAAAGATTCCATCAAACAGTTTACGACCATGCACAATATCCCACAACTTCATTATAATTTTTTTTTTCTGAGTACCATTCCAAAATGAAGAATCGTCCAACAGCCAACAGATTTCCACTTTTTCACCGAAACACAAATGAACAAAAGATTAATTAGTCGAAACTACACAAGGACAAAATATTATAAAGAAATAACATATTTAACTTACTGATATTTTTTGTGCTACAAGTCCTTCATAAAAAGGGAAAACTGGTTCGAAAGCCCTTGGTCTCTGAAATAACTTTGCAGCCGTTCCCATTGGAAATCATTACCCTCTCTATAAGGTTTAACTATAACTTCAGCCATCAAAGAGCGAAATTCCCAATGTTTTTGAATTTTCCGTTATGAAGCTCTGCAAAAAAAATTGAAATTTCAGAGATGCATTTCAAAAAACATAACCAAATAAAATTAAAATAAAGAAGGAGGTACAATATACCATTACTATGTATGGCCTTTTTTACCCAAATAGGTTTGGCCTTTTGGTTCACAACCGAGATTCCATCCAACAATCTAGTAGAGCAGTAGCCCAAAGAATATATTTTGCATAATGCCATGTTAATATCACTAAATGGAGGCATTACTTTGAGTTGAATGTAACTCCACCAATCCTCGATGGGGCAAGACTTTTCAGACCAACTTCTGTATTCAGAATCGACATAGGAGAAAATATCTTGTTTGATTCTTTCAAGTAAAACTCTTTTGTCATCAACAAAATAACCCTCTACAATGGAACTCCCTTTGCAAATCGTCAATGCCGCTAGGTAATCCATTGCTTTGCGATTTTTTTCAAAGTCAAAGCTACAGAACGACATTGCAAAATCTTCAATTAGAGGGCTGGAAAAAGAAGTTTTTCCCATATTCAAATTCACCTTAACGACCTTGCAGTAGATATAAAATTTCAGCTCCTTTACTAGATGGATCAGGAAATTCTTCCGCAGACCGTGACTGATGCGTGTCACTGACGTGGCAAACAGGTGGCGCTGATGTGGAAGACACGTGGCACTGACTGTGCGCTGACATGACCGTCTTTCTCCTTGAGATGAGCGTGCAGCGCGTGTACACGCGTGGGATTGCGCGCTGACTACTTGAACAGCGCGTGGAGGTGCGTGATGAGACTGGTGTTTATGCACTTCCCTTGGGTGGTACATATGGGCGCGTGGCTGGGCTTCTGGGACTTTTCTTTGTAGTTCCATACTCCTTTTCACCAGAGCTTCCTCCTGGTATGCTCGAAAGTGGATTTCAGTTACTTCGAAATCTAGGCACTTTCGGAAAAAACTCAATTTTTCACCACCCGAGAACTGATTCCACTTGTTGGGGATCTGGGGCACACTAGGAAACACAAACAAGCAATAACACAATAGTTTTAACGTGGTTCAGCAAACTGGTCTACGTCCACGGGAGCGATAACACTATACATCAACAAGAGAAGGATTACACACTCACCTCACACTGTCTGTCTCTCTATATAGCTTATTCTCTCTCACTCACAGGTATTACTCTCTCTTTCTCTGATAGCTCACTCAGATTGTGCTCTCAGATTGCTCTTATTGTCACTCAACCCAGTACCTCAAGTTATACATATTGAGGCACTCCCTCATTGGTCACCACCTACCCCTTCCACTAGCTAGTAGAGTAGGTGGAGTGGAAGAACCACCTTCAAGGTGGGTTGATATGGGTTGAAATCCAGCACGAGCAACAGTGGAGAGAGGGCAAAAAAAATACCAAGTTACAAACGATTCTTTTTCAATTGAAGGATACCAAACATTAGCACATGCACGTCATAGAATAGCACAAACACCATCAAAAACAACATCAGCAATTTGGCTAATATCACTCTTCTCAATCCTCGACTGTAATTAAAAGAATAAATCAAAATAAAATAAAATATCCAAACTACATGATGTAAATATAAGTAAGTATACCTGTCGGAAGTTTAGATTGTCATTATAGTGCACTATCATTTCCCTATAGAATCGACTATCTTCAACAGCAGTACTTTCGTGTAGAACATGCCCCTGCCTTTGACCAAACAAATATTTATCTTTCTCAATTTTAGCAAACACCCTCTGCTCAGCATTACACAGAGGAGGAATGTTAGAACTCCAATTAGGAATATATTTCATTACACAAGCATCCAAAAAGATTCCATTAATAGTTTATGACCATGCACAATATCCCACAACTTCATTATAATTTTTTTTTTTCGGAGCACCATTCCAAAATGAAGAATCGTCCAACAACCAACAGATATCCACTTTTTCACAGAAACAAAAATGAACAAAAGATTAATTAGTCAAAACTACACAAGGACAAAATATTAAAAAGAAAAAACATATTTAACTTACTGATATTTTTTGTCCCGCAAGTCCTACATAAAAAGGGAAAACCAGTTCGAAAGCCCCTGGTCTCTGAAATAATTTGCAGCTGTCCCCATTGCAAATCATTACCCTCTCTATAAGGCTTAACTATAACTTCAACCATCAAAGAGTGAAATTCCCAATGTCTTTGAATTTTGCTTTATAAAGCTCTGCAAAAAGAATTGAAATTTCAGAGATGCATTTCAAAAAACATAAGCAAATAAAATGAAAATAAAGAATGAGTTACAATATACCATTACTATGTATAGCCTTTTTCACCCAAATAAGTTTGGCCTTTTGGTTCACGACCGAGATTACATCTAACAATCTAGTAGAGCAGTAGCCCAAAGAATATATTTTGCGTAATGCCATGTTAATATCACTAAATAGAGGCATTACTTTGGGTTCAATGTGACTTCACTAGTCCTCGATGGGGCAGGACTTTTCAAACCAACTTCTGTATTCAGAATGGACATAGGAGAAAATACCTTGTTTGATTCTTTCAAGTAAAACTCTTTTGTCATCAACAAAATAACCCTCTACAATGGAACTCCCTTTGCAAATCCACAATGCTGCCAGGTAATCCATTGCTTTGCGGTTATTTTCGAAGTCAAAGCAACTGAACGACAATGCAAAATCTTCAATTAGAGGGCTGGAAAAAAAAGTTTTTCCCATATTGAAATTGACCTTGACGACCTTGTAGTAGATATAAAATTTCAACTCCTTTACTAGATGGGTCTGGAAATTCGTCCTCAGACCGGGACTGACACGTGTCATTGACGTGGCAGGTGACGTGGCGAATAGGTGGTGGGAACGCGGCCGTTCTCCTCCTTGAGTCACATGTGGAGTGCGTGTCTGCTCGTGGGATTGTGCGCCGGCTTCTTGAACGGCGCGTGGAGGCGCGAGATGAGACTGGTGTTCACGCGCTTCATTTGGGTGGCGCGTGTGGGCACGTGGCTAGGCTTTTGGGACTTTTCTTTGCAGTTCCGGACTCCTCTTCTCTAGAGCTTCTTCCTGGTATGCTCAATAGTGGATTTCAGTCACTTCGAAATCTAGGCACTTTCTGAAAAAACTTGATTTTTCACCACCCGGGCACTGATACCACTTGTTGCGGATCTGGGGCACACCAGGAAATGCAAACAAGTAATAAGACAAGAGTTTTAACGTGGTTCGGCAAACCGGCCTACGTCCACGGGAGCGATAACACTATATATCAACAAGAGGAGGATTACACACTCAACCCACACTCTCTGTCTCTCTATATAGCTTATTCTCTCTCACTCACAGGTATTGCTCTCTTTCTGATAGCTCACTTTGATTGCTCTCTCAGATTGCTCTTATTATCACTCAACCGAGTACCTCAATTTATACATATTGAGGCACTCCCTCATTGGTCACCACCTACCCCTTCCACCAGCTAGTGAGGTAGTGGAGTGGAAGAACCACCTTCAAGGTGGGTTGATATGGGTTGAAATCCGACACGAGCAACAGTGGGGAGACGGAAAAAAAAATACCGAGTTACAAACGATTCTTTTTCAAGTCAAGGATACCAAATATTAGCACATGCATGTCGTAGAATAGCACAAGCACCATCAAAACAGCACTAGCAATTTGGCTGATATCACTCTTCTCAATCCTTGACAGTAATTAAAAGAATAAATGAAAATAAACTAAAATATCCAAACTACAAGATGTAAATATAAGTAAGTATACCTGACGGAAGTTTAGATTGTCATTGTAATGCACTATCATTTCCCCATAGAATCAAGTAACTTCAACAGCAGTACTTTCGCATAGAACATGCCTATGCGTTTGACCAAACAAATATTCATCTTTTTCAATTTTAGCAAGCACCCTTTGCTCAGTATTGCCCGGAGGAGGAATGTTAGAACTCCAATTAGGAATATATTTCATTACATAAGCATCCAAAAGATTCCATTAACAGTTTACGACCATGCACAATATCCCAAAACTTCATTATAATTTTTTTTTGAGTACCATTCCAAAATGAAGAATCGTCCAACAGCCAACAGATATCCACTTTTTCACCGAAACAGAAATGAAAAAAAGATTAATTAGTCAAAACTACAAAAGGACAAAATGTAACACAGAAATAACATATTGAACTTACTGATATTTTTTGTCCCACAAGTCCTTCATAAAAAGAGAAAACTCGTCAGAAAGCCCCTGGTCTCTGAAATAACTTTGCAGCTGTCTCCATTGGAAATCATTACCCTCCCAATAAGGCTTAACTATAACTTCAGCCATTAAAGAGCAAAATTTCCAATGTCTCTGAATTTTGTATTATAAAGCTGTACAAAAAGAATTGAAATTTCAGAGATGGATTTCAAAAAACATAACCAAATAAAATGAAAATAAAGAATGAGTTACAATATACCATTACTATGTATGTCCTTTTTTTACCCAAATAAGTTTGGCCTTTTGGTTCACAACCAAGATTCGATCTAACAATCAAGTGGAGCATATATTTCGCGTAATGCCATGTTAATATCACTAAATAGAGGCATTACTTTGGGTTGAATGTAACTCCACGAATCCTCGATGGGGCAGGACTTTTCAGACCAACTTTTGTATTCAGAATCGACATAGGAGAAAATATCTTGTTGGATTCTTTCAAGTAAAACTCTTTTGTCATCAACAAAATAACCCTCTACAATGGAACTCCCTTTGCAAATCCTCAATGCTACCAGGTAATCCATTACTTTGCGATTATTTTCGAAGTCAAAGCTACTGAACAACATTGCAAAATCTTCAATTAGAGGGCTGGAAAAAGAAGTTTTTCCCATATTGAAATTCACCTTGACGACCTTGCAGTAGATATAAAATTTCTGCTCCTTTACTAGATAGGTCTGGAAATTCTTCTCCAGACCGTGACTGACACGTGTCACTGACATGATAGGTGATGTGGCAAACAGGTGGCGCTGACCTGGCAGACCTGTGGCGCTGACTGTGCGCTGACGTGGCCGTCTTCCTCCTTGAGACGCGCGTGCAATGCGTGTCCACGTGTGGGATTGTCCGTCGGCAACTTGAACAACGCGTGGAGGAGCGTGATAAGATTGGTGTTCACGCACTTCCTTTGGGTGGTGCATGTGGGCGCGTGGCTGGGCTTCTGGGTCTTTTCTTTGCAGTTCCGGACTCCTCTTCTCCAGTTCCAGACTCCTGGTATGCTCGAAAGTGGATTTCACTCACTTCGAAATCTAGGCACTTTTGGTAAAAACTCGATTTTTCACCACCCGTGCAATGATACCACTTTTTGGGAATCGAGAGCACACCAGGAAACACAAACAAGCAATAACACTATATATCAACAAGAAGAGGATTACACACTCACCTCACATTCTCTGTCTCTCTATATAGCTTATTCTCTCTCATTCACAGGTATTGCTCTCTCTCTGATAGCTCACTCAGATTGCTATCTCAGATTGCTCTTATTATCACTCAACTGAGTACCTCAATTTATACATATTGAGGCACACCCTCATTGGTCACCACCTACCCCTTCCGATAGCTAGTAGGGCAGGTGAAGTGGAAGAACCACCTTCAAGGTACATTGATATGGGTTGAAATCTAACACGACCAACAGAGGAGAGAGGCGAAAAAAAATACCAAGTTACAATCGATTCTTTTTCAAGTGAAGGATACCAAGCATCAACACATGCACGTCACAGAATAGCACAAGCCTCATGAAAAACAACATCAGCAATTTGGCTGACATCACTCTTCTCAATCCTCAACTGTAATTAAAAGAAGAAATCAAAATAAAATAAAATATCCAAACTACATGATGTAAATATTGGTAAGTATACCTAACAGAAGTTTAGATTGTCATTATAGTGCATTATCATTTTCCTATAGAATTGAGTAACTTCAACAGCAGTACTTTCGCGTAGAACATGCCCATGCCTTTGACCAAACAAATATTTATCATTCTCAATTTTAGCAAAGACCCTTTGCTCAGCATTGCCCGGAGAAGGAATGTTAGAACTCCAATTAGGAATATATTTCATTACGTAAGCATCCAAAAAGATTCCATTAAACAGTTTACGACCATGCACAATATCCCATAACTTTGTTGTAATTTTTTTTTTCTGAGTTCCATTCCAAAATGAAGAATCGTCCAACAGCCAACTGATATCCACTTTTTCACCGAAACACAAATGAACAAAAGATTAATTAGTCAAAACTACACAAGGACAAAATCTTACAAAGAAATAACATATTTAACATATTGATATTTTTTGTCCCGCAAGTCCTTCATAAAAAGGGAAAACTCGTTCGAAAGCCCCTGGTCTCTGAAATAACTTTGCAGCCATCCCTATTGGAAATCATTGCCCTCTCTATAAGGCTTAACTATAACTTCAGCCATCAAAGAGCGAAATTCCAAATGTATTTGAAGTTTGCATTGTAAAGCTCTGCAAAAAAAAAAAAAAAAAAAAAAAAAAAATGAAATTTCAGAGATGCATTTCAAAAAACATAACCAAATAAAATGAAAATAAAGAATGAGTTACAATATACCATTACTATGTATGGCCTTTTTGACCCAAATAAGTTTGGGCTTTTGGTTCACCATCGAGATTCCATCTAACAATCTAGTAGACTGGTAGCCCAAAGAATATATTTTGCGTAATGCCATGTTAATATCACTAAATAGAGGCCTTATTTTGGGTTGAATGTAACTCCACCAATCCTCGATGTAGCGGGACTTTTCAGACCAACTTTTGTATTCAGAATCGACAAAGGAGAAAATATCTTGTTTGATTCTTTCAAGTAAAACTCTTTTGTCATTAACAAAATAACCCTCTACAATGGAACTCCATTTGCAAATCCTCAATGCTGCCTGGTAATCCATTGCTTTGCGATTATTTTCGAAGTCAAAGCTGCAGAACGAAATTGCAAAATCATCAATTAGAGGGCTGGAAAAAGAAGTTTTTCCCATATTGAAATTCACCTTGACGACCTTGCAGTAGATATAAAATTTCAGCTCCTTTACTAAATAGGTCTGGAAATTCTTTCTCAGACCATGATCGACACGTGTCACTGATGTGGCAGGTGACGTGGCAAACCAGTGGCACTGATGTGGCTGTCTTCCTCCTTGAGACGTGCATACAGCGCCTGTCCACGTGTGGGATTGCGCGCCGGCTACTTGAACGGCTCGTGGAGGCGCGTGATGAGACTCGTGTTCACGCGCTTCCTTTGGGTGGGGTGTGTGGGGGCGTGGCTGGGCTTCTGGGACTCTTCATTGCAGTTCTAGACTCCTCTCCTCCAGAGCTTCCTCCTGGTAAGCTCGAAAGTGGATTTCAGTCACTTCGAAATTTGGGCACTTTTGGAAAAAACTTGTTTTTTCAGCACCCGGGCTCTGATACCACTTGTTGGGGATCGGGAGCACACCAGGAAACACAAACAAGCAATAACATGAGTTTTAATGTGGTTCGGCAAACCGGCCTACGTCCACAAGAGCGATGACACTATATATCAACAAGAGGAGGATTACACACTCACCTCACACACTCTGTCTCTCCATATAGCTTATTCTCTCTCACTCACAGGTATTGCTCTCTCTCTAATAGCTCTTTCAGATTGCTCTCTCAGATTGCTCTTATTATCTCTCAACCGAGTACCTCAATTTATACATATTGAGGCACTCCGTCATTGGTCATCACCTACCCCTTCCAATAGCTAGTGGGGTAGGTGGAGTGGAAGAACCACCTTCAAGGTGGGTTGAAATCCAACACGAGCAACAACGGAGAGAGGAGGAAAAAATGCCAAGTTACATTCGAACATTTTTCAAGTGAAGGATACCAAACATCAGCACATGCACGTCGTAGAATAGCACAAACACCATTAAAAACAGCATCAGCAATTTGGCTGATATAACTCTTATCAATCCTCGACTGTAATTAAAAGAATAAATCAAAATAAAATAAAGTATCCAAACTACATTAGGTAAATATAAGTACGCATACCTGACAAAAGTTTAGATTGTCATTATAGTGCACTATCATTTCCTTATAGAATCGAGTAACTTCAACATCAGTACTTTCGCGTGGAACATGCCCATGTCTTTGGCTAAACAAATATTTATCATTCTCAATTTTAGCAAACACCCTTTGCTCAGCATTGCCCGGAGGAGGAATGTTAGAACTCAAATTAGGAATGTATTTCATTACATAAGCATCCAAAATGATTCCATCAAACAGTGTACGACCATGCACAATATCCCACAACTTCATTACAATTTTTTTTTTCTGAGTACCATTCCAAAATGAAGAATCGTCCAATAGCCAACAGATATCCACTTCTTGACAAAAACACAAATGAACGAAAGATTAATTAGTAAAAACTACACATGGACAAAATATTAAAAAGAAATAACACATTTAACTTACTTATATTTTTGGTCCCGCAAGTCCTTCATAAAAGGGAAAAACTCGTTCGAAAGCTCGTAGTCTCTAAAATAACTTTGTAGCTGTCCCTATTGGAAATCATTACCCTTCCTATAAGGCTTAACTATAACTTCAGCCTTCAAAGAGTGAAAATCCCTATTTTCTTTGAATTTTACTTTATAAAGCTTTGCAAAAAAAATTGAAATTTTAGAGATGCATTTCAGAAAACATAACCAAATAAAATGAAAATAAAGAATGAGTTACAATATACCATTACTATGTATGGCCTTTTTGACCCAAATAAGTTTGGCCTTTTGGTTCACGACCGAGATTCCATCTAACAATCTAGTAGAGCAGTAGCCCAAAGAATATATTTTGCGTAATACCATGTTAATATCACTAAATAGAGGCATTACTTTGGGTTGAATGTAACTCCACCAATCCTCGATGGGGCAAGACTTTTCAGACCAACTTCTGTATTCAGAACCGACATAGGAGAAAATATCTTGTTTGATTCTTTCAAGTAAAACTCTCTTGTCATCAACAAAATAACCCTCTACAATGGAACTCCCTTTGCAAATCCTCAATGCTGCCCGGTAATCGATTGCTTTGCGATTATTTTCAAAGTCAACGCTACTGAGCAACATTGCAAAATATTCAATTAGAGGGCTGGAAAAAAAAGCTTTTCCCATTTTGAAATTCACCTTGATGACCTTGCAGTAGATATAAAATTTCAGCTCCTTTATTAGATGGGTCTGGAAATTCTTCCCCAGACCGTGACAGACACGTGTCACTGACGTGGCAGATGACGTGGCAAACAGGTGGTGCTGACGTGGCCGTCTTTCTCCTTGAGATGCACATGCAGTGCCTGTCCATGCGTGGGATTGCGCGCCGACTACTTGAACGACGCGTGGAGGTGCGTGATGAGACTAGTGTTCATGCGCTTCCTTTGAATGGTGCGTGTGGGCGCGTGGCTAGGCTACTGGGACTTTTCATTACAGTTCCGAACTCCTCTCCTCCAGTGCTTCATCCTGGTATGCTCGAAAGTGGATTTCAGTCACTTCGAAATATGGGCTCTTTCAGAAAAAACTCGATTTTTCACCACTCGGGCTCTGATACCACTTGTTGGGGGAGGCACACCAGGAAACACAAACAAGCAATAACACAAGAATTTTAACGTGGTTCGGCAAACCGGCCTACGTCCATGGGAGCGATAACACTATATGTCAACAAGAGGAGGATTACACACTCACCTCACACTCTCTGTCTCTCTATACTGCTTATTCTCTCTCACTGACGGGTGTTGCTCTCTCTCTCTCTCTCTCTCTCTCTCTCTCTCTGTGTGATGACTCTCTCAGATTGGTCTCTCAGATTGCTCTTATTATCTCTCAACCAAGTAGCTCCATTTATACATATTGAGGCACTCTGTCATTAGCCACCACCTACCCTTCCACTAGCTAGTGGGGTAGGTGGAGTGGAAGAACCACCTTCAAGTAGGGTTGATATCAGTCGAAATCCAACACGAGCAATAGTGGGAGAGGGGAAAAAAAATACCAAGTTACAATCGAACCTTTTTCAAGTGAAAGATACCAAACATCAGAACATACATGTCGCAGAATAGCACAACCCCCATGAAAAACAGCATCAGCAATTTGGCTGATATCACTCTTCTCAATCCTCGATGGAAATTAAAAGAATAAATGAAAATAAAATAAAATATCCAAACTACATGATGTAAATATAGGTAAGTATACCTGACGGAAGCCTAGATTGTCATTATAGTGCACTATCATTTCCCTATAGAATTGAGTAACTTCAACAGCAGTACTTTCGCGTGGAACATGCCCATCCCTTTGGCCAAACAAATATTTATCTTTCTCAATTTTAGCAAACACCCTTTGCTCAGCATTGCCCGGGGGAGGAATGTTAGAACTCCAATTAGGAATATATTTCATTACATAAGCATCCAAAAAGATTCCATCAAACAGTTTATGACCATGCACAATATCCCACAACTTCATTACAATTTTCTTTTTCTGTGTACCATTCCAAAATGAAAAATCGTCCCACAGCCAACAGATATCCAGTTTTTCACCAAAACACAAATGAACAAAGGATTAATTAGGCAAAACTACACAACGGCAAAATGTTAAAAAAAAATAACATATTTAACTTACTGATATTTTTTGTCCCGCAAGTCCTTCATAAAAAGGGAAAACTCGTTTGAAAGCCCCTGGTCTTTGAAATGACTTTGCAGCCGTCCCCATTGCAAATCATTACCCTCTATATAAGGCTTAACTTTAACTTTAGCCGTCAAAGAGTGAAATTCCCAATGTCTTTGAATTTTCCTTTATAAGGCTCTGCAAAAAAAATCGAAATTTCAGAGATACATTTCAAAAAACATAACCAAATGAAATGAAAATAAAGAATGAGTTACAATATACCATTACTATGTATGGCGTTTTTTACCCAAATAAGTTTGGCCTTTTGGTTCACGACCGAGATTCCATCTAACAATCTAGTAGAGTAGTAGCCCAAAAAATATATTTTGCGTAATGCCATGTTAATATCACTAAATAGAGGCATTACTTTGGGTTGAATGCAACTCCACCAATCCTCGATGGGGCAGGACTTTTCAGATCAACTTCTGTATTCAGAAAGGACATAGAAGAAAATATCTTGTTCGATTCTTTCTAGTAAAACTCTTTTGTCATCAACAAAGTAACCCTCTACAATGGAACTCCCTTTGCAAATCCGCAATGCTGCTAGGTAATCCATTGCTTTGCGATTATTTTCGAAGTCAAAGTTACTGAACGACATTTCAAAATCTTCAATTAGAGGGCTAGAAAAAGAAGTTTTTCCATATTCAAATTAACCTTGACGACCTTGCAGTAGATAAAAAATTTTAGCTCCTTTACTAGATGGGTCTGGAAATTCTTCCCTAGACCGTGACTGACACGTGCCACTGACGTGGCAAACAGGTGGCGCTGACTGTGCACTGACGTGGCCGTCTTCCTCCTTGAGACGCGCTTGCACGTTCGCGCATGGGATTGTGCGCCGGCTACTTGAACGGCTCTTGCAAGCGCGTGATGAGACTCGTGTTCGCGCGCTTTCTTTGGGTGGCGCGTGCAGGTGCATGGCTGGGCTTCTGGGACTCTTCTTTGCAGTTCCAGACTCCTCTCCTCCAGAGCTTCCTTCTGGTTTAGTCAAAAGTGGATTTTAGTCACTTCGAAATCTGGGCACTTTTTGAAAAAACTCGATTTTTCACCACCCGGGCTCTGATACCACTTGTTGGGGATCGGGGGTACACCAGGAGACACAAACAAGCAATAACACAAGAGTTTTAACGTGGTTCGGCAAACCGGCCCACGTCTACAGGAGCGATAACACTGTATATCAACATGAGGAGGATTACACACTCACCTCACACTCTATGCCTCTCTATTTATCATATTTTCTATCGCTCACATGTTTTTCTTTCTCTCTGATAGCTTTCTTAGATTGCTCTTATTATCTCTCATTCGAGTACCTCAATTTATATATATTGAGGTCACCACCTGCCCCTTCCACTAGCTAGTGGGGTAGGTGGGGTAGAAGAACCACCTTCAAGGTGGGTTGATATGTGTTAAAATCCAACACGAGCAACAGCAGAGAGAGGGGGGAAAAATACCAAGTTATAATCGATTCTTTTTCAAGTGAAGGATACCAAACATCATGTCGCAGAATAGCACAAGCACCATGAAAAACAGCATCAGCAATTTGGCTGATATCACTCTTTTCAATCCTCGACTGTAATTAAAAGAATAAATCAAAATAAAATAAAATAAAATATCCTAACGACATGAGGTAAATATAAGTAAGTATATCTGACGGAAGTTTAGATTCTCATTATAGTGCACTATCATTTCCCTATAGAATCGAGTAACTTCAACAACAGTACTTTCACGTAGAACATGCCCATGCCTTTGGCCAAACAAATATTTATCTTTCTCAATTTCAGCAAACACCCTTTGCTCAGCATTGCCCGGAGGAGGAATGTTAGAACTCCAATTAGGAATATATATCATTACATAAGTATCCAAAATGATTCCATCAAACTGTTTACAACCATGCACAATATCCCACAACTTCATTATAATTTTTTTTTTCTGAGTACCGTTCCAAAATGAAGAATCATCCGACAGCAAACAGATATCCACTTTTTCACCAAAACACAAATGAACAAAAGACTAATTAGTCAAAACTACACAAGGACAAAATATTAAAAAGAAATAACATATTTAACTTGCTGATATTTTTTGTCCGCAAGTCCTTCATAAAAAGGGAAAACGCGTTCGAAAGCCGCTGGTCTCTGAAATAACTTTGCAGCTGTCCCCATTGGAAATCGTTACCCTCTCTATGAGGCTTAACTATAACTTCAGCCATCAAAGAGTGAAATTCCCAATGTCTTTGAATTTTGCATTGTAAAGCTCTGCAAAAGGATTGAAATTTCAGAGATGCATTTCAAAACACATAACCAAAAGAAATGAAAATAAAGAATGAGTTACAATATACCATTACTATGTATGGCCTTTTTGACCCAAATAAGTTTGGCCTTTTGGTTCACGACCGAGATTCGATCTAATAATCTAGTAGAGCAGTAGCCCAAAGAATATATTTTGTGTAGTGCCATGTTAATATCACTAAATAGAGGCATTACTTTGGGCTGAATTTAACTCCACCAATCCTCGATGGGGTAGGACCTTTCAGACCAACTTCTGTATTCAGAATCGATATAGGAGAAAATAGCTTGTTTGATTCTTTCAAGTAAAGCTCTTTTGTCAACAACAAAATAACCCTCTAGAATGGAACACCCTTTGCAAATCCTCTATGATGCCAGGTAATCCATTGCTTTGAGAATATTTTCGAAGTCAAAACTACTGAACGAGATTGCAAAATCTTCAACTAGAGGGCTGGAAAAAGTAGTTTTTCCCATGTTGAAATTCACCTTGACGACCTTGCAATAGATAAAAAATTTCAGCTCCTTTACTAGATGGGTCTAGAAATTCTTCCTCAGACTGTGACGAACACGTGTCACTGACGTGGCAGGTGACGTGGCAAAACAGGTGGCGTTGACATGGCCCTCCTTTACCTTGAGACGCACGTGCAGTGCCTGTCCACGTGTGGGATAGTGCGCCGGCTACTTGAACGGCTCGTGGAGGCGCGTGATGAGACTGGTGTTCACGCGCTTCCATTGGGTGGCACGTGTGGGCGTGTGGCTGGGTTTCTGGGACTCTTCATTGGGGTCGCAGACTCCTCTCCTCCAGTGCTTCCTCCTGGTATGCTCGAAAGTGGATTTCAGTCATTTCGAAATCTGGCCACTTTTGGAAAAAATTCGATTTTTCACCCCCCGGGCTCTGATACCACTTGTTGGGGATCGGAGGCACACTAAGAAACAAAAACAAGCGATAACACAACAGTTTTAACGAGGTTCGGCAAACCGACCTACGTCCATGGGAGCGATAACACTATATATCAACAAGAGGAGGATTACACACTCACCTCACACTCTCTGTCTCTTTATATAGCTTATTCTCTCTCACTCATAGGTATTGCTCTCTCTGATAGCTCTCTCAGATTGTTCTCTCAGATTGCTCTTATTACCTCTCAACCGAGTACCACAATTTATACATATTGAGGCACTCCGTCATTGGTCACCACCTACCGCTTCCAGTAGCTAGGGGGGTAGGTGGAGTAAAAGAACCACCTTCACGATGGGTTGATATGTGTTGAAATCCAACACGAGCAATAGCGGAGAGCGGGGGAAAAAAATGCCAAGTTACAATCGAACCTTTTTGAAGTGAAGGATACCAAACATCTGCACATGCATGTCGCAGAATAGCACAAGCACCATTAAAAAAAGCATCAGCAATTTGGCTAATATCACTCTTCTCAATCCTCGACTGTAATTAAAAGACTAAATGAAAATAAAATAAAATATCCAAACTACATGAGGTAAATATAAGTATACCTGACGGAAGTTTAGATTGTCATTATAGTGCACTATTATTTCCCTATAGAAACGAATAATTTCAACAGCAGTACTTTCGTGTAGAACATGCCCATGCCTTTGGCCAAACAAATATTTATCGTTCTCAATTTTAGCAAACACCCTTTGCTCAGCATTGCTTGGAGGAGGAACGTTAGAACTCCAATTACGAATATATTTCATTACATAAGCATCCAAAATGATTCCATCAAGCAGTTTACGACCATGCACATTATCCCATAACTTCATTATAATTTTTTTTTCTGAGTACCGTTCCAAAATGAAGAATCATCCAACAGAAAAAGGGGATATCCACTTTTTCACAAAAACACAAATGAACGAATGATTAATTAATCAAAACTACACAAGGACAAAATATTAAAAAGAAATAACATATTTAACTTATATTTTTTGCCCTGCAAGTCCTTCATAAAAAGGGAAAACTCATTCGAAAGCCCCTGGTCTCTGAAATAACTTTGCAGCCCTCCCTATTGGAAATCATTACTCTCCTTATAAGGCTTAACTATAATTTTAGCCATCAAAGAGTGAAAAAACCCAATGTCTTTGAATTTTGTATTATAAAGCTCTGCAAAAAGAATTGAAATTTCAGAAATGAATTTCAAAAAACATAACCAAATAAAATGAAAATAAAGAATGAGTTACAATATACCATTACTATGTATGGCCTTTTTGACCTAAATAAGTTTGGCCTTTTGGTTCACGACCGAGATTTGATCTAACAATCTAGTAGAGTAGTAGCCCAAAGAATATATTTTGCATAATGCCATGTTAATATCACAAAATAGAGGCATTACTTTGGGTTGAATGTAACTCCACCAATCCTTGATGGGGTTGGACTTTTCAGATCAACTTTTGTATTCAGAATCGACATAGGAGAAAATATCTTGTTTGATTCTTTCAACTAAAACTCTTTTGTCATCAACAAAATAACCCTCTACAATGGAACTCCCTTTGCAAATCCTTAATGCTGCCAGGTAACCCATTGCTTTTCGATTATTTTCGAAGTCAAAGCTATAGAACGACATTGCAAAATCATCAATTAGCGGGATGGAAAAAGAAGTTTTTTCCATATTGAAATTCACCTTGACAACCTAGCAATAGATATAAAATTTCAGCTCCTTTACTAGATGGGTCTGGAAAGTCTTCCTCAAACCGTGACTGACACGTGTCACTGACGTGGCAGGTGACGTGGGAAACAGGTGGCGCTGACGTGGCGTTGATGTGGCCATCTTCCTCCTTGAGACGTGCGTGCAGCGCCTGTCCACGCGTGGGATTGCGCGCCGACTACTTGAACGGCTCGTGGAGGCGCGTGATGAGACTGGTGTTCACGTGCTTCCTTTGGGTGGCGCATGTAGGCGCGTGGCTGGGCTTCTGGCACTCTTCATTGCAGTTCCAGACTCCTCTCCGCCAGAGTTTCCTCCAGGTACGCTCGAAAGTAGATTTCAGTCACTTTGAAATTTGGGCACTTTCGGAAAAAACTTCATTTTTCACCACCCGGGCTCTGATACCACTTGTTAGGGATCGGGAGTACACCAGGAAACACAAACAATCAATAACACAAGAGTTTTAACGTGGTTCGGCAAACCGGCCTACGTCCACAGGAGCGATAACACTATATATCAACAAGAGGAGGATTCCACACTCATCTCACACTCTCTGTCTCTCTATATAGCTTATTCTCTCTCACTCACAGGTATTGCTCTCTCTCTAATAGCTCTCTCAAATTTCTCTCTCGGATTGCTCTTATTATCTCTCAACTGAGTACCTCAATTTATACATATTGAGGCACTCCGTCATTGGTCACCACCTACCCCTTCCACTAGCTAGTGGGGTAGGTGGAGTGGAGGAACCACCTTCAAGGTGGGTTGATATGGGTTGAAATCCAACACGGGCAATAGCGGAGAGAGGGGCAAAAAAATGCCAAGTTAAAATCGAACCTTTTTCAAGTGAAGGATACCAAACATCAACACATGCACATCGAAGAATAGCACAATCACCACAAAAAACAGCATTAGCAATTTGGCTGATATAGCTCTTCTCAATCCTCGACTGTAATTAAAAGAATAAATCAAAATAAAATAAAATATCCAAACTACATTAGGTAAATATAAGTCAGCATACCTGACGGAAGTTTAGATTGTTATTATAGTGCACTATCATTTCCCTATAGAATCGAGTAACTTCAATAGCAGTACTTTCGCGTGGAACATGCCCATGCCTTTGGCCAAACAATATTTATCTTTCTCAATTTTAGCAAACAGCCTTTGCTCAGCATTGCCCGGATGGGGAATGTTAGAACTCAAATTAGGAATATATTTCATTACATAAGCATCCAAAATGATTCCATCAAACAGTTTACGACGATGCACAATATCCCACAACTTCATTATAATTTTTTTTTTCTGAGTTCATTCCAAAATGAAGAATCGTCGAACAGCCAACAGATATCCACTTTTTCACAAAAACACAAATGAACGAAAGATTAATCAGTCAAAACTATACAAGGACAAAATATTAAAAAGAAATAACATATTTAACTTACTTATATTTTTTGTCCTGCAAGTCCTTCATAAAAAGGAAAAACTCGTTCGAAAGCCCCCAGTCTCTGAAATAACTTTGCAGCCATCCCTATTGGAAATCACTACCCTCCTTATAAGGCTTAACTATAACTTCAGCCTTCAAAGAGTGAAAATCCCCAATGTCTTTGAAGTTTGCTCTATAAAGCTCTGCAAAAAAAATTAAAATTTCTGAGATGCATTTCAAAAAACATAACCAAATAAAATGAAAATAAAGAATGAGTTACAATATACCATTACTATGTATAGCCTTTTTGACCCAAACAAGTTTGGCCTTTTGGTTCACGACCGAGATTCGATCTAACAATCCAGTAGAGCAATAGCCCAAAGAATATATTTTGCGTAATGCCATGTTAATATCACTAAATAGAGGCATTACTTTGGGTTGAATGTAACTCCACCAATCCTCGATGGGGCGGGACTTTTCAGACCAACTTCTGTATTCAGAATCGACATAGGAGAAAATATCCTGTTTGATTCTTTCAAGTAAAACTCTTTTGTAATCAACAAAATAACCCTCTACAATGGAACTCCCTTTGCAAATCCTCAATTCTGCCAGGTAATCCATTGCTTTGCGATTATTTTAGAAGTCAAAGCTACAAAACGACATTGCAAATCTTCAATTAAAGGGCTTGAAAAAGAAGTTTTTCTGAAATTCACCTTAATGACCTTTGCAGTAGATATAAAATTTTAGAAGTCAAAGTTTTTCTGAACTCCCTTTACAAATCCTCAATTCTGCCAGGTAATCCATTGCTTTGCGATTATTTTAGAAGTCAAAGCTACAAAACGACATTGCAAAATCTTCAATTAGAGGGCTTGAAAAAGAAGTTTTTCTGAAATTCACCTTAATGACCTTTGCAGTAGATATAAAATTTGAACTCCTTTACTAGATGGGTCTGGAAATTCTTCCTCAGACCGTGACTGACACGTGTCACTGACGTGGCAGGTGACGTGGCAAACAGGTGGCGCTGACGTGGCCGTCTTCCTCCTTAAGACGCGCGTGTAGCACCTGTCCACGTGTGGGATTGCGTGCCAACTACTTGAACGGCGCGTAGAGACGCGTGATGAGACTGGTGTTCACGCACTTCCATTGGGTGGCGCGTGTGGGCGCGTGGCTGGGCTACTGGGACTCTTCATTGCAGTTCCAGACTCCTCTCCTCCAGTGCTTCTACCTGGTATGCTCGAAAGTGGATTTCAGTCACTTCAAAATCTGGGCACTTTCGGAAAAAACTCGATTTTTCACCACTCAGGCTCTGATACCACTTATTGGGGATCGGGGGCACAGTAGGAAACAATAACAATCAATAACACAAGAGTTTTAACGTGGTTCTGAAAAGTGGCCTACGTCCACGGGAACGATAACACTATATATCAACAAGAGGAGGATTACACACTCACCTCACACTCACTGTCTCTCTATATAGCTTATTCTCTCTCAGTCACAGGTATTGCTCTCTTTCTGATAGCTCTCTCAGATTGCTCTTATTATCTCTCAACCAAGTAGCTTAATTTATAAATATTGAGGCACTCCTTCATTAGTCACCATATACCCCTTCCACTAGCAAGTGGGGTAAGTAGAGTGGAAGAGCCACCTTCAAGTTGGGTTGATATGGGACAAAATCCAACACGAGCAACAGTGGAGAGAGGGGAAAAAAATACCAAGTTACAATCAAACCTTTTTCAAGTGAAGGACACCAAACATCAGCACATGCACGTCGCAGAATAACACGACCACCATGAAAAACAGTATCAGCAATTTGGCTGATATCACTCTTCTCAATCCTCGACTGTAATTAAAAGAATAAATCAAAATAAAATAAAATATCCAAACCACATGAGGTAAATATAAGTATACCTGATGGAAGTTTAGATTGTCATTATAGTGCACTATCATTTCCCTATAGAATTGAGTAACTTCAACAGCAGTACTTTCGTGTGGAACATGCCCATGCCTTTGGCCAAACAAATATTTATCTTTCTCAATTTTAGCAAACAGCCTTTGCTCAGCATTGCCCGGAGGAGGAATGTTAGAACTCCAATTAGGAATATATTTCACTACATAAGAATCCAAAAAGATTCCATCAAACAGTTTATGACCATGCACAATATCCCACAACTTCATTATAATTTTTTTTTCCCGGAGTACCATTACAAAATGAAGAATCATCCAATAGCCAACAGATATCCACTTTGTCACCAAACCACAAATGAACAAAAGATTAATTAGGCAAAACTACAAAAGGACAAAATATTAAAAAGAAATAACATATTTAACTTACTGATATTTTTTGTCCCGCACGTCCTTCATAAAAAGGAAAAACTCATTTGAAAGCCCCTGGTCTCTGAAATAACTTTGCAGCCGTCCCTATTGGAAATCATTACCCTCTCTATAAGGCTTAACTTTAACTTCAGCCGTCAAAGAGTGAAATTCCCAATGTTTTTGAATTTTGCTTTACAAAGCTCTGCAAAAAGAATTGAAATTTCAGAGATGCATTTCAAAAAACATAACCAAATAAAATGAAAATAAAGAATGAGTTACAATATACCATTACTATCTATGGCCTTTTTGACCCAAATAAGTTTGGCTTTTTGGTTCACGACCGAGATTCCATCTAACAATCTAGTAGAGTAGTAGCCCAAAAAATATATTTTGCCCAATGCCATGTTAATATCACTAAATATAGGCATTACTTTGGGTTAAATTTAACTCCACCAATCCTCGATGGGGCAGGACTTTTCAGACCAACTTCTGTATTAAGAATCGACATAGGAGAAAATATCTTATTTGATTTTTTCAAGTAAAACTCTTTTGTCATTAACAAAATAACCCTTTACAATGGAACTCCCTTTGCAAATCCTCAATGCCGGCAGGTAATCCATTGCTTTGCGATTATTTTCGAAGTCAAAGCTACTGAACGACATTGCAAAATCTTCAATTAGAGGGTGGGAAAAAGAAGTTTTTCCCATATTCAAATTCACCTTGACGACCTTGCAGTAGATATAAAATTTCAGCTCCTTTACTAGATGGGTTTGGAAATTTGTCCTCAAACCGTGACTGACACGTGTCACTGACGTGGCAGGTGACGTGGCGAATAGGTGGCGCGGACGTGGCCGTTTTACTTCTTGAGACGTACGTGCAGCGCGTGTCTGCACGTGGGATTGCGCGCCAGCTACTTGAACGTCGTGTGGAGGCGCATGATGAGACTGGTGTTCACGCGCTTCCTTTGGGTGGCGCGTGTGGGCGCATGGATGGGCATATGGGACTCTTCTTTGCAGTTCTAGGCTCCTCTCTTCCAGAGCTTCCTCCTGGTATGGTCGAAAGTGGATTTCAGTCACTTTGAAATCTGGGCACTTTCTGAAAAAACTCGATTATTCACCACCCGGGCTCTGATACCACTTGTTGGGGATCGGGGGCACACCAGGAAACACAAACAAGCAATAACACAAGAGTTTTAACGTGGTTCGGCAAACCGGCCTACGTCCACGGGAGCGATAACACTATATACCAACAAGAAGAGGATTGCACACTATACTCACACTCTCCGTTTCTCTGTATAGCTCATTCTCTCTAACTTACAGGTCTTGCTCTCTCTCTGATAGCTCTCTTAGATTGCTCTTATTATCTCTCAACCGGGTAGCTCAATTTGTACATATTAAGGCACTCCTTCATTGGTCACCACCTACGCTTTCCACTAACTAGTGGGGTATGTGGAGTGGAAGAACCACCTTGAAGGTAGGTTGATATGAGTTGAAATCCAACACGAGCAACAGTGGAGAGAGGGGAAAAAAAGGCCAAGTTACAATCGAACCTTTTTCTAGTGAAGGATACCAAACATCAACACATGCACATCGCAGAATAGCACAAGCACCATGAAAAACTGCATCATTAATTTGGCTGATATCACTCTTCTCAATCCTCGATTGTAATTGAAAGAATAAATAAAATAAAATAAAATACCCAAACTACATGAGGGAAATATAAATAAGTATACCTAACGGAAGTTTAGATTGTCATTATAGTGCACTATCATTTTCCTATAGAATCGAGTAATTCAACAGTAGTACTTTCGCGTGGAACATGCCCATGCCTTTGGCCAAACAAATATTTATCTTTCTCAATTTTAGAAAACACCCTTTGGTCAGCATTGCCCAGAGGAGGAATGTTAGAACCCCAATTAGGAATATATTTCATTACATAAGCACCCAAAATGATTCCATCAAACTGTTTACGACGATGCACAATACCCCACAACTTCATTATAATTTTTTTTTCTAAGTACCGTTCCAAAATGAAGAATCGTCTAACAGCCAATAGATTTCCACTTTTTCACTAAAACACAAATGAACAAAAGATTAATTAGTCAAAACTACACGAGGACAAAATATTAAAAAGAAATAACATATTTAACTTTCTTATATTTTTTGTCCCGCAAGTCCTTCATAAAAATGGAAAACTCATTCGAAAGCCCCTGGTCTCTGAAATAACTTTGCAGCCGTCCCTATTGGAAATCATTACCCTCCCAATAAGGCTTAACTCTAACTTCAGCCATCAAAGAGTGAAAATCCCCAATGTCTTTGAATTTTGCATTATAAAGTTCTGCAAAAAAAAATTGAAATTTCAGAGATGCATTTCAAAAAACATAACCAAATAAATTGAAAATAAAGAATGAGTTACAATATACCGTTACTATGTATGGCCTTTTTGGCCCAAATAAGTTTGGCCTTTTTGTTCATGACCGAGATTCCATCTAACAATCTAGTAGAGCAGTAGCCCAAACAATATATTTTGCGTAATGCCGTGTTAATATCACTAAATACAAGCATTACTTTGGGTTGAATGTAACTCCACCAATCCTCGATGGGGCAGGATTTTTTAGACCAACTTCTGTATTCCGAATCGACATAGGAGAAAATATCTTGTTTGATTCTTTCAAGTAAAACTTTTTTGTCATCAAGAAAATAACGCTCTACAATGGAACTCCCTTTACAAATCCTCAATGCTGTTAAGGAATCCATTGCTCTGCGATTATTTTCGAAGTGAAAGCTGCTGAACAACATTGCAAAATCTTCAGTTAGAGGGCTGGAAAAAGAAGTTTTTCCCATATTGAAATTCACTTTGACGACCTTGCAGTAGATATAAAATTTCAGCAACTTTACTAGATTGGTCTAGAAATTCTTGCTCAGACCGTGACTGACACATGTCATTGACGTGGCAGGTGACGTGGCAAATAGGTGGCGCTGACGGGCAGACACGTGGTACTGACTGTGCGCTGACGTGGCCGTCTTTCTCCTTGAAACGCACGTGCAGTGTGTGTCCACGCGTGGGATTGGACGCCGGCTACTTGAACGACGCATGGAGGCGCGTGATGAGACTGGTGTTCATGCGCTTCCTTTGGGTGGCGTGTGTGGGCACGTGGTTGGGCTTCTAGGACTCTTCTTTGCAGTTCCAGACTCCTCTCCTCTAGAGCTTCCTCTTGGTATGCTCGAAAGTGAATTTCAGTCACTTCGAAATCTGGCCACTTTCGGAAAAAACTCTATTTTTCACCACCCGGGCTCTAATATCACTTGTTGGGTATCGGGGGCACACCAGGAAATACAAACAAGCAATAACACAAGAGTTTTAACGTGGTTTGGCAAACCGGCCTACGTCCACGGGAGCGATAACCCTATATATCAAGAAGAGGAGGATTACACACTCACCTCACACTCTCTGTCTCTCCATATAGCTTATTCTCTTTCACTCACAGGTATTGCTCTCTCTCTGGTAGCTCTCTCAGATTGCTCTTGTTATCTCTCAACAGAGTACCTCAATTTGTACATATTAAAGCACTCCTTCATTGGTCACCACCTACCCCTTCCACTAGCTAGTGGGGTATGTGGAGTGGAAGAACCACCTTCAAGGTGGGTTGATATGGGTTGAAATCCAACACGAGCAACAGTGGAGAGAGGGGAAAAAAAATGCCACGTTACAATCGAACCTTTTTCAAGTGAAGGATACCAAACATCAACACATGCACGTCGCAGAATAGCACAAGCAATATGAAAAACAGCATCAGCAATTTGGCTGATATCACTCTTCTCAATCCTCGACTGTAATTAAAAGAATAAATCAAAATAAAATAAAATATCCAAACTACACGAGGTAAATATACGTAAGTATAACTGACGGAAGTTTAGATTGTCATTATAGTGCACTGTCATTTCCCTATAGAATCGAGTAACTTCAACAGCAATACTTTCGCGTGGAATGTGCCCATGCCTTTGGCGAAACAAATATTTATCTTTCTCAATTTTAGCAAATGCCCATTGCTTTGTATTGCCCGGAGGAGGAATGTTAGAACTCCAATTAGGAATATATTTCATTACATAAGCATCCAAAATGATTTCATCAAATAGTTTATGACTATAGACACCCCATTTTTGACCGACCTTAAGACTCAGACGTCATCAATTGCGCGCTCGGTGATAGTGCATGTTGTGCTCGTTTCGAGGTTTTGGAGTTTTGGTTGAATGCCTTGCCTCCAGAACTATGAACTCTTTGTGCTTTGGCTCGGTTTGTGGACCAAGCCTTGTTTCCCTTCCCTGGAGGGAAGGAGTGGTCTGTTGACCACCTTTTTGTGGTCGTAGACCACTTTTTGTTCTTGGAGACTAGTTTCTGGTTTTTAGAGTCTTCGGCCGGACGCCTTGTCTCAAGACTGCTTAACATTCTCCGTTTGGCTTGGTTTTTGAACCATGCCTTGTTACCTCTTCCTAGGGGGACACTGTGGTTTGGGAGACCACTTTTGTGGTCGTAGACCACTTTTGGTGCCGGTAGACTAGTTTTTGAGGCTCCCGGCTGCGTGCCTTGTCTCCAAGACTTTCGTCTTGCATCCGTTTTGGTTTGTTTTTGGTACAAACCTTGTTTTCCTTGTTTGGAAGGTGGTACAAGGGTGGGAGACCAGTTCTTCCCCTTGGAGACCACTTTTCTTCCTGGCAGCCAGTTTTCTGGTTAGGCAACTGGTTTTCTTTGTCTTTGGACTACCTTTTCTAGTCGGCCACCACAGCACTAGCTTGTTTTCAGTGTACAGACTACCTCCCACCATGGTCGGCCAGTTTTATTTTTGGGAGACTACTTGTGGTGGTCAGCCGACCACTACAAGTAGCTTGAAGTGGTCGGCAGCTTTTCATCACCTTTTTGGAGATATTTTTAGGCCAACTGTTACAGCTGGAAGGCACAGAAGCCATCGTGTATGGAGGGATGGCTTTAGGTCAAAAGCTTATCCAAGAAGCTTGTTGCTTGTTCTCTATAAGAGAGAACCTCCCCCTTTCTCCTCTAGGTTCAGTTTTTGGTGCTTAAGAGATATACATATATCTTTGTATCTATCTTGCATCTTCTCTTCATTTTTGTGTTCAAAAGTGCATTTTCATCATACTATTGCACACAAACACACACTCAAACATCATACTCTTGTTGCTGAGGCTCTTTCAGGTTGGTTTTGGGGTCTTTGCACTGGTTTTGATCAAGGAAGGTTGCTAGAGTTACTGCTTTAAAGGGGTTCTACAAGGGTGAGTTTCTACCCTCTTGAACCTTGCTTTTTGCTTAAGCTTTTAGCCCTACTTGCATGCTATTTTTGGCTTGACTTCCTACTGAAAAAAGTTTTGATTTTTAGTCCTTAGCATGTTTGTTTAAGGTCCCTTTTGTATTGGGGGTGGTCCACCCTCTCTTAGGCCTTGTTTGGCCTTGTTTTGAACCTTCATTTTAAGCTATTGGGATCACCTTGTTTTGGCCTTCTCACCACTGAAACTCAGAGGGATTTTAGTGGTGGAAATGGTGTTTTAAGGTCCCAAATAGGAAAGGGTCATCCCCTCTCCTTGTGTTCTTGAATGCTTGCTTCATTTGCCTCATGTTTGAGCATGTTTGTTAAGCTTGTGTTGGCTCCATCTTAGCATGTATTTGGGGGTTATTTTGGCATGGCATACCACTGTTTTAACTTGGTTTTGTCACCTCATGCATGCTTAGTACACTTGTAGTGTAAATCTTACAAGCTAGCTTTGTGTGCTTCATGAAGTAGCATGTCTTTCTAGCTTGTTTTGGGGCCATTTCAGTAGGGTTTTGATGTTGTTTTACCATGTTATACCTCTGTTTTGACTTGGTTTGGTTGGCTCATGCATGCTCTATGCACTTGTAGTGTAATTCCATGAACTAGCCTAATGTGTATCATGCTTTAGATCATCATTCTAGCATGCTTTTGGCTTAACTCTAAGAAGCTTTTGTCCATGTTTTAGCATGATCTAGCTCTGATTTGTGTTGTTTTGGTCATGCATGCCATGCTTTGTATAGCTATAGTGCATTTTAGCTTGTTAGCTTTGTGTATCAAGTCCACTAGCATGCATTGCTTGGCCTACTTGAATGATTTGGCATCATTTGTTATGAGATTTCAGTGCATGTTTCATTGTCATACACTCACATCTTTCACTCTTTCCATGCTTGGAAAGGTTGGTCCTTTATGCCTTAACATGAGCCATTGTGTATGCCTTCATGCCTAAGCTTGCGAGCTATCATTTCAATGTGTTTTTTTGGGTTATTTTGTCATGATATAACTCTGATTTTTGTTGGCGAAGCCATCTCATGCTTGGTCTTGGTAGGTGTAGTATAATCCACGTTATTTGCCTTGCATTCATCATGCCTTATGCCCTTCATGCTAGCTTGTTTTGGCTTCCTTCCATGCACGTTTTAGACTCATTTTGACATGTTCTAGGACTTTTTTGGATTTCCTTGACCATATGCTTCATGTTTTGTATAGTTGTAGCATAAATGCCTATGCTAGCTTTGAGCTTTGGGTACCATAGCATGCTTCATTTGTGTTGTGTACATGATTTGGCATCATTTAACATGACATTTCAAAGCATATAGTATTGCTATATTCCCATTTCTTCCACCCTTTGAGTGTCTCCAAGGGTTGTGCATTTGTTATGTAATGACCCGGAACTGTATGATTTAATTATTGGTAATTAATGATGTGTTAGTATAAATTAATTGAAGAATACCTGTTTGATTTAGAAAATTATCTGTTAAGACCATGACTTCGGGATTGAAATTGACAGCCGTAATGGCTTCAGAAAACGAAATTGAACATGTCTATGTGATACCGGGAATTTCTAGAACTATTTGCGAAATTAAATTGAGGATTGAAATCGTTAAGCCTTGTTTGGCTCACGTTTTTGGCTCAAATTGATTTTTATGGTGTATATGTTATATATAGATAAGGATAGACTTTGTTGACTCATTTGACTCAAAAACCAAAGAGAGAAATATCTGGGAGAGAGAAGAGAGAGAAAATCGTGAGAAGAGAGGAGCAAGGGAAAGGAAGAGGAAGAAAGGGAGAACCAAGGGAGAAGAAAGGGAAATCAAGTCTAGTTCCTCCAAATCAAAGATCAAGGTAAGATTTTCATGAAATTGATTGTTGCTCTTTGACCTCTAGAATGTTGAACTCCAGATTATGGCTTTAAAATGATATGATTTATGGTTTATTGGCATTTTTGAGGGTGACCTCCATGGAAGTATGAAATGAAGCTTAAATGTGTATGTTCATGGTTTTTCATCTTAATTCATGGGTTTGATCTTGCTAATGATCCATATGGGTTTTGAATTGAAGTTTTGATGTTGATTTAAGATGAGTTTCAAGTATTTTGGGTTATGAAATTCATGTAATGGAAAGTGATTTTGTAAAGAGGAAAATGGAAGCTTGGAGAAGAACCAGAAATTCAGAGTTTCGCAGTGTCTGCTCGAGCGGAGGTAAGCCCGCTCGAGCGCAGAAAACACCCTCCCAACAGTTTTGAACATTTTCTTCAGTACGCTCGAGCGGCCAAAGTGGCGCTCGAGCGGGTAGGCCTTTTTCCAGGAAAATTTTGGGGAAGTTGCATACTTGTTTTTACCACGTTAATTGTATCATTTAGCATCTTCAGCATGTAATGAACATGAAATGAAGTAAAGAACGAATGTAATGGCATGAATTAAAGTAAAGAAAAGGAAAGAAAAGCATGAATGGTTTAATGTATGATGATAATGAATGTTAAGGAATGTTTTATAATGTCAATTGCAGGACAAACCTCGAAGACCGTGCAACCGGTATTGGAAACCCACTGTGAGTAACATTTCTGTAAAGTTATGTTATTATGAACTATGTTTAAAAGTGATATGATATGTTCTGAAAGGTGATTTTAAACTGTGAACGAATGTCCTAATTTGCAAATCTAGTATGGCATCCATAGATAGTTAGGTCATGGGTGCGACATGAACATGCAGGCCCATGATGTGATCAGTCATGGGTTAGGGCATGAAGATGAAGGCCCATGGCCAGTCACGAGATCTCGTAGACTGTTAGACTGTTTAATTGATAGACTGTTATGAAAGGTTATGAAAGGTTCTGTGGATTATGCCATTAATGACTATTGACTGTTTATGACTGTAAATATGAAATGTTGGAATTCGTTCACTAACCCTTTACTTTAATGTTACTTGCTGAGCTTAGCTCATTGTTTGTATTTATGTATTATAGGTGAGCATTCAGGTAGCCAAGCCTAGGCGGAGTCTCGAGTTGAGCCGCCGTTTTGAAGCCTAACCAGGAGTTTTGCATGCCTCCGAGCTGGGGCTAGGCCTGGAAGGCCGTGAGAGAGTTTTGTCTTTTTGTTATTTGTAGCTTGTACTTATGTGATGTTATGGATCTTGTTATGTAACATAGTGGGTATTTATTATTTTTGGACATGTATATACACTTGTTCATATAAATGCACAGCTCTTGGACTATAGTTTTTGCATGTGCTTCCGCGAGCCCTTTTTTTTATTTATGTTACGTATAGAAAGGCCTGTGGTAATCTAGGATTACTGGCCGGTCTCGTTACCAAACTTCTAGGGGCGAGTTTGGGGCGTGACATGTTACCTTGTTTGTGGCTTAGCTTGTATGCCATCTTGCCTAGGCCTTTGAGCCTCCATCTCAACATGTTTTGGTCTTTGTTTAGACCTATTTGTGCTCTGTCCATAATTGGTTCATGCATTTGTGCCATGTATTGCATGTCCCTAGAGCAGTCCTCTTTGTTAGCTTTAATGCTTAAGGACCTTTGCATGTTATACTTGTATTGTTTGAGTGATTTGGCATCATTTCATACTTTACTTCGGTGTACTTAGTGTTTTTACACCTCCATGTTTATTACTCCTTGAGCACTCTTGAGAGTTGTGCTCTTAGGCCTAGTTGATAAGCCAGTGCATGTGCATGCTTGCCTTGCCCTTTTATGCCTTAGTTTCGTCATTATGGCCTCTGTTTTGGGCATGACTGAGGTCTATCCATATTCAGTTTAAGTCCATTGAGCATTGTGTATGCCATGTTACATTGCATTGTGTATGCCATATTGTTGTTTGTATGCTCATGTTATTTGCATGCTTGTGTTGCATTGCATTATGACTAGCATATTTGTCCCTTGCATGTTGTTTGCATGCTTGTTCCTTGCATGTTGCTTGCATGCTTGTTTTATTGTATTGCATGTTTACATGTTTGAGTTGCATTGCATGTTTGCATGCTTGATGTTACATTGTATTGTGTATGCCATGTTGTTTGCATTGTGTATGCCATATTGTTGTTTGCATGCTCATGTTATTTGCATGCTTGTGTTGCATTGCACTATGACTAGTATATTTGTCCCTTGCATGTTGTTTGCATGCTTGTCCCTTGCATATTTCTTGCATGCTTGTTTTATTGTATTGGATGTTTGCATGTTTGAGTTGCATTGCATGTTTGCATGCTTGATGTTGCATTGCATTGTGTATGCCATGTTGCTTTGCATTTTTTTTGGATTAAGTGTTAGTCCAAACATGAGAAACGAGAGACGTTTCATACTTAAAGAGTAATAAAACGTGCCTCAATTCTCGATTGCCGATGCTCTTGATCATACATGATAGAGTTCAAGGCTTTATGTGTTATGTGTGCATTCATTTCATATTGAATTGTGCAATTTGGCTTCTCGGCCATCATGCATTGAGATGCGTGATTGGTGGCCCGAAGGTCGAGAGCCACACTCCCTTGAGCTTATGAAATGATAGGGAGGGTGGTTTTGCACACATATCTTGCAAATACATTGCCATGGCCCTTCTTGTTCTCTATTGCAACAAATTGGAGTTTGGCAGCAAAAATTGGTCGGCCAACCAGTAACAGTGGCTGGCCGACCACTTTTTCTGGTCTACAGCAAAGAAAAGTGGTCAGCAGGTGGTCTCCCTCATCAGCAACTGGTCGGCCACCCTTCTACAGGTTCCCATGGTGGAGCAAAAGCTATCTGGAGCTTAGTACAGTGTTCTGAGAACAATTGCAAACAGAGGCAAATTGGGGCATCGCGACGGATTTTCGAACGAGGTGACCGAGCATGAATACACTCTTCTCCCTCCGAGGACATCTCTTTATTGCTTTACTTAGCTTCTTTACTTAAGTAGCTAATGTGCTTAGCTATTCAATTTGTGTTGTAATAACTAGTTAGTTAACTTGTTAGTTAATTAGTTTTGTGATGTAATAATTAGTTTAATTAGCTTAAATTAGCTAGTTAGCTTTTCATTCAGACCCTCCGTTGAGAGGGCACAAATGTTGTAATAAGCGTGCGTGTGTGCGATGCATGTCTTCCAACCCCCATTTCTTTCTCCCTTTTACTTACCTGCTTTCGATGGTTAATTTTAGGGCATGTTTCAATTAGCATACTTATGCTTCGCATGCGTGCATTCATTCATCCGTCTTGCATGCACCGGGCTCGGCACATCATACTAACTATGTTGTATTTCAATTCCAATTTGAATACATGTACCAAGTTGCACTTCACATGACATCTTAGGATACCCGAGCCTATCTTAGTTGCATTTTTGCATGTGTTGCATTAGTCATCTTAACATAAACTAGGATCATGCATGATTTCTAACTAGTTCTCTGTTTTGGCTCGGAGTACGCTGTGAGTGTTTACACTTTAGCATACTGCATGAGATGTGTATGTTGCCATGTTAGCATGCTTGCCATGAGGCTAACTACTTAGTCGATTAACTGTATGAATGCCTATGGGTGAAGGTTGGATTACTTGAATTGGAACAATTCATCAAAATTCGCGACTTAGCCTATTTGCGAGTAGCAAACTTTAAACCGTTTTCAAAGAAACGAACATGCAATGTTTTGTTCCAACTTAGGCAATTTAGTCTATACTTGTATGCTATGCGCATCACATAGTAATTCTAGGTTAATAACCGGAATAAGAACGCATGTGTTTTCAAAAACAACATATCATGTTAGTAAAGGCCGATATTTGATCGGGCGAGCGGGGGTGCTCATTGCATAACATTCCCCTCTCGTACCCAAGTTCCCGAGCCGAGGCAACCTTGGTGATGACGGACACATGGCCTTAGGCACGAGTTAGGGTTTCCTAAATTTCCAAAAATAAAACATTTAGGTGGCGACTCTGTATTTGGCAAAGCAGTCCATGTTTGGCACTTCTTTATAAAAATCCGTTTTCCAAAACGATTTGCCAGATTTGGACTCTTTGGTGATTTATCGGTCTCACATTGCACTTTGACAGATTAGATTCAGAACCGTAACACGAGTCTGAACTGTAGTAGCTAAGAACAAATGAATTCGTGCCCTCGCACGCGGACCTGGGAGTTCTCAGGGCGGTCTACAACGACCATGCACAATATCCCACAACTTCATTATAATTTTTTTTTTCTGAGCACCATTCCAAAATGAAGAATAGTCCAACAGCCAACAGATATCCACTTTTTCACCAAAACACAAATGAACAAAAGATTAATTAGTCAAAACTACATAAGGACAAAATATTAAAAAGAACTAACATATTTAACTTACTGATATTTTTTGTCTCGCAAGTCCATAAAAAGGGAAAACTCGTTCGAAAGTCCCTGGTCTCTAAAATAACTTTGCAGCCGTCCCCATTGGAAATCATTACCCTCTCTATAAGGCTTAACTATAACTTCAGCCATCAAAGAGTCAAAATCTCCAATGTCTTTGAATTTTGCATTATAAAACTCTGCAAAAAAAATTGAAATTTCAGAGATGCATTTCAAAAAACATAACCAAATAAAATGAAAATAAAGAATGAGTTAGGATATAAACATTACTATGTATGGCCTTTTTGACCCAAATAAGTTTGGGCTTTTGGTTCATAACCGAGATTCCATCTAACAATCTAGTAGAGTAGTAGCCCAAAGAATATATTTTGCGTAATGCCATGTTAATATCACTAAATAGAGGTATTACTTTGGGTTGAATGTAACTCCACCAATCCTCGATGGGGTAGGACTTTCCAGACCAATTTCTATATTCAGAATCGACATAGGAGAAAATATCTTGTTTGATTCTTTCAAGTAAAACTCTTTTGTCATCAATAAAATAACCCTCTACAGTGGAACTCCCTTTGCAAATCCTCAATGCTACCAGGTAATCCATTACTTTGCAATTATTTTCGAAGTCAAAGCTACTGAACGACATGGAAAAATCTTCAGTTAGAGGGCTAGAAAAAGAAGTTTTTCCGATATTGAAATTCACCTTGACGACCTTGCAGTAGATATAAAATTTCAGCTCCTTTACCAGATGGGTCTGGAAATTCATCCATAGACCGTGACTGACACGTGTCACTGACGTGGCAGGTGACGTAGCAAATAGGTGGCGCTGATGTGGCAGACACGTGGCACTGATTGTGCACTGATGTGGCCGTCTTCCTCTTTGAGACCCGCGTGCAGCATGTGTTTGCGTGTGGGATTGCGCACCGGCTACTTGAATGGCGCGTAGAGGCGCGTGATAAGACTGGTGTTGACGCATTTCCTTTGGGTGGTGGGTGTGGGTGCGTGGCTGGGCTTCTGTGACTCTTCTTTGTCGTTCCGGACTCCTCTCCTCCAGAGCTTTCTCCTGGTATGCTCGAAAGTGGATTTCAGTCACTTCGAAATCTGGGCACTTTTGGAAAAAACTCGATCTTTCACCACTTGGGCTCTGATACCACTTGTTGGGGATCGAGGGCACACCGAGAAACACAAATAAGCAATAACACAAGAGTTTTCACGTGGTTCGGCAAACCGGCCTACGTCCATGGGAGCGATAACAGTATATATCAACTAGAGGTGGATTACACACTCACCTCACACTCTCTGTCTCTCTATATAGCTTATTCTCTCTCACCCACAGTTATTGCTCTTTCTCTGATAGCTCTCTCAAATTGCTCTTATTATCTCTCAACCGAGTACCTCAATTTATACATATTGAGGCACTCCCTCATTGGTCACCACCTACCCCTTCCACTAGCTAGTGGGGCAGGTGGAGTGGAAGAACCACCTTCAACGTGGGTTGATATGGGTTGAAATCCAACACGAGCAACAGTGGAGAGAGCGAAAAAAAAAATACCACGTTACAATCGAACCTTTTTCAAGTGAAGGATGCCAAACATCAGCACATACACGTCGCAAAATAGCACAAGCACCACGAAAAATAGCATCAACAATTTGGCTGATATCAATCTGCTCAATCCTCGACTACAATTAATAGAATAAATCAAAATAAAATAAATATCAGCACATGCACGTCGCAGAATAGCACAAGCACCAGGAAAAATAGCATCAGCAATTTGGCTGATATCACTCTTCTCAATCCTCAACTACAATTAATAGAATAAATCAAAATAAAATAAAATATGCAAACTACATGAGGTAAATATAAGTAAGTATACCTGACGAAAGTTTAGATTGTCATTATAGTGCACTATCATTTCCTTATAGAATCGAGCAAATTCAACAGCAGTACTTTCGCGTGGAACATGCCCATGCCTTTGGCCAAACAAATATTTATCTTTCTTCATTTTAGCAAACACCTTTCGCTCAGCATTGCCCAGAGGAGGAATGTTTGAACTCCAATTAGGAATATATTTCATTACATAAGCATCCAAAATGATTCCATCAAACAGTTTACGACCATGAACAATATCCCACACCTTCATTATAATTTTTTTTTCTAAGTACCGTTCCAAAATGAAGAATCGTCCAACAGCCAACAGATATCCACTTTTTCACCAAAACACAAATGAACAAAAGATTAATTAGTCAAAACTACACAAGGACAAAATATTAGAAAGAAATAACATATTTAACTTACTGATATTTTTTGTCCCGCAAGTCCTTCATAAAAAGGGAAAACTCGTTCGAAAGCCTCTGGTCTCTGAAATAACTTTGCAGCCGTCCTCATTGGAAATCATTACCCTCTCTATAAGGCTTAACTATAACTTCAGCCATCAAAGAGTGAAATTCCCAATGTCTTTGAATTTTGCATTATAAAGCACTGCAAAAAGAATTGAAATTTCAGAGATGCATTTCAAAAAACATAACCAAATAAAATGAAAATAAAGAATGAGTTACAATATACCATTACTACGTATGGCCCTTTTGACCCAAATAAGTTTGGCCTTTTGGTTCACGACCGAGATTCCATCTAACAATATAGTAGAATAATAGCCTGAAGAATATATTTTGCATAATGCCATGTTAATATCACTAAATAGAGGCATTACTTTGGATTGAATGTAACTCCACCAATCCGCGATGGGGCAAGACTTTTCAAACCAACTTCTGTATTCAGAATCGACATAGGAGAAAATATCTTGTTTGATTCTTTCAAGTAAAATTCTTTTGTCATCAAGAAAATAACCCTCTACAATGGAACTCCCTTTGCAAATCCTCAATGCTGCCAGGTAATCCATTGCTTTGCGATTATTTTCGAAGTCAAAGCTACTGAACGACATTGCAAAATCTTCAATTAGAGGGCTGGAAAAAGAAGTTTTTCCCATATTGAAATTCACCTTGACGACCTTGCAGTAGATATAAAATTTCAGCTCCTTTACTAGATGGGTCTGGAAATTCATCCTCAGACCATGATTGACACGTGTCACTGACACGGCAGGTGACGTGGCAAACAGGTGGCGCTGACGTGGCAGACACGTGGCGCTGACTATGGCTGTGTGCTGACGTGGCTCCTTCCTCTTTGAGACGTACGTGCAGCGCGTGCCCGCGCGTGGGATTGCACGCCGGCTACTTGAACAGCGTATGGAGGCGCGTGATGAGAACGGTGCTCACGCGTTTCCTTTGGGTGGCGCGTATGGGCGTGTGGCTGGGCTTCTGGGACTCTTCTTTGCAGTTCTAGACTCCTCTCCTCCTGAGCTTTCTCCTGGTATGCTCGAAAGTGGATTTTCGTCACTTTGAAATTTGGGCACTTTCGGAAAAAACTCGATTTTTCACCACCCGGGCTCTGATACCACTTCTTGGGGATCGGGGGCACACCGGGAAAGAAAAACGAGCAATAACACAAGAGTTTTAACGTGGTTCGGCAAACCAGCCTACGTCCACAGGAGCGATAACACTACATATCAACAAGAGGTAGATTACACACTCACCTCACACTCTCTATCTCTCTATATAGCTTATTCTCTCTCACTCATAGGTATTGCTCTCTCTCTCTGATAGCTCTCTCAGATTGCTCTTATTATCTCTCAACCGAGTACCTCACTCCCTCATTGTTCACCACCTACCCCTGCCACTAGCTAGTGGGACAGGTGGAGTAGAAGAACCACCTTCAACGTGGGTTGGTATGGGTTGAAATCCAACACGAGCAACAGTGGAGAGAGGGAAAGAAAAATACCAAGTTACAATCGAACCTTTTTCAAGTGAAGGATACCAAACATCATCACATGCACGTTGCAGAATAGCACAAGCACCAAGAAAAATAGCATCAGCAATTTGGCTAATATCACTCTTCTCAATCCTCGACTACAATTAATAGAATAAATCAAAATAGAATAAAATATCCAAACTACATGAGGTAAATATAAGTAAGTATACCTGACGGAAGTTTAGATTGTCATTATAGTGCACTATCATTTCCTTATAGAATCGAGCAACTTCAACAGCAGTACTTTCGCGTGGAACATGCCCATGCCTTTGGCCAAACAAATATTTATCTTTCTCAATTTTAGCAAACACCTTTTGCTCAACATTGCCCGGAGGAGGAATGTTAGAACTTCAATTAGGAATATATTTCATTACATAAGCATCCAAAATGATTCCATCAAACAGTTTACGACTATGCATAATATCCCACAACTTCATTATATATTTCTTTTTCTGAGTACCGTTCCAAAATGAAGAATCGTCCAACAGCAAACAGATATCCACTTTTTCACCAAAACACAAATGAACAAAAGATTAATTAGTCAAAACTACACAAGGACAAAATATTAAAAAGAAATAACATATTTAACTTACTGATATTTTTTTTCCCACCAGTCCTTCATAAAAAGGGAAAACTCATTCGAAAGCCCCTGGTCTCTGAAATAACTTTGCAGCCGTCCCCATTGGAAATCATTACCCTCTCTATAAGGCTTAACTATAACTTCAGCCATCAAAGAGTGAAAATCCCCAATGTCTTTGAATTTTGCATTATAAAGCTCTGCAAAAAAAAAAAAAAAAAATTTAAATTTCAGAGATGCATTTCAAAAAACATAACCAAATAAAATGAAAATAAATAATGAGTTACAGTATACCATTACTATGTATGGCCTTTTTAACCCAAATAAGTTTGGCCTTTTGGTTCACGACCGAGATTCCATCTAACAATCTAGTAAAGCAGTAGCCCAAAGAATATATTTTGTGTAATGCCATGTTAATATCACTAAATAGAGGCATTACTTTGGATTGAATGTAACTCCACCAATCCTCGATGGGGCAGGACTTTTCAGACCAACTTCTATATTCAGAATCCACATAGGAGAAAATATCTTGTTTGATTCTTTCAAGTAAAACTCTTTTGTCATCAACAAACTAACCCCCTTCAATGGAACTCCCTTTGTAAATCCTCAATGCTGCCAGGTAATCCATTGCTTTGCGATTATTTTCGAAGTCAAAGCTACTAAACGACATTGCAAAATCTTCAATTAGAGGGCTGGAAAAAGAAGTTTTTCCCATATTGAAATTCACCTTGACGACCTTGCAATAGATATAAAATTTCAGCTCCTTTACTAGATGGGTCTGAAAATTCTTCCTCTGACCGTGGATGTATTCTAGGCATACGTGGCATAGCTTGTTGGCTACTAGCAACCAATGTTGCCCACGAAAGATGATTGTGCGATAACTAATAAAATAAATAAAAAGAGAACAAAGTGTAAGTAAACTTCATAACAGAGTCAATATACAAGTAAAAATAAACATAATAATAGTGGATGAGCAAATAAAATGATCAATATCATTACAAAAAAAATAATTACAAACAGTATTAAAACAATCTCAACCAGAAACATTATAAACATATAAAAAATGGCAAAACTACAGTTGTAAATAGCTAACAACAAAACACACAATGTAGATGATGATAACATAATAGACAGAATAAAGCCTTGTTGTTAACTTTGTGAGACCTTGTCCTTAATCATCACAGCACCACCATCAGACAATAGAAGAAAAAGCAAAGATAGAGAGAACAGAGAGAGGAGCAAACAGAAATAATGCATGGAAGAAGAGAGTATCGAATTAGCGAGCAAAGGCGAGCGGAGAAGACCGGCAAGGCTATAAGCGTTGATCGGCGAGGTGAGGAGGAGCAAGAGGGGAGACGAACCGTTCTTTACAGGCTTCTTTGGGAAGCTAAGTTTAGAGCCTTTTTTTTTTTTTTTTTTTTCCATGTCTATTTTAGCCCAAAAATGTTTGGGAAGAGGTTTTTTTTGGTTTTTTTTTTTTCACTAAAAGACAAATTGGTTACAAAATCAAAATAAATAAATCCAAACAAAATATCACATCAAACCTCATAATCATTTCACTTTTTCTCTCACAAACTTCACATCCAACCACAAAAAAACTCAACTATCTTCCCAAACACAAAAAAAAAATTCTCCAATAAAATCCTACAACTAAAAAAACCTACAAAAAAACTCATTTCCCAAACACCCGCAAAATAAGCACTGATGAATGAATGAGATGTGAGGGTGAGAATTAGGGTTAGGGTGTGAATTAGGGTTTGGGAAGAGTTTTTTTCTTTCTTTTTTTTTTTTAAAAAAAATAGCCAATAAAGTAAAGTTTAGGGTTAATTGTTGATAAATCTAATTTACGGACATATAAGTAAGATTGCGTAAAATATCGTTTAATTTGTTAAAATTGCTTTGATTCACATCAATTCTCACTACTCTATCCGTTAATCGTAATTTAAACTTTAAAATTTATAGTTCGCTTCCGAAATGGCTCCTCTTCGCTCTGTTATAGTTAATACATATATATTTTTTAACCTATAATGAAATATCAAAATAAAAAATGATTTGAGAAAGATTTAAGATGTGAAATTTATTACAAATTAATAATTATATATATGAAAAATGTCATGTAAAATTAGTTTGTGTTATATATATGAAAAACATTATATAAATTAGTGTTATATATTATACAAAGACTTGATAATTGGTTAGAATATTTTTCAATCCGTCAATCCATCCAAATTTGCGCAAACCGCAATTTTTCAATCTATCAATCCGCCATTTGATTTATAATTTTAATCTCAAACCGCTCGAACTACATCGCGCACATCCCTAGATATAAGACATTAGGTCCAAATGATATTTTTTTATTAATGAGAGGTCCACACTTTGTGAAATAGTTTGATGAGAAATCTTGGATAACATTTTATTTTCAATTTTACCCCTTGATTTTTTTTTTATTTGTTTGACTTTTTGTTGACTATTTGTTAAAATTATTTTCTATCTATTGAAATTATTTCTGTTCAAATTTTTTATCTGTTGAACTTTTTTATGTGTTCAATTTTTTTATTTGTTAAAATCTATATATATCTATATCTATCTATCTATCTATCTATATTATATATTAAGCAAAAGGGAGTTTTTACATGTGGGAGTTTCAATATCCCAATCTGAATTTTCTAAATTTTTTATTTTTTATTTATAAAAAAAACTCAGCATTTATTGATTTGGTCAGAATTCCCTGATCAGCATTTATTAACTTTTTTCAATCCACATGTCTTTCCACATACCTGCATTTATTAATTTGCTCAAAATCCCCTGATCAGCATTTAAAATCCCCTCATACAAATAATTATAGATACAATTCGTGTATAGTTACTGCATTACCCTTTTCAACTTCTCTCATACACTATGGTTAATGATAAGATTGTTAAATTATTTTTATAAAAAAATCTTAAAAAACGTAATTTATATATTAAAAAAAATCTAAAACAAATATAAATATCTATAATTATCCCGTGCATAGCACGGGTGATAGGCTAGTATATTATGTAAGGAAAAGGAGGTTTCTAACCCGCAAGTCTTGTGGGAGTTCCAATATTCCAATCTTATTTTTTTAATTTTTTGATTTAAAAAAAAACCTCAACGTTTATTAATTTCTCTCAATCCACAAGCCTTTTTTGACTTCTCTCATAGTTATTGCAGCACCCTTTTCAACTTTTCCCATACACTGTGGTTAGTGATGGGATTGTTAAATTATTCTTATAAAAAAAATTTAAAAATAATTTGTATATTAAAAAATAATAATTTGTATATTAAAAAAATCTAAAATAAATATAAATAATTATATCTATATATTAGATAAGGAAAATGTAGCACTTGCACCCTATTTAAAACTTTTGGGAAGTATATTTGAATCATTTGTTTCGTTTTGGGAATCTTTAGAGTTGTGGTATCTTGGTTTTGGACAAGTGGAAATTGATTTAAACTTGTTGGGATTGTCCGTTCACGCTCGTTCGCGTCGAAAAGTGGTTTAGAACCTTGAAAATCTTATTCTAAGGTCGACACCGGTTTTGGAGGTGTCGACACCATCTTTTCGTTGTTGGTCACAGGGGTCGACACCAATTTGGAAAGTGTCTACCCTTTGTTTCTGAAGTTTGCTTGCTGGAAATTGGGGTAGACACCAGTCTGGGAAGTGTCTACCCTTTGTTTCTGAAGTTTGCTTGCTGAAAATTGGGATAGACACCAGTCTGGGAAGTGTCTACCCTCTTGCATGCTGTCAAACATAAGTTTCTTCATAGGGTCGACCCCTGTGTTGAAAGGGTCGACCCCTGCAGATTTTTTTTCAGATTTCTGTACAGTTTTTTTGTTCTACTTTTTGGAGATTTTGACTTTATCTTTTTGGGCTGACTTTGGGACTTTATTTTACTTTGACCTAGTATTATAAATAGGCTTCCACTCAACCTATTTCTTTATTTCTTTTCTCTTTTCTCCCTCTAAAACCGTGAGACTCTCTCTCTCTTTCTCAAAAAGCACTTTTCACTCAAAACCTTTAGATCTACTCTCTTGGAAGCATTTTCTTGCCTTGCTCCTTTGAGAAAGATTGTAAATCTCATCAAGAGCTTCGTTTTGATCCAAGTAGAAGTTGGTTTCGACAACTTTGGAGTTTCAACCTTTTTGCTCGTCTTCTCTTCCAAGCTTGAGGTAGGGACATTCTTGAGTTATATACACAAGTTTTGCTACCTTTATGTTGGTTTTAAGAGTTTTCATATAGTTCCTTGTTGATTTCAATCTTGTGTTTTGAAAATGTAGAGATGTTTTAAATGTGGGTTGTATCCCAATTCCTTTATAAATCCTAGAGGGTATTCCTTTGAGTTATATATATTTGTGTAAGTTTTTAGTTGATTTTGTAACTCTCCTTGAAATTTCGAAAATGGGTTTGGTGACTCAAGGGATTGATGATTTTTTTTGTAAAACAAACTCTACCTTGTGTTCCTTTAAAGATTTTCTTGAAATTTTGGACAACATGAGTTGAGATTGAAGGGTATGATTAGATTTTATAAAGAGATGAACAATGTTGAGTTTTTCTTGTGAAAACCTAGAAAATTGGGGTTTTTGAAAACATGGAAGATCCAGGGATTAACTTCTTTTCTTATGTTAAAATGGACGATTTATTTTCTTAAAGTTGTTGTTAGATGCATGAAAAATATTTAATTGAGAAATGGTAATTGTTGTGCATAATGGATTGTGGAAATTTTGAATGGTGGAGGTTAGTATTTGAAAACCTCATATGTGGCTTGAGAAGGTTAAATTGATGAAAAAATTGATGTTGTGTACTGAAGACACACGGTTATCTTGGGAAAGAGTAATGAAAGGAGGAAATGGAGAATGTGATTGTTGACATTGTTGTGAAGACCTGGAAATAGGAAATGTTATGAGTTATGAGTTATGAGAGATCATTGCATTACATATGCATTCAATTATTATTTTTGCATTGTAAATTCTGATTGAAGATATTTATTTCATGAAAGAAAAGTGATGTTGTATTTAAAAACTATGGCAATGTGTATGGGGTAAATACGGTGGTAAGTCCGGATAGGGGGTGTAGATGATTTGATAAGTTGGCCTGAGTGTCCTTGGTGAAAGACCAGAAAACCGCACGGATAGGTGTCGAGCCTTCCGGTTAATCCCGGTAAAAATGACAATTTGGTAGTGCTTGTAAAGCCTACTTGCAGACATCAGCCTAGGGATTACCAGTGTCGTATTTACCGCCTCGGTTGATTAAAATTGGAAGCTTTGGAAATGTGATGAGATTTCAAGCTTTTGTTGAAAAATGGAAATCTTTAAGAAAAACATGAAATGAAATTTCTTTAAAGGAGCATGGCATAGCATTGGCATTTGCATTATTTCGATTGAGAATTGCATAACTGTATATACTTTGTTAGAATTCTCTACTGGGCGTTATGCTCACCCCTATGGGATTTGGTGCAGGTTAAGATGTGGTGGTTCCGCCGGGCTAAGGGCGTGGATATGTTTTGATGAAGAGTAGTTTTTCTCTTCCAATTGTTGTGATATTTTTGTAAGCCAAGGGCTAATGTGTATGGGTCTGAGAGACCATTTTGGTGTAACCGGGCTATTGCCTTGGAAGATGTAAGCCCTTACGGGCATTTTATTTGTGTTGAGATTAGATGCTTCACATGTTGTAGATTCATGTATCTCTATATTCTTGAATGTATACACATTGATGGTATATTATGTAAAGGTTGGAGTTATGACATTATTTATTGGGTGAATGTTGATTAATGTGGGTGGTTCATGTTGTATTATTTTCGGGGCGTTACAGAAAATGAGGTTTCTAATGAGAAACCTCTTGAGAGTTCCATACTCTCATTCTAAACTTATTGATTTTTCAATTTATGAAATAGATTAGAAAAACCTATTGGTTGATTTATTTATTAAATTATTTTAGAAATAATAATTATTCATTAATTTATGGACTTCAAATGGGAAGATAACAAAAACATTTCATAATCTTGCCATCCTAATCTCTCTCACCAATTTCCAAAAAATGAAATATATTAAAACATGCCTTTCTTTTCTCTTTCCCAAAAAATCAGATAATATTTTTCATGAAAGTTGTGGATATCTATCTATATCTTATATACTATATTTAACATAAAAAAAAAAAAAAAAAAAAACTAAAGATCAGATATACAAATAGATAAAATTAATAAATTTGATTTTTATTTATTCAATTAAAATCTTTATTTTGGATCTCAATATCCAATTTTAAATTTTAAAAATCTTTAAAGTTTATCTAAACAAATTTAATTTGAAAATATCTCCCACCATCATACTTTAAATCTATAAAACTCACATGTCTATCAAATATCTAACTCACATCATAACTTACCTAAATAATAAGAATTAAAAATAAATAGAAACCACATATAAATTATATGTAAAAAAAATTGAAACCCACAACTCCATCTTAAATAAATTGGGGGAAAAAAAAAAAAACAACAACAACAAATAGAAACCACACAAAAATATAATTATCTATTTTTCTGAAGTATATCTATCAAAAATTTAAATCACTTAATGAGACGAATTAATCAATTTTCAAGTCTTACTTAAAGAATAATTTGATTAGTCATTCCAACTCCTAGACTTCGTGGGCATTGGTGAAGGAGCTAACGGATTAGGTTAGATGAGGTCTAAGTTGTTTGAGGTAACATTCTCTCATTCCATAAATTTATTTATTTTTTAATTTCTCTTTCTCTGCTGTTGGTTTGGTTTTGGTTTTGGTTTTGGTTTTAGTGAGGTTTATGTGTTCGTTTTTAGGTTTGCATAGTGGAGAAAAATTATTGGTGAATATTGGATGCAATTGAAGTATCTATTTCCGTTTTGTGCCAAGGATTTTGATCGGATTTAGTTTTCTTCAATGAAGACCATAAAATTGAAGTAAAAAAAAATATGGGTATCAAATTTTTTATTTTTTATTTTTTATTGTCATTTTATTTTATAGAAAATGTGAAAATTTATTGAGAATTCAAGATTTTATTATAATATTAGATTTTTGTATAACTAGGTAAATTTAAAACTTTTAAATATCATTGTGTTCTTTATTTTTATCCTCTTTCTATTCCATTATACCATTATTGCTATTTGTTAGTTTGTTAATTATAATTCAATTAATTGAAAATGAAATCTTAATATAACTTTTCATATATATTATAGTTAATTTGTTACAGGTATAGTTGTACATAATAGCATAATATATAGGGATAATCTCTAAATATAATTTCATTTTTTTATGTGATTAAATAGTCCACCTTAAATAGTATATAGAAGAGTTAGATGGCTTCTTTTATCTCTAAAAAATCCAATATATTTTTTTTACTTTTTAATTTTTTTAAATTGAAACATCAATTGTTTATGTCCATAAAACAAAACTAATAAACACATATCCAAAAACTACGTATTTTTCTTTTTTTTTTCTTTTTTATTTTATTTTTTTAATATGTAGGATATTTACAAATGGACCTCAAATTTTTTTTCATAATATGCCTTTAAATGATGTAATCAGAAGTGTCAATTTTTATACAAATATGAAAAGAGAATTAATTAAATTATACATTTCAACCAACCACATACTCAAACTTTGACTATTTCAAGATGTTATCTATCTATATCTATATCTATATCTATCTATCTATCTATATATTATATAAAGAAAATGTGGTTTCTAACCCGCAAGTCTTGTGAGAGCTCCAATATCCTAATCTTAATTTTCTAATTTTTTGATTTAAAAAAAAAATCTTAGCATTTATTTACTTCTTCCAACTCACAAGCCTTTTTAACTTTTCTCATACTTATTATCACACCATTTTCAACTTCTCTCATACACTATGGTCAATGATGGGATTGTTAAATTATTTTTATAAAAAATCTAAAAAACATAATTTGTATATTAAAAAAATATTTAAAACAAATATAAATTCTTATTAAAAATATAACAGGTTGTACTTGCGAAAAAAAAAAAGAGAAAAAAAATTACACTGTAAAAAATAATTTGTATATTAAAAAAATATCTAAAAAAAATATAAATTTTTATTAAAAAATAACAGGTTACAATTGCGAAAAAAAAGAGAAAAAAAATAAACTGTAATTAGGAAATTACACACCCTTTTCAAGCCTTCTGTTGTAATTTTATTAAAAATTACACTGTTATCAAAAAGTTGAATATCATTATGATCGTATTATTTGTCGTCACTGCATACATGATGATACCGATATTATAACGAGGTAATTTTCTTTAGGTAAGTAATTGATATGTAATAATTCAAACTTAACAAGCGTTTTAATTTTTTTTATTAGGTACAACATTTCCTTTTAAAAAGTTTTTGTTTTTTTTATTATATATAATGTTAACATTGTGGTAAAAAACAGTACTGGTTCAATAAATCTCGCTGTTCAAGATAAACAGACAGAGTTTATCTTGCGATGTCAACCCATATATTTGAAGAATATGATATCAAAGGTAGGAAAAATAAAATTTATTATAAATAACTTATCCTTATCTTTTCAAACAAAATGTTATAATTCCAAATTTTTATAGGATAATGGAGTTAGAATAATTAAAGATTATATTGCGTCATGGTAAGACTGTGCCTATGCATTTATCAACCTGTACCAATAATGCTACGTCAACTAGATTTTGCATCATGCGTGAACTTTGTTTTAAATATAGATTGGTTTGAAAAATGTCTATACCTTTTACAAGGTAAAATATATATATATAATATGTAAGTACAATATTTTTACTTTATAATATTTTATAAGAACATAATATATGTGTTGTTTATCAATTATAATACTAACTATCATGTTGATAATGCAGGAATGTTGATAGAAGACCCACAACAATTTACATTTTAGTTATAATATATCTTATTTATTTAGTGAATTTCGAACAAGTATAATAAATTTTCATTTTCATTACTTCAATTATAAAACATCAATATTTTCTTTCAAAATTACGTATATTTTATACTAATAATTTAAAAATATGTTTGACATAATCATAAATAATTTTTTAAAATCTAATCTCGTGCATAGCACGGGTAATATGCTAGTCTATATTATTACTATATATTAAGCAAAAGGGGGTTTTTAACCCCCAAGGCCTGTGGAAGCTTCAATATGTCTATCCTAATTTTCTAATTTTTTGTCTTTAAAAAAAAAAAAATTAACTTGAGCATTTATTAACTTGGCTCAACCCACAAGACTTTTTGACTTCTCTTATAATTACTGCAGTATATTTTCCAAAACAAATAATTTGTTTATTAAAAAAAATTTAAAACAAATATAAATATCTATATCTATATTTATATCTATCTATTTATTTATATCTATCTCTAACCCACAAGTTTTGTAGGAGTTCCAATATCTGAACCTTAATTTCTTAATTTTTTTGATTTTTTTTGAAAAAAAAAATAGCACTTATTAAATTCTTCCAAATCTTTTTAACTTCTCCAATACACACATTCTTTTTAACTTTTCTCATACCTATTACAAACAGTGAGTCTCCTTTTTATTTTCTCCTTCTTGACTTCTCACTTCTACACTTTCAAGTTTAGTGACCACGTACGCAAACAGTAAGTCTTTTTTTTGTTTTCTCCTTCTTGACTTTTCCTTTTGTTTACTATTTTAATATTGTAGTTAGATAGCGCATAAAAATATTTGTGATTGCAGTTAGTTAAAAAATCAAATTATAATTTTTTGATTATAATTAGTTGAATAATTCTTTTTTTTTTTTAAATGTGATTGTAGTTAGTTTAATAGTTCTTTTTTTTTTCATTTATTTATTTTATTATGTGAAAAAAGTAATGTGATTGTAGTTTAGTTGAGTGTTCGAACCCTAATGCAACAAAAATGGTATGTAAACACGATAATTATATATCTGCCATGTGCAAGAGAATCCGAATAAGTGTCCGAGCGTTAGAACCCTAACGCATGAGAAATGGGAAGTAAACACGATAATTATATATCGGCCATCATGCAAGAGGGTCCGAATAAGTGTTCAATTGTTCGAACCATCATGAATGAGAAATGGTAAGGAAACATGATAATTACATATCTACCATCATGCAAGAAGGTCCGAACAAGTGTCCGAGTGTTTGAACCCCAATGCAAGAGAAATGGTAAGTAAACACGATAATTACATATCTGTCATCAAGCAAGAGTGCCCGAATAAGTGTCCGAGTGTTCGAACCCTAATACATGACAAATAGTAAGCAAACACCATAATATCATATCTGCCATCATGCAAGAGAATCTGAAAAAGTGTCCGAGTGTTCGAACCCTAATGCATGAGAAATGGTAAGTAAGCATCATAATTACATATCTGCCATCATGCAAGAGGGTCCGAATAAGCGTCCGAGTGTTCAAATAGTAATGCAAGAGAAATGGTATGCAAACACGATAATTACATATCTACCATCATGCAAGAGGGTCCGAATAAGTGTCCGAGTGTTCGAACCCTAATGAATGAGAAATGGTAATTAAACACCATAATGACATGTCTGCAATCATGCAAAGGGGCCCGAATAAGTGTCCGAGTGTTCGAACCCTAATGGATGTGAAATGGTCAGTAAATAGAATCATTTCATATCTGCCATCATGCAAGAGGGTCCGAATAAGTGTCTGAGTGTAACAAGCCCGCGAAGGGACCTCGCTATAGTTCGGACTCGATTTGTGTCACGGTTCTCAATCTGAACCAAAGAGTCCAAATCCGGCAAATCGTTTTGAGAAAAACAGATTTTTAGAAAAAAAGTGCCAAACGTAGACTGCTTTGCCAGATACAGAGTCGCCACCTAAATATTTTTTATGGGGGAATTTAGGAAACCCTGACTCAGTGCCAAAGGCCACGTGTCTGCTATCACCAAAGTTGCCTCGGCTCGGGAGCTTGGGTACGATTGGGGAAGGTCAGCTATGAGCACCCTCTCTCGCCTTATCCGAAGATCGGCCTCTACTAACTGTGATATCTTGTTTTGAAAACTTTATGTGTTCTTGTTCCAGTTATTAGCCTAGAATTACTATGTTATGCGCACAGCAAACAAGTATAGACTAGATCGCCTAATTTGGAACGAAGCATTGCATATCCGTTCGTTTGGAAAACGTTTTGGAATTTGCTACTCGCAAGTAGGCTAAAATACGGATTTCAAAGAATTGTTCCAACTCAAACAATCCAACCTTTCACCCACAGGCATTCAAGAAGTTTATATCATATAAGCATCTAGCCACATGGTAAGCATGCTATCATGTTAAACTCACACACATGCGGTATGCTAAAGCATAAAAGCTTACATCGTACTCCGAGCCAAAACAAAGAACATGTTAGTAATCATGCATGATCTAAGTCCATGTTAAGTGGCTAATGCAACACATACAGAATTTCACTAGAATAGGCTCCGCTAATCCTAGGATGGCATTTGAAATGCGCAGATAGCATGTATTCAAGTTAGATTTGAAATACTATGCAGTTAGCATGATGCGCCGAGCCCGGTGCATGCAATACTGATGAATGATGCACCCATGCATAGCATGAGGATGCTAAGTTAAACATGACCTAATACTAACCATTAAAAGCAGGTAAGTAAAAGGGAGAAAGAAGTGGGGGTTGGAAGACATGCACGCACTCACCTACACTTATTACAAATACGCCCTCACTCAGAGGGACCAAAAGAATAATACAATTTAACTAACTGACAAGCTAATTAAATATTACAGACCATTAAATTAATTAAGTAAATTAATTAATCTATGGAAGCAGTAAACAGCAGCCTCAGCAGAGGGCTCAATGCATGCGCGCTTGGTTCTGCCCGAAAATCCACTGCCATGCTCAAGATGTCTTTGTTTTCCTTGCTCTATTCCCTTGATGACTGCCAAAGTCTCAGGGTTTGCTCTTTAGATACTAGGGAACACCACCGGCTGAAGGAGAACACCACCGGCCATATAGAACGGTCATCGGCCACAAATTTGATCCATCGGCCAACAATGATGGCCGGTCGGCACTGAAGATAGTCGGCCGGCCAAATCTTCCTGCAGAATCTGTGTTTGACAGCAGCAGAGGGCAAGACTTGGTATGGCAATGCATTTCAAGCAATGTATGCACCAATCACATCCCTTATCATGTTTATGACTCAAAGGGACATGAACCTTGGTTCTCGGACCACCAATCGCGCATTTCAATACATGATGGCCCAGGAGACCAAGTATGCAACTTCAATTTCAAATGAAATGCAAACCAAATAAACACACAAGAAGGCCCAACCTCTATCATACTCACTTCAAGAGGTCTAGCATGCATGCTTATGCAATGCAATCCAATCCAAAGCATGTCAACTAGTATACAACATAGACAATGCGAGGAGGCATACAAAGCATACAACAAGCAAGGGGATGGACTTAAACTGAATTAGGCAGCCCTCAAACAAGCCTAAAATAGTGGCCAAGATGCTATGGAAGTGAGGTCCAACACACAAACATGCATGAAAACATGGACCAATATTCAAGCATAGAGAGCAACTTCTAAGCACACTTAAGAAGATGCAACCACAGACAATTAGCATGCAATGGAAAGCTCTGAAATCATGCTAAAATGGTGCCAAACCAAATGAACAAGACAAGTATGGCATGCAATTAGAGGTCCAAAACATGGAGCAAGCCAAGAAGACTTAAACCATGACTAAGTCAACCAAGCCTCACAAGGCCAAGGGGACTTAAAATAGGTTCAAGGCAGACCTAGACAATACCAAAGGAACACCTAGATGGCATCTAAGTGACCCAAATCTAAAAGTATGCATAATTGCCCAAAACATGGAGCATACAACATAAGCTTCCAAGGCATCAAAGAGGCATTAAAGGCAAGCATACAAGCATGTTAAATGGACTGAAATGGCATGTTAAGTGGTTCCAAACCACTGAAATGATGCAAGCAATGCATGCTACACACTCACATACTTGAGGCTACAAGCTAGCAATGCAAAGGAGCTATGCAATACATGTTATGATTGACCAAAACAGCCAAGGATAGACCTTAAACATGGCAAAATAAACATAAAGGCTTCACAAAGCTAGGCCTAAACATGCTTGAATAAGGACTCAAAACATAAGACATGTTAAGGCAAAAACAAGGCATTACAAGGCATGTATGCTAAGCAAGCATGGCGTACCAAAACCAACATACAAAAATGCTATATTATGACATAATAAGCATGAAAATCAGTCAAGGCATGGCCAACATGAACCTAAACATGGTGCTCACTAAAGAGGCAAAAATGGTCCTTTTCAAGGACAACAAGGAGAGGGGGTGGCCCTCTCCTTCCTAGGACCTCAAGGCACCATCCTCACCTCTGAAATCTCTCAAGATTTTAGTGGTGAGGAGGCCCAAACTCAATGGTCCCGGAGCTCACTCAAAATGGCACAAAATGCAGGCCTTTCAAGGCTTAAGAGGGGTCAAACAACCCCAAAGCTTAAAGCAACCTTAACCAACTATTTAGAGGGCTAAAAAATAGAACTTTTATATGTTATACACAAAGCTCAAAAACAATTTCAAGGTAGGTAAAAAGAGTGTGCAAAAATGGGGAATAAAGAGACAAGCTTCTTACCCTTGAAGACCCTCTTCACCAATGGAGCTCCAGCAGCTTCTTTAGGTTGAAATCAGTCTAAAACCTCCAAAAACAACCCTCAAGGGCCTCAGCTCCAAGGGATGGTGTGATGGTGGGTGTTTGTGAGCAAAAGTAAGACAAAACACACACAAGAGAGATATGGAGGAAGGATATAAACAAACCCTAACCCTAGAACTCAAACCCTAAAAAAAGCTGTCTAAAATGTCTAACTTTTGTCTAACCTCTTACAAGAGAGAAGACCCTCTCTTTTATAGACAATTGTCTCTTGTAAAGCTTCCAAAGGAAGCTAATAAGAGGGAAATCCCTTCATACACGTGTATGGAGGGGGTGGCAGTGTATGCCAGCTGCCCAAAAATATCTGCAAAAGCAGATGCACAGTAGTCGGCCGGCAAAAAATGCAATTGACCAAACATTTGGCCGGTGACAACAAAACACAGCCGGTGGCCTCAAGCCATGGCCGGTGGAGTGTGGGGATGGCTCACAAGCCATTCCCTGCCCCTCCAAGGCAAAACACAAGTGTTTGGTGCAAAACCAGACACGAAACAGTCGAGTCGAGAGATCCTGAGGCAAGGCGCGTAGCAGAGACCTCCGAGAACTCAAGACAAACACAAACATGGATGATCACCAAGTGTTCAAGCAGTGACGTCCAAGTCTTGAGGACGGTAAAAAATGGGGTGTCTACAGTTGCCCCTCTTTGACAGAACTCGAAAATCACAAAGTGACAGGAGTGAATGTCAAAGCCCAGAGACGACCCATTTTTGACAAGGCCGAAAACTTAGACAAACATGCAAGACAAAGAAGATATGCACCCGAAGGCAGGGGCAAGATGCAAGACAATGCACAAAATCGAACATAGCTTATGATCATGCAAAGAAAGCTGTAACGAAGCACATACAATGCAACAGTTTTAAGCTAGCATACACCAAACTACACTACAATGCAGAAATGATGTAAGAGAATTATGCAATTCTCGATACGTCTCACTAGGAGAATACAATACCTGTGCGGTTCGTCTGGTTGCACCAGCCTCAAATGAACCATACATACAATATCGTGCCTGAAAAGAAAGCAAACTTAACATGTGCAATATTGTTAGCAACATGCATGGCATGCAAAATGAATGCAAAATGATATGCAATATATACAAAACTATGTATAATAATGCAAGTGAAAATACAATGCAATTGAATCATGATCCAATCATGAGCGGTTCAAAACCACACAAATGTCAAATAGATTGATGGAAGTAACAAGTCCGTCTACCATAGAAAAGGTGCCGCAACCCTCAAAGCGCGTACACATGCAGAACTATGAGTGATGTAGACGGACGCGAGAACAAGTATTGGGTGGGATGACATAAGTGGGGAAACAACCCGCTAACGAAAGAACAATGATCCTAATGCTGGATGCAAGAATTACACTACAATGTAATATATACAATAGATATGGCATGCAACCAAACCAAATCTTGCCTAGGAAGGGCATGCACACATACAAGCCATGTCTAACACAGAAAAGGTGTCGCCACCCTCAAACCATGTTCATCAAGGAATAGGCGCGTACACATGCAGAATTGTGCTTTAACGTGAAAAGTATAAGCACATACCAAACCAAGCTCAACAAGGAAAGGTATAAGCTGTGGATGGAGGGGATGCAATGAATGCATGCAAGCTACAATGCAATATTTACAATATGCAATGGAGTGGATTAGATAGAATGGATAAGGCACGCAGGCCAAACCAAATCTCGCCTAGGAAAGGCATGTACACAAACGAAACACGTCTAACACAGAAAAGGTGCCGCCACCCTCAAACCAAGTTCATCAAGGAATAGGCGCGTACACATGCAGAACTGTGTTTCGACGTGAAAAGTATGAGCACATACCAGACCAAGCTTAACAAGGAAAGGTGCAAGCCAAAGATGGAGGTGATGCAATCGATGCATGCAAGCTACAATGCAATATTTACAATATGCAATGGAGTGGATGTTTACAGAAAATGCATGACATATGCACTATATTACAATGAAATGCATGACATATGCATGTGTTTTTTTTGTTTTTTGGTTTTTTTTTTTTTTTTGAAATGCATGACATATGCACTATTTAAAATGATGCATGACATATGCAATATATTTACAATGATGCATGATATATGCATGTGTGTTTTTTTTTTTTTTTGGAATGCATGATATATGCACTATTTACAATGATGCATGACATATGCATTTTTTGTTTTGAAATGCATGACATATGCATTATTTACAATGATGCATGACATATGCTTTTTTTTGTTTTGAAATGCATGACATATGCATTATTTACAATGATGCATGATATATGCATTTTTTTTTTTTTTTTGGAATGCATGACATATGCATTTGAATCGTGTACACCAATGCACCGAAGGTCTTGCACCTTCCAAGGATTTAAGGTCTTCTAGACCGTTCGCTGGGGAAATGCATAACAATGCAATCGAACTTAGAATACGTGATAATGCGTGACTTTGAAATGCATGACAATGCATGCGAGTTTGAAATGCATGACAATGCAACCGAGCAGTTTTAAGGTCTCGCCAGCCCAAGCGGGTTTAAGGTCTTGCCAGACCGTGCGTGTTTAAGGTCTCGCCAGACCATGGTTCATAGGGCAGTGTGATGCGCAAAATAGCGCGATGCGTTTAGACCACGCGATTGAATGCATGCCAAATGCAATGAGATGATACATGCACAAGGGGCAACTTTTGAGCTTTGTAAAAGACAAAAGGATACGGAGGGGATACACCTTGCATGAATTCGAGCACCACGTGCCGAAGATGCTGTCCGGGGTTAAAACGGAGGCCGGTCGAGCTTCGGAGATGCCATTTCTTGCACTATCTTGAGCAATGAAGACCCCAAACCACTCATCTGACCTAAAAAAGGTTGTAGGAGCCTCACCGGCTAGAAGAGAGAGCCACCGGCCATCCACCGGCCACCAAAAAAACATTATCAGCCAAAAATTTGGCCGGTCGGCCAGAAATGTAGCCGACCGGCCAAAAATGCCTAATTCGGGGCAATTTTGACTTTTCACCTTGGGTCTTTTAAAATAGGGTTTCAAACCTTATTTCCTTCACTTCCCTTAGCTGAAAACCCTTCCTCTCTCTCTCTAGAGCATTTTCCTCCTCTCATTCTCCCATTTTCTCGCGTTCTAGCCCTCGTTCCATCGTCCAATTCGCGATCTCCTTCGCGTTTCGAACATTTTGAACTGATCGAAACTTTATTTCGGTGTAGTCTTTTCGATTTCCGTCTCTTGGGGTTTGTTTCCCCCAAGTTTTCCTTGATTTTCCTATATTTTCCACATTCCGGCTTTTCTGGCCATTTTCCACCCTTCCGGGGGTTGACTTTTCGTTGACCCTTTACATTCTAGCTTCGTTTTCCCTTTCTGACCATTTCCCTCGTCACATTTGACATGGCTGACGATATTCCACAGGGCAGGACTCCCCTGGATTATGAGATGGATCCCAGGGTCGAGCTTCTCCCCCTGAGTGTCTGCCCCTTCGACCCGGCGACCTATCGACCGGCGATTCACGTGCTACCCCCGGATGGACTTCGCTAGTTTCAGAGTTTTGACAGAGCGATGCCACCATAGCTCCTCCTACGTGAGCCTACATCTCATTTATCCTTCGGCGCTTCCGAGGTAACATTTCTTCCTCTGTTTTATTTTCCGCAATGTAGATTATAAAACTGCCGTAGCTGATTACGTTCTTTAACTGCTTAACTCAGATACACTGATGCACTATACACTGTAGTTGATCGCAACCATACTTGCAACTGATATCTGTTTGAGACTGACACGCGCACACACACTGCGTTGGCTCTGAATCACTCAAACACACTGACACAGTATACACTGCACACACTGTAGTTTATTGCAATCACACCGATACCCCGATATCTGTTTGAATCTGAAAAGCTTGCACACATGCTATATTTGTCTGAATTCTGAATGCCTTTCAAAACTAGTATATTTAGCATTGCTTCGCAATTATTTGCTTGAAAACAGGGAGATTCCCATACCGTCCGAGGGTATGGGAACATCACTACTCGAGACTGGTACGCTGAGCTACCTGATGCGGTCCACCACATCGTGGACCAGGCCGGCTTTGGTGCATTCTGCAGAGGGCTGTCCGGACTTACTGCGAGTAGTCCTCTCCTCGCTGCTCTAGCGGAGAGGTGGTGGGACACCACTGACTCGTTCCATCTTTTTGCGACGGGAGACATGACGATGACTCCCTATGATTTCTCGATGCTCATAGGCATTGGGATAGGGGGTGATCCGATCCCCTTCGACACTGACATGGACGAGTGGACTGCCGCTCAGATCTATCTGCTTGGTGAGGTGCCACCTCTCGCCCATCTAAGCTTCGTCCGATATTCCTAGTTCGAGGTCCAGTTCAAGGTCCAACCAGCTTTGGTGGAGGAGGCTCCGATGACTCAGGAGGCCGTGGAGAGATACGCGCGCGACTTTCTCATGTTCTTGCTGGGGACCACTATTTTCGCCGATCGGGCGAATACCGTGCCCCTATGTCTACTTAGCGCCTTAGTGGATGTCACTGAGATCCTGCACTACGACTGGGGTGGCGCCGCTCTGGCTACACTTTATGGATACATGAGCTCGACTTCCCGCGGCAGCGGACAGTTGCTCGGGGGCTATTGGCGTGCTTGGGAGGTACGTTTCTTTTCTCTTTTACATTTCTGCTTTACATTTTCTGTACTCTGTACACTACACACACTATAGTCTGCTTCACTAACTGTATTCTGTACACACGGCACACATCTGTACTCTGCTTTACACTGACTGTATTCTGCTCACACTGTACACTCTGTACAATACACTGTCTGCACAATACACTGCATGATACACAGCTCTGTTATTTCTGCTTTGTTCTGCATTCTGCTTTATCTGATAAGCATACTGGTATTTACTCTGCAGTTGTGGGTCTACACCTACTTTCCCAGACTAGCCCCAGTGCCAGACACGGAGACCCCTCTCGTCGTCCCGTTCTCGCGACGCTTCGACGGGAGGTGTGTGTGGAGGCCTCGAAAGACGTTTAGCTTCTTCCGCCGCTACTTTGACACCATTACTCCCGCAGAGGTATGTTTAACTTTAGAGTTTATTTAAGCTTCGCTTTTCACTGCATATTTTCAATAACAGTAGATAACACACTGTATTTCATTTTCAGATCACCTGGCAGCCTTAGGCTCCGTTGCCAGCGACGATTCGAGACCGATTTGCCGGTGCTGAGGAGACCTCGCGTTTCCAGATTCTACTGGAGGGCTCGGTCTATCGGGCTTGGTACCTAGGTGAGTGTTTCCTACGCCAGACCCTAGGGTTACCAGAGCAGATAGTCCCGGTTCATCCTCCGGAGGACATGAGGAAGACTGAGAGATTCACGGCCGAGCAGATGGCCGAGTACACTATTGGCTGGGAGGCGATCCGCTTCAGAGGCATCGGCGATTACAGAGAGTACGTGCAGACGTACATCATGCGATCTCTGAGCGGTGGCCATCGAGCTGAGGGAGAGAGGCCCGTGGCGCCGGCAGCCAGGGCAGGAGTGGGAGCTAGAGCGGGAGCATCGAGGAGGGCCCGGGTTCGTGGCAGGGGCGGAGCTCAGAGAGGGTGGGGGGCTGGTTGGCCTGCACTGCCTACCTCACTGACATACAGAGGGCAGGGTGGGGCGACCTACCAGATCCCCTTTGCCCCTCCCCCGGCTGATCACGAGTTGGTCAGTGTCCCTAACTTGCCTCCGGTATATATTATTGTATTTCGCATCTTGCATTGTCGTTTCATTTCATTTCATTTCTTTGATATTCCGCAGAATACTGATGCATCTGAAACTTTTGCAGGCTTCTTCCGAGTACACCCGGCAGTGCTTGGAGCTGAATGCCTCCATAATGGGGATGTTGCAGTGGACTTTCGACCTCCTGGCCCTCTACAGTATTTCGGTATGTTCTTCTGACCCCAATCTCAAGCCATACATAAACTGCTTCACATAATCTGATACACAACACAATTTTTGATAAACTGCTCGCAGCATTCATACACTGTATTCATACACTGCATTCTGCACTAATAAACTGCTCACGACATTCGCACACTGTACTCATACACTGCATTCTGCACTGATAAACTGCTCATGGTATTCACACACTGTACTCATACATTGCATTCTGCATTGATAAGCTGCTCACAATATACTGATGCATTTGCCTTTTGTGTACGTTTTCAGCCCCTCTTCCAGATTCCCACTGTAGGAGGTGCTCCAGTTGGACCTTCCGTCCTTATCCGAGGGAGAGATGAGGCGCACTCATGTCGGGATTAGCTCGCGGGCTCCAGTCCCCGATGATGATGATGAGGAGGAGTCCGAGGCAGAGGCAGAGGCAGAGTCATCAGAGGAGGAGACCGGAGATGGCTCGGACTCGGGCTCAGATAGCAGTGCTAATGATGCTCCTGGACCTTCGTCCAGGAAGAGGACTAGGACGAACTGATAGCCCCCAGAGCCACTTGACATGGATACAGATTTTTGCTGTTTTTCTTCTTTTTTGTACTTTTCTTTTTGTTGGTAGCTAGGATACTTTGTACTGCCACAGGCAGATTTTTGTTTCCAAAACTTATACTTGAAAAGATGATGAAATGAAACAAACTTTTTGTCTGAAAAAAGTGTTGCCTTTTGTATATCTTAACATTGCATCGCATTGCATCATATTACACCTCAATGTAAATGAAATCGATTTGTTGTCTGAAAATTGAACACTTGCACTGTAATAATCAGATAATGAACCCACTAATAGTAAAACGATCCAAGCAACTCACTGCCTGATTCTGAACACACAGCCTGATTCTGAACACACAGCCCTTACTCTGCTGAGGATTATTCTGCGTACAGCCCATAACACAGCGTTTGGTTCATTCTGCACACAGCAAACCCTGGACAAACAATCCAATTTGACAAGACAGAATACAAAGGTGAAACCGGCTGGAGTTGAAACACAGTCAAATGCCCCAAATTTTCCTTTTCTCTTTTTGCTTTGTATAAATGTGGAGATTGGCACAACATTCTGAGCACAAACGATTTTTGAAATTGAAAAAGGGTTTTAACCTGGGTATCGAGCCTACAACTGAACACAGCGGGAAAAAGACTCAAACGAAAGGCACACGACCTAATCTCGACGAGACACGCTCGGAAAAGACCCAAAACGAAAGTTAGGCTAAACAAGACAACAAACATGACACGCGGACGTGTTGACGAAAACGAAAGACCTTAGATCTCGGGGAGCCAGTCCCTCCGGGTATGTTTCCCACCCCTTCTGATTTGTGATTCTCACATTACTCGGCCCTTAGACTCGGTTTTTCTCTCAAAACCCTTTTCTTACTTTTCTCTCCACTTACACCTCTCTATTCTTTATTCTCTCATTTTTTGTCCCTCCCCAGGGTTATTAATGGGTGAATAGGGAGTTGTGGGTTCACACCCAATACTATTGGCCCGCGGCTATTTCTTCTGGTGATGTCTAGCCGATATTCCAGACAGGAAATGGTGTATCTTGATTTGTTCCGATTTGTGCTTTGTACTTGGCTTCATACCTCGTTGTTTGGAGTATGTTGAGAGCTTTCAGCCCTTTACTGACAGCTTCAATTGTACCTTTTCTGGCGAATAAAGTGCCCTTCTGGCAAGTATGTTGACAACGGAGGAAAGACAGAACACCTGACTCGACTGTGCCCCTAGTTCATTATTTTGACCATTTTTAGTTTTCTACTAAAACAGTTTTGACCAAAATGAGAGTTAAATTAACATGCTTGTTCAATTTTTGATTTGAAAATCATGCAAGTTAGACTATGAGCACTGGAAATTTTCCCGTTTAGGTCTCAGAAATATTCTAGTTTTGGAAAATGAAATAGTTTTCGAGAAAATAGTCAACCTCAGTAAAAATTTTCAAAAACTATTTTTGCAAACGGTCGATGCTCAACGAGCACGGAACTTACCCTTGAGATGCGCAATCTCGGATCGGAGGCAATGGAAAATTGCCCCTTGTTTGAAAGGGGTGCATGGCAACGGAAAGTTGTCCCTAGTTTAAACGGTGACTCGTAACAACTCATGGCAACGGAAAGTTGCTCCTTGTTTGGATGACGCCGCAGCATGCTGAAAACCAGTCCTTGTCGGTGATGATTGCAAACGAATTCTCAGACACGGAAAAGACGATGATGGTCAGGACCAATATATGGACACAGTCACTGTGAAAGCGTTGGTGGCTGGACTTCAGGATGAAGTTGATGGCGCATTTCCGGTTGTCACGACCGAACTATCGGATTCAGAGGAGGTGAAGGTGATCAAAACCATGACATGGACTGAGACGCTATGAAAGCGTTGGGGGTTGGACTTTAGGATGAAGTTGCCTACGTATCCCAAACATGGGAATCAAGCCTTACGTAGTTCCGGTTAAGGTACACTCGGGTATTTTAACCTTCACTTTTTAGGCTTTAACTTTTGCCAAGGCGCCCGTTGCAAGTTTTCAACCTTGTGAGCTTCTTTTTCTTTTTTTTTTCTTTTTTTTTTGCATATATTTTTTTGCTTTTGTAATTTTTTTTGCATTTTTTGTATGTTTCTTCTTTTTTTTTTTCTTTTTTGCTTTTCTTTTTTTCTTTTGTATATTTTTTTTCTTGCTCTAACTTTTGCCTAGGTCGCCCTTCCGGGTTTTCGGCCCAGCGAGCCTCTCAAAGGGTAAAAGTGTAACAAGTCCATGCCAAATGGTTTTGAAATTGAAGCCCTCTGTCTCCAGGAGAGTGGCCGTTGTACTAATCTGCAGAAGGATTCATCACGGTTGCTTCACAAGCTTCTTGCGGTGAGATCCGACCTTCTTGATCTGATTTTGGTGCCTCTTGCTCGAGGGCTGCTTCAAATCTGGCCACACGAGCTTTACGTGGCGGTTGATCGTTTGAACATTCTGCTTCGAATCTAGGATTCAAGGTTCAAAAACAAACGAATTGAGCCTTGAGACTGAGAGCGATCTTAGGCTACACAATCTCAAGAGCGATTCCACACAAGTCTTCACAAGACCGTGCAAAATATTTTGTTTTTAAAAGTTTTTAAGAAAGCGACAAATCTCTCGCGCTGAAGATAGTGTGAAACCAGTCTGGGTCAAGCCAGGGTACTTTTCAGTATTCACGCTAACAAGCACGATTTCATTCATTAAAAGCTTCGCATGCCTATCTTTCTCTCAAATTGATCAAAGTTTTGCAAAACCCGAGGAATTCCTTCCTCTTCATTTTCATCACCACAGTGTTCAAAAACAGTTTTGAAAAACTAAAGGTCATTATAATGATTTTCAGGATACGAGAGAGCAAGTGGAAGGTACTGCCATTCAATCCAAATCCTCTAGGACAACTAGCTCAAGGTAGCAATAAGCACGGAAACATGATAGCCGCAACTGTTTCATTCAGATTTCCTGGTTGCAACTGGCTTCACAGCAGAGACAGACTCAAAAAGAAAGCAAAAGGAGTAATTACAAAACAAAACGGTGTTCGAGGCGACAACCCTGAAATCACCTGACATCCTATATAAAGGGGACTGACTTGCTATAACAAGACGGACCTTTAAGCAAAAAGGACTGACTCACGATAATGAGACAGACTCAAAACAAAATAAAAGACTGACTCGACACCCAAGCCAGAATTTACAAAACTAGTAATCGCAGATGCTCAAAAATGCGTGCCCGACACCACATCCAAAAATATACCAAGCGTCGCCCGCTGGTGGTTCACTTCCTGATTTACATACTCGCAGTATCAGTATCCTCAAAATCCAATAGCTGAGTAGTAACGGACTTGGCTGAGGTGGGCGGGAGGATAACCTTGTTGTCGATCAAATCTTGCACCTCATGACGGAGGCGGAAACAATTATCGGTAGCATGACCTGTTTGCTGGTGGTACGCACAGTACTGAGCAACATCATGTGTGGGAGGGAGATTCTTCGGGAGAGGCCTGGGCTCCAGGGGTTTAAGGTGCCCTCTTTCGGTCAGGATCTGAAGTGCCTTGGACAATGGCATATAAAGAGCGTGAAAGACCCTACGCCCTCGGTGCAGGTACTTTGAAGTCTGAGTATTCTTGCTAGACGCACTAGCGAACGGGTCGGCAAGCACTGCTTTGACTTTCTGATCCTTCCCCGGTGCAGGGTTGGGAATTGGAGGAACTGTTTTGGCATGACGGGGCCTATCCCGGTTTTCTGATTGGCTGGTACTGCCTTCAGTTGGAGCGGGGAAAACATCATCCATGGTCTTCGTCAGGACTGCGAATACTTGTTGCTTACTCATCCCTCCGGCCTTCAAAGCCTTGACTGCCCACAGCAGTTGTTCAATGGGATCGGCATCTGCCTTTACTTTGTCTTTACCTCTGGCCTCAGCCTGATCGAGGGTTTGGGTTAATGTTGGTATGCCATTGTTATAGTTGGAGGCCACCTCCGGTTGGCTAAGCTCGATCACAATCCGTCCCAGTAATGGGGGCTCTTGGGGTACAAAATGCCCGGCATATGGTGCGGCTAGTGACGAAGCTGTCATTCTGTAAACGAGATTCGCCACGGACCTCTGGAGGTCACCTATCATCCGCATCAACTCGAATGTGGTGGGCTCACGAGCCTGATACAACTGGGGTTCCCAGATCGGGTGTGCAGCAGGCGACTTGGGTGGATGCGGCACATCAACGTTGGTCTCACTTTGCAGAGCGATTCCTTGATCTAATGCGGCTGTCATAACCACGATTTCCTCTAAATTCTGTGTCATGATAAGTCCGCTAATCTGAACGGTGACTGACGGATCAGGTATCTGTCTTGCCTCAGCGAGGGAGAATACCGGCTATTCTGTACTGAATCTCTGAACTGAAAATTGGTAACAAATATAGCGTGTGTGCACGTGTTCAGATTCGAATAGACATCGGGTGCCGGTGTGCTAGCAAAGAACTATAGCATATGATGTGTCAGTGTGTTTGAGTGGTTCAATACAGATATAGCGTGTGTGCACATGTTCCGATTCAAACAGATACCGAATACAGGTGTGTTTACAGTCAACTACAGCATGTAGTATATCGGTGTATCCGGATCAAACAGTTAAAGGCAGAATCGACTATGGCAGTTAGGTATTCTACTTTGCAGAAAATGAAATGGGATAAGAATATACCTCGGAAGCGCCGTATGAAAAGTGCGTCTCTAGCTCGCGCAGAAGCAGCTCTAATGGTACCCTCCTATCAAAACTCCTGAACTGGCGAAGACCGTTAGGAGGCAGCTCGTGAATCGCCGGCCTGTAGGTCGCTGGATCAAACGGACGGATGCTGAGAGGCAAGAGCTCAGCCTCAAGGTCCACATCCATCTTCGGGGGAGCCCCACCACTAGGAATGTCATCCGCCATCTCAAAGAGAGTGTGAAAATGATCGGAAAAGTGAAAATCGGGTGAGAATGCGAAGAGTCAACTGAAAAGTCAACCTCAGGAGGGTGAAAAATGGTCAGAAAGGTCGAGGTGCGGAAAAGGCACGGGAATTGAGATGAACTCGAGGGAAACAAGCCCCGAGTGGTGGAAATCGAAAAAGAGACACCGAAACAAAGTTTTGTTCGGTTCAAAGTGTTCAAAACGCGAAGGTATTCACGAATCAAATGTCGAAATGGGCTCTAAAACCGAGGAAAATTGAGGAATGAAGGAAGAAAAATAACCTAGAGGAGGAGGGAAAGGATTTTCGAACTTGTGGGAAGTGAGAAATGAGGGCTAGAAGCCCTATTTTAAAAGACCCGTGCCAAAATGTCCAAACTGCCCCGATTCAGGCAAATTTGGCCGGTCGGCCAAATATTTGGCCGATATACTTTTTTGGTGGCCGATGGATGGCCGGTGACCTCCTCAAATGGCCGATGAACCTCCTACACCTTTGTTTGGGTCTTTGATGTGATGTGGGGCCTCCATTGCTCGACACAGTGCAAGAGAGTGCATTTCTGAAGCTCAACCGGACTCCGTTTTGACCTCGGACCGTGTTTTCTGTGCGTAGCACTTGAATACGTGTGCGACGTATCCTTTTTGTATCCTTTTGTCTTCTGAGAGATTTGAAAGTTGCCCCACGTGCATACGTTACAACGCTTTGTCGTAAACGTACGTTGAGTTATACGTCATTCCACTCGCATTGTCATGCACATGCCATACTTGCATTAGTATGCACATTCTTTAGGTCGCATCGTCATGCGCACCTCACATGCATTGTCATGCATATCAAGCGACACGCGTTATCGCACATTCGAGTTCACATGCATTGTCATGCATTCCAAGCGACATACGTTGTCGCGCATTTAAGATCACATGCATTGTCATGCATTTCGAAAGACATGCGTTGTCACGCATTCAACCTCATGTGCATTGTCATGCATCTCGAAAGACGTGCATTGTCACGCATTTGCATCATTTGCTTTTACATGTATTTCAAAAAACAAACAAACAAAAAGCAAAAAATACATGCGTCACATGCACTTTTCATGCATTTTCAAACAAAAACAAAACAAAAAAAACTTTGCATATGTCATGCATCCATTGTAAATAGTGCATATGTCATGCATCTATTGTAAATAGTGCATATGTCATGCATTTCACTGCAAATAGTGCATATGACATGCATCCCTTGTATATAGTGCATGTTGCATGCATTCACCGTAAGTACGGCATTTACATGCACTGTACATATTACATATCCATTGCACATTGTATATATTGCATTGTAGCTTGCATGCATTCATTGCATCGCATCCATCTATGGCTTGCGCCTTTCCTTGTTGAGCTTGGTTTGGTATGTGCCCATATTTTTCACGTCAAAGCACAGTTATGATATTATGTGTACACACCTATTCCACTACTGGTACTGTGGTTTGAGGGTGACGGCACCGTTTCTGTGTTAGACGCGGTTTGTATGTGTCCATGCCTTTCCTAGGCAAGACACGGTTTGGCCGCAGGCCTTTTCCACTACATCCATTGCATTCTCCCCAGCAGGTTGCATTGTACATAGCATTCATTGTATATAATGCATCATACATAGTATCCATCCATTGCATATTGTATATATTGCATTGTAGCTTGCATGCATTCATTGCATCACATCCATCTATGGCTTGCGCCTTTCCTTGTTGAGCTTGGTTTGGTATGTGCCCATATTTTTCTCGTCAAAGCACAGTTATGATATTATGTGTACACGCCTATTCCACTGTTGGTATTGTGGTTTGAGGGTGACGGCACCATTTCGGTGTTAGACGCAGTTTGTATGTGTCCATGCCTTTCCTAGGCAAGATACGGATTGGTCGCACGCCATATCTATCTCATTCATTGCATTGTAGTGTAATGTATTTTGCATCCAACATTTAGGATCGTGTTCTTTCGTTAGCGGGTCATTCCCCACTTATGTCGTTCCACCCAATTACTTGTTCTTGTGTCCGTCTACATTACTCATAGTTCTGCATGTGTACGCGCCTATTCCACTGCTGGAATTGTGGTTTGAGGGTTGCGTCACCTTTTCCATGGTAGACGAACTTTGCATCTCCATCATCCTTATGACATTTGTGTGGTTTTGAACTGTTCATGATTTGATCATGATTCAATTGCATATCATTTGCATTGTTTTTGCATTGTTTTGTAATTTTGCATATCATTTGCATATCATCACACTGTTAGTGCACTTCTCGGTCTAAGGAGACCTTAAATCCTACATCCTCAATCGCACTGTTTTGTGCACCTTGCTCACATTTTGCATGCATTTCAATCGTGCTATTTTGTGCATCGCACTATCTTGCGCACCTCATTCGCACTTGTTAGTGCATTGCGTTGCCACGTAGCTTTCGATTGCATTGTTATGCATTTTGCTAATCAATATTGTACCTGTTAAGTTTCTCTCTTTCACAGCCATGATATTGTATGTATGGTTCATTTGAAGCTGGTGCAACCAGATGAGCCGGACAGGTATTGTTTTCTCCGAGTGAGACGTATCGAGAATTGAATAATTCTCTTACACCCTCTCTGCATTGTAGTATAGCTTGGTGTATGCTACCTTAAAACTGTTGCATTGTATGTGTTTCGTTACAGCTTTTCTTTGCATGATCATAAGTTATGCCCGGCTTCTTGCATTGTCAGTTGCATTTTGCCCTTGCCTTCGGGCGCATATCTTTGTCTGTCTTGCATGTTGGTCTAAGTCTTCGGCCTTGTCAAAAATGGGTCGTCTCTGGGCTTTGACACTCACTCCCGTCATTATTACGACTTTCGAGTTCTGTCAAAGAGGGGCAACTGTAGACACCCCATTTTTGACCGTCCTCAAGACTTGGACGTCACCATTTGAACACTCGGTGATCATCCACGTTTGTGTTCATCTTGAGTTCCCGAAGGTCTCGGCCACGCGCCTTGTCTCAAGATCTCTTGACTCGACTGTTTTCTGTTTGGTTTTGCATCAAACACTTGTGTTTTGCTTTTGAGAGGCAGGGAATGGCTTGTTGGCCATCTCCACACCTCACTGGCCATGGCTTGAGGCCACCGGCCATTGTTTTGTTGCCAGCGGCCAAATGTTTGGCCAGCTGGCACTCTTTGTGGTCAGCCAACCTTTGTTTTGGCCAATTTGTCATTTTTGGCTGGCTGACCACTGTGCATCTGCTTTTGCAGATATTTTTATTCTAGCTGTGCTAGCTGGCATACACTTTGCACCCCCTCCATATACGTGTATGGAGGGATTTCACTCTTGCTTAGCTTGTTTTGTAAGCTTTGCAAGAGTGATCCTCTATAAAGGGAGGCCTCCTCCTCCCTCCTCAAGGGTTACAAAAATTCCAGAGAGAGGTCTGAACTAGGGTTAGGTCTTGTGTATCTATCTACCTCTATCTCCATCTCCTTTTGTGCTTAAGTGTGTGTTTGTTCATAGTTTTGCACACAAACACCTACCATTACACTTTCCTTTGGCTACTGAGGTACCAAGGAGTGATTTTCAGAGTTTTGAGCTGGTTTTGAGCTAAGGAAAGCTACTGGAGTACCATTTTTTAAGAAGGTCTTCAAGGGTAAGAATTTCACTCTTTTTACCCCCTTTTTGCATAGGCTTTTTGCCATCCTTGCTTGCTGTTTTAAGCTTAGTGTATAACATTTAAAGGTCTTTTTTTTACTTGCTTAAAATAGTTGTTTAAGGTTGTTTTGGTGTTTGGGGTTGTTTGACCCCTCATAGGCCTTGTTTGGCACCCATTTTGTGCTATTTTGGTGAGCTCCGGGACCACTTTGATTGGGCCTCCTCACCATTGAAATCTTGAGGGATTTCAGTGGTGAGGATGGTGTCTTAAGGTCCTAAGAAGGAGAGGGCCATCCTCTCTCCTTATTGTCTTCAAACTTGCCACTTTAAGCCTCATGTGTGAGCACCATTTTTTAGTTCATGTTGGCCATGTTTCAATAGGTATTTGGTAGTATTTTGCCATGTTTTACCTCTGTTTTAAGTTGGTTTAGACACACCATGATTGCCTTGCATACTTGTCTTGTATTGCCATGAATTTCCTTAACATGCTTTGTGCTTTGAGCCTTGTGTCTAGTATGTTTTTGGCTTAGCTTTGTGAAGCTTTTATGCTTGTTTTAGCATGCTAAAGGTCTGTTTTTGGCTATTTGGGCCATCCATGGCTTGCTTTGTATAGCTACCATGCAACATCTCTTGTATGCCTTGAGCATTGACCCATCTAGCATGCCATCATTGCCTTGTTTCAGTGGTTTGGAACCACTTGCCATGTCATTTCAGTCCTTGTGGTGTGTTTGTATGCTTGCATTTGATGCCCCTTTAATGTGTTAAAAGGTTGTTGTCTTATGCTCCATGAATGTGTCATTGCGTATGCCATCATGTCTAGGTCTCTAGGATGCCATGTCAATGTGTTTTTGGCTTTGTTTTCACATGCTGAAACTCTAATTTTGGTTGTTCAAATCATGCCATGTTTAGCTTTGCTAAGTGTAATTCAATACCTCTTTGGTGAGCCTTAGGCTTGGGACCATTGTTGCATGCTTTGCTTGTCTTGCTTGTTTGATTTGGCATCATATGTTTGCATGTTTTCAGAGTTTGATATGCATGCCATATGCCCATGTTTATCCTTTTTTAAGTGCGCTTAAAAGTTACTCTTTGGTGCCTAAGTATTGGACCTTGTATGCATGCATGTTTGTATGCACATTAGCCTTCATTCTTGAGCATGTTAGCCACTGTTTTGGGCTTATGTAAGAGCTGTCCATCTTGGTATAAGTCCACCCCTTACATGTTGGTGCATGCTTGCCATGTATGTTGCCATATACTTGTTGCATATTTTGATGAATTACATGTTGTAGCATGCTAGTTCAAATGTGCCTCATGGTGTGCTTAATCCATGACACGTTGTTGCCTGCTTAGGTTGTAATGCATTTTGCATGCATTGTTCTTAACATGTTGTCCATCTTGCACTTTTCATGCATGTTAGCTTGTATGTTTGTTTGCATGCCCATGTTGCATACTAGCTCACATGCCTAGGGTGCATTGCATTGAACATGCATGCCTTGCCTCTTGAAATCAAGTGATAGAGGTTGGGCCTTTGTGCTTATTTGGTTTGCATTTCATTTGACATGAAAATGCACAACTTGGTTTCTTGGGCCATCACGCATTGAAATGCGCGATTGGTGGTCCGAGAATCGAGTACCATTCCCCCTTTGAGTCATAAACATGAAAAGGGATATATTGGTGCACACATTTGCTCGAAATGCATTGCCATGCCCTGTTTTGCCCTCTGCTGCTGTCAAAACAGGTTCTGCAGAAAGCTTTGGCCGGTCGAGTACATCAAGTGCTAATCGACCAATGATGGATGGCCGATAACTCCATAGATGGTCAATGACCACTTCCCTTTGGCCAGTGACCATTCCTCATGGCTGGTGGCATTCCCCAGTGTTCATAAGGTGTACCTCGGGACCTGTGCAGTCCTTAGAGGAGCAGAGCAGGGTAAACAGAGGCAGCTTGCGCATAGCATTGGATTTCCAAGCGAAGCCAATCCAAGCGCGCGTGCATCCCTCTTCCCGAGGCCTTTTAATGCTTTCCTTAGCTTAGTTAATTTGCTTAACTAGTTAAGTGGTCTGTAATATTTAATTAGCTTGTAGGTTAATTACTTTGTATATTCTTTTGGTCCCTCCGAGCGAGGGCGAATTTGTAATAAGTGTGGGTGCGTGTGTGCATGTCTTCCAACCCCCACTTCTTTCTCCCTTTCATTTACCTACTTTGATGGTTAGTATTAGGGTATGTTTAATTTAGCATATCTTATGCTATGCATGCGTGCATCATTCATCAGTCTTGCATGCATCGGGCTCGACGCATCATGCTAACCGCATAGTATTTCAATTCCAAATTTGAATACGTGCATCGAGTTGTTGCATTTCACATGTCATCCTTAGATTAGCTGAGCCTATTCTAATGACATTTCTATATGCGATGCATTAGCCATTTGTTAACTTGAACTAGGATCATGCATGATTACTAACTAGTTCATTGTTTTGGCACGGAGTACGATGTAAGTATTTATGCTTTAGCATCTCGCATGAGTGTGAATGTTAACATGACAGCATGCTTACCATGTGGCTATATGCTTAAATTGATTTACTGCCTGAATGCCTATGGGTGAAGGTTGGATTGTTTGAGTTGGAACAACTTGTTGAAATCCGTGTTTTAGCCTACTTGCGAGTAGCAAATTTCAAACCATTTTCCAAAAGAGCAGATATGCGATGCTTTGTTCCAAATTAGGCAATCTAGTCTATACTTTTGTGTTGTACGCATCACATAATAAGATTAAGTTAATAATTGGAATAAGAATGTATGATGTTTTCAAAACTAGATATCATGGTTAGTAGAGGCCGATCTTCGGATCGGGCGAGAGGGGGTGCTCATAGCTGACCTTCCCCAATCGTACCCAAGTTCCCGAGCCGAGGCAACTTTGGTGATGACGGACACGTGGCCTTAGGCAAACGAGTCAGGGTTTCTTAAATTTTCCCAAAATAAAATATTTAGGTGGCGACTCTGTATCTAGCAAAGCAGTCCATGTTTGGCACTTCTTTACAAAAATCTGTTTTCCAAAATGATTTGCCGGATTTGGACTCTTTGGTTCATATTAAGAACCGTGACAAATCGAGTCCGAACTGTGGCAGCATTAGGCCCTCGGGGCGCGTCCACAGGATGGGAGCTGCACGTGCGGAAGTGAGGCTCCGCAGTGCGGGGCACATGCCGCATATGCGGGACGTCTGGCAGTCTGAAAACCCTTCTTTTTTTTTTTTTTTTTTTGTTTTAGGGCCAAATTTATCTCATTGTTTTCAACATCTTCCTCTCTCTAAAAACATTTTCACTCTTCCTTCTCTCTAAAACACTCATCTAGCACCCAAAACCTTTGATTTCTTGTGATCCTTTAAGCTTAGAGTCATCATCTCTCACAAATCTTGAAGATCAAAGCTAGGGCTCCTCTTGGTGTTGTGGGAAATTGAAGAATCTTCCATCAAAGCTAGGGTTTCACTTTCTTTCATCATCAAACTTTGAGGTAGGGATTTCTTGAGTTATATATACATGTTGTACGATAATGATGTTGATTTAAAAAGTTTTCTTGAAATCTTATGTTGATGTTTATTTTGAGACCAAAAATGTAGAGAGTTTTAAGAATGGATTCTAAATCTCAACCCTTTGTTAATCCTAGGGTTATTTTCCCTTTTATTAAACTCAAGAAAAATCATTTTGGTGAGGTTTCACCGAGGAAATGGAAATGTTTGTTTTATGATGAAAAACCCTAGAAATTTGGGGGTTTTGGATAGTATGGAACTGTCAAGAGTGGTTTTATTCTTCTTGTGATAAAAGGATGGATATGTGTAGGCTTCATGATGTGGTTTTACAAAATGGCAATCAAATTGATATATTAAAATGAAGGATTTGTTCTAGAAACTATTGTTAAATATATGATGATATATGGTTGTGAGATGACCAAATTGTTGAGCACTATGGATTTGTGAGAATTATAAACATTGGAAATTAATGTTTGAAAACACTATATGTAGTCTTAAAGAGACTAAATTGTTAAGGCTTGTGAAATGAGAAATTGTAACTATGTGTTGATGTCATATGATTATCTTGTGAGAGAACATTGAAAAAAGGAAATGGGAAATGTGATTGTGGACATTATTGTAGAGACACCTGAAAATGGAGATATGTTATGAGGTATGGAAAGGTCATTGCATTGCATACTCATTCAATTATTTATTATGCATTGTGAATTTTAGATTGAAAATATTTACATCATGAAAGAAAATGGTATGGTAATAAAAACTATGGAAATGTGTTATGGGGTAAATACGTTGGTAAGTCCGGATATGGGGTGTAGATGAGATTGATAAGTTGGTCTGAGTGTCCAGGGTGAAAGATCGAAAACACGCGCAGAGGAGGTACCACTTCCCTTCCGGTTAGCAACCGGTAAAGTGGGGTTATTGGTAGTGCTTGTTGAGCCTACTTATAGACACCAACCTAGAGACTACCTGTGTCGTATTTACCGCCTCTATTGATTAAAATTGGAAGTTTTGAAATTTGTTGAGATTGCAAACTTTTATTTAAAAATGGTGATCTTCAAGAAGAGCATGAAATGAAATTTTCTTTAAAAAGGGCATGGCATGGCATTGACATTTGCATTATTCATTGAGAATTTGCATAACTATATATACTTTGTAAGAATTCTCTACTGGGCTTTATGCTCACCCCTATGGGACTTTGGTGCAGGTAAAGATATGGTGATCCCACCAAACTGAGGGTGCGGATATGTTTTGGTGAAGAGTAGATTGCTTTCATTTTTATTGTGAATTTTTGTAAGCCAAGGGCTAAACGTGTGTGGGTCCGAGAGGCCATTTTGTGTAACCGAGCTATGGCCTTGGAAGATGTAAGCCCTTAAGGGCATTTATTTGTTTTGAGACTAGACGCTTCACATGCTATATATTTAGGTGTTCTGTTTATCATTGAATGTATATCCGCATGTGGAACTTTTGTATAAAACCTTGGAGATTTATGATGTAAAGGTTTGGAAAATGGTTATATTTAATTTAATTAAAGTGGCTTGATGCATTATACATGTTGGGTTTATGTGTGGGCGTTACATGCTTTCTATCTTATGCTTACTGCCTTTGCATATTTTTCCATACTTAGAATTTTTCTTATCTTTCCAAGTCTGAAAACTTGGTTTTTCACCTCGGATCCCAATACCTCAGATACATCCACATGTCGGATTTAGAACTGATTAGTTATCTCGGATAATCACACTTCAAAAATTTTCTTATCAAATTTTTACAAGTGCTGTTTCTTCACTTGTACTTGTTGTCTTCTGTCAAGACTTCACCCTTCCAAGTCTAACAACCAGACTGGGTATCTCGGATAATTACACTTCAGATACAGTACAGTACTGTCATTTCGGATTGACTTATCTCGGATAGCATCACTTGTCAATGATCTCGGATAACTTCAACTTCCAAAATTTTTAAAAAACTTCATAAGTGTTATGCTCATTCCTACTTCCTGCCCCCTCTAATGTGAACCTAAGTATCATTTATGTTCACATTAAGGATGCGTCACATGGTTATTGCCTAAGTCTCACTTAGATATTCTTGTTCGAGGTCATCATGTTTGGCTCGCCCAAACAAAGCACTTAAGGCTTAACCTTAGTGCACCGAGAGTACCATTCTCCTCGGCTTTTCTTTCAAACTGCCCAAGTCATGGCCAGGTTCACCTTGTTTCATGCTGAAATATTGTAGACTTAGTTCAACTCTACCAATATGAGAAAGTCTAAGTTATTTGTCATGTTTCATGCCAAAACATCACAAACTTAGTTCAACTCTACCAATATGGCAAGTCTAAGTTATTCGTCATGTTTCATACCGAAACATCACAAACTTAGTTCAACTCTACCAATATGGCAAGTCTAAGTTATTCATCATGTTTCATACCAAAAAATCTCAAACTTAGTTCAACTCTACCAACATGTCAAGTCTAAGTTATTCGTCATGCTCACAATGGGAACATCGTCTTAAGACTATTCAGTCCTATCGCACAAGTTTCAACAATATTTCATAAAAACAAAATTGAGCTAGTATTTTATTAATACTTCAGCTAATTAATCTTTACAAACTCCAAAAATAGAAATTAATGGTAGAAAAACTTCAAATTGCTTGTGTTCCAAGGTCTTAGCAACTCCTTGCCATCAGTGTCTTCAAGCTGGTACGTGCCATTGCTACGATCGAGATGATTCGATATGGTCCTTCCTAGTTTGGGCCAAGCTTGCCCTCCCTGGAATCCTTTTTATTGCCGACAACCTTTCTAAGGACGAGGTACCCAACTTGAAACTCTCTGGGATTGACTTTTTTGTTGTATACCTTAGCAAACTGCTGGTGGTATGCCCCCAGCCAAATTACTGCTCTCTTCCTTCTTTCTTCTATCAAATCAAGATCTCGGGTAAGGAATGCCTCGTTTGTTCCATTTTTCACTCCCTGTGTTCTGATTCCAAGGATGCCGATCTCTAGTGGGATGATTGCTTCAGTGCCATATGTCATGGAAAAAGGAGATTCTCTAGTAGACCTTCTCAATGTAGTCCGATATACCCATAAAGCATTAGGCAATTCCTCCACCCACTTGCCCTTGGATGCTTCTAGCATTTTCTTGATTCCATCCAAGATTGTCTTGTTGGATGCTTCTGCTTGTCCATTGCTCTGGAGAAAGCTCGAAGTGGAACAATAGTTCTTGATCTTATATTTCGCACAAAATTTTTGATTAACTTGCTGTCAAATTAAGTGCCATTATCTGCTACTATGGCTCTTAGGATTCCAAATTTGGTGATTATGTTTATCTAGATGAAATTCTTCACATCCACATCTCAGATTTTGGCTAAAGGTTCAGCCTCTACCCACTTCATGAAGTAATCAGTTGCTACCAGTAGGAACTTTCTCTGTCCAGTTGCCGAAGGCAATTTCCGAACAAGATCCACGCCCCACTGGGCAAATGGTCAGGGACTGGACACTGGATTCAGATCTGCAGCTAGCCGGTGTATCGAAGGTGCAAACCTTTGACACTTCTCACATTTCCTTACATAAGCTTCAACGTCCTTCTGCATGTAGGGCCACCAGTATCCAAGAGATATGGCATTGTGAGCAAGTTATCTACTCCCAACATAGCTTCTACATACTCTCTCATGGATCTCATACAAAAAGTCCTCGACTTGGGATGGATGCATATATCGTAGGAGTGGTCCAGTGAAGGATCTTCTGTACAAATGGCCCTCTGTTGACAAGTAGAACTTGGCATACTTCAATATGATCTTATGCGCTTCCTTTCTGTTTGCTAGCAGCCTGCCATCTTTGAGGAACACAACTATGGCGTCCATCTAGCTTGGACCCATCTCCACACACATTACTTCATACTCTATTATTAGGGGCTCTATACTAGGACCCTATAGGTAATCCACCATTATTTTCCTTCCCTTTCTTGACTTCATCGCACTGGCAAGGTTAGCTAGTGCGTCAAGATGGCTGTTATCATCTCAACTAACCTACTACAGTTGGTAGTTTTGGAAACACGTTAACAACTTGACAACCTCCTTAACATAGGCTATCATCCTCTCATCCCGGGCAGCGTACTCGTCCATCGCTTGATTTACAATAAACTGGGAGTCATAAAAGATGACCTTTTGCCTCGACTTCCACAGTCGCTACCAATTTTAGTCCAACAATCAATGCCTCATACTCGGCTTCATTATTTAAGGCTTTGAACCTCAAACGAATGAACTGTTATATCATTTGTCCATCCAATGATACCAAAACTACTCCTGCCCCTGCTCCTTGTCGGTTTGAGCTATCATTGACAAAGAGACAAAAAGAGTTGCTGATGTAAATGTCGCAGGGTTTTAGCCTTTCTTTTGTCTTCTTCTATTCTGCCGACGTAGGGTTTCATGGCCCCAATTGGTTTTCTTCTTCCTCTCCTAGGCATCCCAAGTCGTGGCTCACCGGTGCCTGCCTTAAGATTGCACCTAGAGAGAACTTTACCACAAAATCGGCCAAAACTTGGCCTTTGATTGTTGTCCTTGGCCTAAATTCTAAGTCATACTGACCCAGAACTACAACTCATCAAGTGATTCTGCCTGTCATGTCTCCATGCTGCAACAGGGACTTTAGTAGATGTTCGGTTAGCACCACAATCTTGTGGGCATGAAAGTAGTAGTTCAACTTTTTCGAGGTCATTACCAGGGCTAATGTTAACTTCTCCAGAGGCAGGTACCTAGTTTCTACATTTGCTAGGGTCTTTCTCATATAGTACATCACCTTCTGCTCACATTCTTCTTCTCAAATAACTACAACACTCATGGCGTGGTCTGAAACTGCCAGGTACATGAACAATTCTTCTCCCGATACCGAGTTCGACAACACTGGTGGGGTTGTCAAGTATTTCTTCAAGTCAGCCAAGGCGACTTCACATTCTTCTGTCCAAAGAAAGTTTGTGGCTATAGACACCCCGTTTTTGACCGCCCCTAAGATTTGGGTGCCTCAGGTTGATCACTCGATGATGAAAAGTTTTGTTGTACAATTGTTCAAGTTCTTCAACAAAAGGCTTCAATTTTTGAGCTTCTAATCCCAACCTTACACCCCATTTAGACTAAAACTATTTTAGACCTTAAAACTCGCTTTTTCAAAATATTTTTCCAAATGTTTCTACGATGTTCTGAGGTTCGCATTTCGTTTAAAATATTATACTTTTTGGTAAACCGAGTAAGGACAAAGTGGAAATAAATGGAAGGGAGGCGAACTCTTTGGAAAATATTTAAAACCATCTTATTTATAGGTTTGGAGTTGAAGAAAATAGCAGGGGAGGGAAGAAAACCAGTTGGGGGAAAAGTTGGGCATCAAATCGTTAAGATAGAAATGAGTAGCCTTCACTAAAATAGGCATATCTCTTTGCACACATAGAATTTAGATGTGAGGCCACCACCATTGGAAAGTAGACTTCCGAGGATTCAATTTAGACTCGAGAATCACCTGAAACTGAGTTTGGATGAGGAAGATATGCCCGTTTGAAATCAAGCTTGAGAGCAGTCTTTTGTGGCCGGACGACCACTTTTTGTGGACGGCTGTATAAGTACTTAGCTGGCCGGCTAGCCGGCTAGGTGTCTCGAGAGGCAAATATTTATAGCCAAGTGTCCCCACAAGCCAACTAGTGGCCAGCCAGCCATAAATAAGTGTATGGTCGTCCCCCGAGTGGCCGGCCGGCTGGCCAGTTGTGCCAGCAGAACAAATATTTTCTTGCCAGCTGTGCAAGATGTCTCCACAAGTGCATACACTGCACTAGCTGTGCCTATACAGATATTTCCGATAGAGGCACATGCTTTTCTATATATAGGGGACCTTCCCTCTTGGTTTTAGGTTAGAAAAAAATTTCCAAAGGCTCCAATACTTGCATAGCACTCTCTCTCTCTCTCTCTCTCTCTCTCTCTCTCTATCTTGGAACCTAAACACTCTCTCTACACACTTTCTAAACCAAAAATTTGGCTCTTCTTGCTGAGGTTCTTGAGCTCAAATCTCAGCCCTTGAGAGTGTAAGTTTTGTGGTTTGTGAAAAAAGTGTTACTCCTCTTCAAGAGGTATAACTACTAGCTCCTTTGCACTACTTCTTTCCTATCTTTTCTTACTTTTTTTTGACTATTTTTACGGGTTGAAACTTGTGGCTTAAAGCTATCAAAGGTGGAGGGGTTAACCACCCTTTTTTTAACCTTATTTTCCAAGCTTTTGCCCTTGTATTTCCCATCTTTTTCTCAACTTTTTACCACTGATTTTCAGAGGTTTTTAGAGGCTGAAAATGTTGTTTTGAAGTCCAAAAATTGGGGGGGTTAGCCACCCCTCCTTATGCTTGTTTACTAGCTCAATTTCTCCATTGTTTTAGCTAACTTTTTCAAGCTTTTCTACGTTATTTCCAGCACTATTTTTAGCTATTTTAGGACTATTTTAGGGTGTTTAGTTCATTTATGCTTTGTATAGTATGCTTGTAGTATTATAGTTGTGAGACTATGAAATATCCCCTCACATGGATTGTTGGTAAGATTCAACAAAGATAGTTTCATGAACTTGCATGAGATAAATATGGTTGATGCCATCCAACAGGGGTTACCGGCCGGGGACACTTCGATGATAAAGTTAGAATCCATGAATAAAGAGTATAGATAGTCAAGAGTGTTCTATGTGAAGTGCAGAGAAAGATCATACCTATATGCCATGAGGTGCCTTCCTCTTATAGACGGGGGTGGGCCGAGTAAGCCCAATGGTTGGCCCCATGGCAGGCCTTGTTTGGGTTAGCCCAATAAGTTGATTTTTTTTTTTCTAGCTTCCAAAATTGCCCCAAAACTTTCATTGCCTTTGGTAGAAGGAATGAGAGTTTTTATTGCCGAGTTATGCTGTTCAAATAGATGTTAGGTCCTTTGACAAAGAATACATTTGATAAATAAATAACATAAATGAATGAGTGGCTGGGTGAATGCATGTATGTATGAATGTATGTACGAATATATGTATATAAATGAGAGAGGTAAGCTAAAGCCTAGTGAGTAATACTATCTCTATAATGGTGGGCCACGGTATTATAACCCCAGGGCAAGGGTGTAGGCCGCAGTATTATAATCCCGGGCAAAGGTGTAGTATATTTCCAAGTGCAAAGATTGCTTCCAAACATGGACTTTCGTGCCGAGCTAAAAATATTTCTATATACCGAGCACGGAAATGATTGCCTCAACCAAATAAGACAGATTAAATAAGGTAGATATATCAGCCAAAAAATAGACCACAATATTATTACCCCCGGGTGAGGGTGTAGGCCACGGTATTCTAACCTCCGGGCGTAGGTGTAGGCCGCGGTATTCTAACCCCCGGGCATAGGTGTAGGCCGCGGTATTCTAACCTTCGGGCGTAGGTGTAGGCCGCGGTATTCTAACCTCCGGGCGTAGGTGTAGGCCGCGGCATTCTAACCACCGGGCATGGATGTAGGCCATGGTATTCTAACCTTCAGGCGTCGGTGCAGGCCGCAGTATTCTAACCTCCGAGCGTAGGTGTAGGCCTTTGCTGATGGTGCTCTGTGTCGAGTGCGAAGATTACGTTGTACTCAGAGACTTTTACTGATTTTAAGTGGCGACCAAGTGCCAATATAGCATGGACTTTGAATAATGCATCATGTGTCAGTAATGGCCAGTACCGAATGAGGTAGATGTGTTAATCACAAAGAATATTGCTCCACTTGCAAGGAATGGCCAAGTAGATATTGAGCCAACTATTTAATTGCTGAGTAAATTTTGGGAAAATTAGCATTACTTGGTTTGCGTTTAGTCCAATATAGACTTGCCCCATTGCTTTCGAATGACAGGCGTTAGTCGGAAGGAATGCAGATTGGACTTGCCCCATTGCCCTATGTGGCGGGGTAGATTCGGCTTTGGTAAAATGACAGCATGCAAAAATATACGAACTGCTGACTGCCAAATGCAAACGGCCGACTGCCAAGTGTGTAATGTATTGCCCCAAAACTGGTGCTTGTTTGGAGAGGTGCGAAAAGGAGCGGGAGTTTGTAACTAAAGTAAATTTCAGTGCAATGTTCGTACCAAGTTGGCCGAGTATGCATGCGTAAGAGAGGTACCGAGATGATGATCGGCTGATAAATGGCCAAGGTAATGCAGGTAACATAATGAATGATTAGGGTGGCCAAGGTAATGCAGGTAACATAATGAATGATTAAGGAAGATGAGGATTATATCCTTGTCCCAAGATCCTGTTGCTGAAATTGCATGCCGATCAATTGAACTACCAAGTGGCCGAATTAAAAATGCCAAGTGAGAGTTGTTCAGTGAGTTCGGCGATAAGTGTTAAGCCGATTAAATTGTACCATTGTCATGGAATTAGTTGGAAAATTGCTTCCATTGTTGTGAATATGTAACATTGGATCGTCGTTGCCCCATTGCTTGTGAATGACGTTAGATATTCAAAAGAAATTCAGATTGGGCGCTGGCCAACATTGCTGAGAAGTAAGCCGAGAACAAAGTATAGTTGCCCTACTGTGTTTGAATGACAGTGGTTATTTGAAAGGAATTCGGAATAGACTTGAGCCAAAATTGTCGAATGATGCAGGTTGTTATAATGGCGGGAAGACGCCAAAATTGTTGAATGCGGCATTGATCAAATGCCAGGCTTGGTAGCAAAAGTATTGTTTGAGTTGCGATCAACATTTTCTAGTTGTTGAATTTGCATAATCAGATCGTACGGATGTGTGCAGCAGGCTCCACATAGTTGGAAACGACTATTGGATCATTGGAATTAGACTCCGGATAGCGTAATTGTAGCCAAAATGAATCTAATGGCTCGAATCGGTTGAGAACTGTGAGTGGTTGAAATCTGCAAATTTAGGGTATGGAATTTGCAAAATTGGACCGTACAAATGTGTTCGAAATGTCCCAAATAATTGGAAACGACTATTCGATCGTTGTGATTGGACGGCGGACAGTGCAGTTTGCATGCTGCGAATCCGAAAGTAAAAGAAATCCAAGTGGGTCTTGCCCCAGTAGGCGGTATACAGCCAAGTGATAAATGAAGGATCAGCGAAGATGGATAATTGTGTCCTAGCTTCATGAGCCTTCTGTTAAAAATGCATGTCGATTAGACACGATCTAACTGTTGATCTATCATGTAACGTTCCCGATTTGCCAATTTATTGATCCTAATCTGAGACTCGGAATTTGCAAAATTGGACCTCAAAAATAGATTCTACACGGCGAAAAACTAGAAGGTAGGCATCCTCAAAGTTATTGGACCATCCAATTAATTGGAATGCAGTAAGATGCAACGAAGCACTTTGTGCAGAGAAGCGCATGATAAATCCTTATTTCATCATCTTCATCTTCATGTTGCATGTCATGGAAGGCATAATGGTTCAATTTCGAACTCGTGACTTTGAGGCCCTGTATCTCCTTCATTTTAAGTCCGATTTTGATGCGGTCTGTCATGTTGGACTCATCTCAATGAGTGCTTCACACTGGTATAGTCAAAACTAGCTTTTGACAACCTTTAAAATTTTAGTTTCTGTAAATTTGGTCCGTTTCGCAACTACCAGCGAACTTTGGTGACCTCTTGGCTCCTTGGGTTGGTGGGTTTAGACTCCTTGAGTTGACACGAATCCTCTGGTATATTCAGTTGTTGTTTTGGACAAGCCAAGATGCTAGTTCCATGCCGAGAGAGAAATGCCGATCAATATTGCTACTGAGAAATCATGAGATTCGTGCTGAAAGGGTAGGTGAATTGATAGTGTTTGTTCTGAGTGCCAAATGTTGTGGAACATGTTGCCGAGATGTTACTCAAAGAGAATAACTAAATCTGTTCTCGGCATCACGGTTGAGCTGTAGAAATTGTTCTCGGCATTGTGCGACTAAATTTTGACAATCGGAGGTATTGTCTTCTTAAACGGCTGGTTAATGCAGAATGGTTGTCGAGTAGAACAAAGGTTCATGCGTGGACATGCCGAGTAGCTTTCTGCAACTTACGCTGTCACTACTGGGTTGCTTAGATGCCAAGTAACAATGAGCAGCTTGGGTGCCGAGAAGGGTAATAGCTGCCGAACAGCCTTATCGGGTTACCGAACATCTCCATTGTTAGTTTGCCGAACAACCTTTGTTGAAGAACTTGTGATTCTAGTTTTAACCAAAATGATTGGAAAGCTGAGGAACTTAGGTTGTGTGCTAAGTAAGTGGCGTCAAAACACCTGGATCCCTCTCGTTTATAATGTGATGACTTAGCCGAGAGCTTGGTCGGCATCACTTAAGGCTGCAATTGTAGCCACCATGATTATGTATACTTGAACCAATGAGCGTGGTGATGGAATTATGGTGCCGAGCATCCAGAAATGGTTGAACGGCTACGCGAATTTAACAAGGTGGTGGCCGAATAACTTATTCTTGGCCGAGTAATGTGATGTAGGAAATGGGAATTTTTGAATAATGTTGACTAAGCAACTTGATAAAGTTACCGAATAATGTTGCTACTGTCAAACAAAAAAAAAAAAACAATTTATATATAATCCTTAATAGTGTTCTCTGCAAACTGATATATATAAAATTCCTAATAATGGCCTCAACAAAAAGGTAAGGGTTATAAGGGCAACAATGTTTTCGGCATACTCCTAATACTATTATATATATATATATAATTCATTTTAATAGCCGAATTAATTGTACCCACTGGAGTGCCCCATGGAAAGGTAGGTGATAAAAGTTAGTTCCCAATTTTTAGAGAGAGAAAGTAAAGACCCAAGTTTGGAGTCCATAGAAATTGTTAGTATAAATATATATATATATTTATATTCCAAGAAAAGATGAAATTTCATCAGTCAACTTGAACAGTGTGAAGTGCACTTGCATAAGTTGGTAAAGTGCCGACTAACAGCTTTAACATATTCAACAAAAAAAATTTCATCACTCAGCTTTAATATGCCGAAAAGATGCTCTCTTCAAGAAAAGTGAAACCCAATTGTAGAGAGAGAAAATGGAGATGCAAAATATTCACAGTGAACAAAAGGCTCTATTTTGTAAGCAGAAACATATGTATATCAAATCCAAGAACCAGTCTAAAAATAATTTTCAGAGAGCAAACAAATCAAAAGTGTTGTTAAATTTGTACTTACAAGAACATGTTTGTTGTGTTCTTCGTTGATCTTATTCAGTCGTTCCCACAGACGGCGCCAATTGTGAGACCATGAAATATCCCCTCACATGGATTGTTGGTGAGATTCAACAAAGATAGCTCCATGAACCTGCAAGAGATAAATATGGTTGATGCCACCCGGCCGGTATCCCAACCGGGTTTACCGGCCGGGGACACTCCGATGATGAAGTTAGAATCCATGAATGAAGAGTATAGATAGTCAAGAGTGTTATGTGTGAAGTGCAGAGAAAGACCATACCTATATGCCATGAGGTGCCTTCCTTTTATAGACGGGGGTGGGCCGAATAAGCCCAATAGTTATCCCCTTGGCAGGCCTCGTTTGGGTTAGCCCAATAAGCTTATATTTTTTTTTTTCTAGCTCCCACAGTAGTCTTCATAGGTTTGGTGGTTTAGGCCGTAGTCACCAACCTATTTGAGTTGATAGCATTCATTTTATGCATTTCATACATGTGTTCACACTTTGCATAATCACCTCTACAACCTCCCTCTTTTCTTGGTTTTTCTCTTTTTGTAAGAGTTGTTTCAACCGAGTGTTGTTTAAGTATGAGAAAGAGACCTTCCATGCTAAATGGTTTAATTTCTTCAGAGATTCATTACCAGGGCATTACATATCTCTCATGCCTAAAACAACTTCTTGTTTGACACTTCTCTTCATTAGTGGACTTAAATCTCATTTTTGGACTAAAATGACTAATGAATGGAGAGGTAAGTAAAAGAGGCAATAAAATTAGACTAAAATGAAACAAGATAAGAAAATCAAGTTGAGTTCAATCGGACATTAATTGAACCCATTGAGTCTTAAGCCATTTCATACTTGTTAGTGATGATAATGGTTCAAGAATCAATGTCAACCACTTTTCTTGATCAATTCCATGATAGGGAAGAGGTTTTGTTGGTCTCTTATTTTAACTTATTGAGCTTTTATCCAATCGAGTCATAAATCATTATGCAACAACTTTGCAACCATTGATGATTTGTGAATCAATTCTATCCCTCCTTTGATCAATTTCGTGATAGGGAGAGGCAGAGAGGATAAACATCCCCCAGAAGCACTCTGTTTCTACTCTGTTCCTTTTCTACTACAGTAGGGCAGTCCCAACAATAGTGGCCGGCTAGCCACCATTTGAATTCGCTCGACCACTTTTGCTGGCCGGCCGACCATCTCTTTTCAGCCAAACAGTGTCATTTTCCTGCAAAACAGAACAAAAGCTGAGGCAAAAACAAAAGTTTTTTCTGCAGGCAGAACAATTCTGGCAGTAAAACAGAGGCATTTCTGGGAGGATGTTTGCATTGGCATGCGTGGTTCCTTAACCTCTGCTCGAGTTTAATTAGTTTACATAGCTCTTAGTTAATTACTTAATTAATTAGAGAGTTAATTCCCTTGAATTTGTAATAATTTAGTTAATTAATCTCATGTTGTACTTAATGAATTAGCTCCGTTCAAACTTGTAATAATTAGCTAGTGTAATTAATTTATTTCATTTGGTTTGCAATAGCTAGTTAATTTAGTAATTAGTTAGGGAATTTATTCGGACCCTCATGTATGAGGGCCAATTGTAATATTTGTACATGTCTTTCAATCCCCATTTCTTTCTCCCTTTTATTTACTTGCTTATGATGGATAGTGTAAAACATCATGTTTTTTTTAGCATTTTCCAGGATTTGCATCCATTTGTCTCGCATGCATAGGGTTTGGTTCATCATTCTAACGGCATTGTCATTTATTACTTTCTTGAATATGTGCGTTACCGCATACTATTAGGGTGATTCACATGACATATTAGACAACCGAACCCGTTAGTTGCATTTTTGTATGTGTTGCATTAGTCACTTACATATTAGAGCATGCATTTTTCTAATTATTTTGTTTCATTTGGCTTGCTTTGGGGTACTAGGTGAGCACTTATTGCTTTAGCATATCGCATGTGTGTGATTGTTGCCATATCAAACATATTTTCCATGAGGCTGGGTACTTAAGTGATATACCTATTTGGATGCCTGTGGATGAAGGCTAATTGCTTAAATTGGGATAACTTGATAAATGTGCATATGAGCTCACTGTAGACCCGACTTCCTCCGCGTGCCCCCCTTTCGAAAAGGGCGCGAATTAGGTTCATGCTACAACAGTTCGGACTCCTGTCACGATTCTGAATCTAATCTCACAAACTGCAATGTAAGACTGATAAATCACCAAAGAGTCCAAGTCTGGCAAATCGTTTTAAAATATCGATTTTAATCAAATAGCGCCAAACATAGACTGCTTTGCCAGATTTCAGAGTCGCCACCTAAATATTTTATTTTGAAAAATTTAGGAAACCCTGACTCGTGCCAAAGGCCACGTGTCCGTCATCACCAAAGTTGCCTCGGCTCGGGAACTTGGGTACGAGAGGGGAAGGTCCTGAAATGAGCACCCCCGCTCGCCCGATCAAAGGATCGGCCTCTACTAAACATGATATGTTGTTTTATAAACCTCATGTGTTCTTGTTCCAATTATTAGCTTAACTTACTATGTGATGCGCACAACACACAAGTATAAACTAAATCGCAAGAATTAGAACAAAACAATTCATGTTTTTCATTCGAAAATGGTTTGGAATTGCTACCCTCGAGTAGGCTAAAGCGCGGATTTGCCACCCTCAAGTGGGCTTAAAACATGATTTTGCCACTTCAAGTGGGCTTAAAACACACATTCAATGAATTGTCCCAATTCAAGCAGCACAGCCTTCATCCATAGGCATTCATGCAATTAATCATTTAAGCAAATAGCCTAATGGCAAGCATGCTGTCATGGCAATCACTTACACACATGCAAGGATGCTAAAGCGTAAACACTTACAATGTACTCCGAGCCAAAACAAAAGCTAGTTAGAAATATACATGATCCTAACTATACAAGATGCCTAATACAACACATGCAATAATGCAACTAAGTAGGCTTGGCTACCTAAGATGGCATATGAATGCAACACTTTTGATATAGGTATTCAAATATGTATTGAAATACGATGCAGTTTGAATGATGCGCCGAGCTCGGTGCATGCAAGACAAATGAATGAATGCAAACATACAAGCATAAGGTATGCTAATTGAAAAATGCCCTAAAACTAACCATCGAAAGCGGTTAAATAAAAGGGAGAAAGACATGGGGTTGGAAGACATGCACATACGCACGCACCCTTATTACAACATTTTGCCCTCGCGAAGGAGGGTCCGAATAAATAAGCTAACTTGCTATGCTAATTAAGCTAATTATTACAAATCAACTAATTAACTAATCTAGCTAATTAATTACAAACCGAATTGAAACTAGCTATACTAAGCTAATTAGAATATTAAAAAGATGGATTAAATTAGCTAAGCACATTAACTAATTAATTACAAAACTAGTAAATTAACTAGCTAAACAAAACAATTAAAATAGCCTCGAGGGCGAGGGAGAGATGCATGCTCGATTTGCTTCGCCGGGAAATACATTGCCTTGCCATGAGTTATCTCTGTTTGCACTCGCGGTAATCTCAAAACATCATGCACACTTCTAGATTGGATTTGCCCCTAACACAGGAGCACTTTGGACAATTTTCTGCAAGTGGCCGGCCAGCCAGTGCAAGTGGTCGGTTGGCTAATGCAAGTGGCCGGCTGGCCACTTCTCTTTCCAGAATCCCACTTTTGTTGCAACAGAGAACAACAAAGGCACAACAATGCATTTGCAAGGAAATGTGTGTGTAACTACTCTCCTTATCATTTCTCAAGCTCAAAGGAGTGTAGTACTCGGCTCTCAAACCACCAACCAACCATCTCAATGCATGATGGCCAAAGAACCAAGCTTGTACAAGCTTAGTGAATGCGCACATAAGACTCAAAGTGCCTCCACCCTACCATGCATGATCAAGGGTATTGGCGACCAAGAAATGTGACACATTTCATCACTTGGAGTATGAAACATCCCAGATTTCTTGTGTTTGGATTAACATCCGATCCAAACACAATGCAATGCAAACGACATGCTTATCTTTCACACGTTTTACTTAGTCCATTTCTTGTTTACTCATTTTAACTTACCAATTAGTCCATTAACCGGTTAAGTTCAATCTGTAAGTCCTCTAATGGGAAAGATGGCCTAAGCCATAAGCACCTTAAGCATGAAAGAAGCCTCATGCTTTTGGTTAGTAGAAATCCTTAAGGGAGGATTAAAACCATTAGGCATGCGAACCTCAATTCCATACCCAAGCCATCAAGAGGCTCAAGACTACTTTCAAAGTGAATGAAAGATTGAAACAATGGAGTGCAATGACACATATTTCAGCACTGAAATAACATGCTAAGTGACTCAAAATCATGCAAACAACTCATGTAATGCATGTTAGAGGCATAAAGCATCAAAGCTAGTGAAGTGTATTACACTAGAAACATACATTATCAAGCTCAAACAACAAAACCAACCATGGACAGACCTAAAACATGCCAAATCAATGGCATGAACATGTTGAGATAGAAGCACAAAAGACTAGGAGAACATGCACACATGTTAGCTCATAAGCAAGGCACAATACACAACCCTCAAGAAGCAATGAAGAAGTGAAGTATGTGAGAGTGTGACAGAGGTATATGCTCTGAAATCACATGCTGAATGATGCCATGTCATGCAAATAACTCAAATAAAGCATGCTAAGAGCCTCAAAACACAAAGCTAGTAAGGGCCGGTTACACTATAGCTACACAAAGCGAGGCATATGTGACCAAGACCACTTGAAACAGAGTTAGAGCATGCTAAATCAAAGCCAAAAACATGCTGGAGTGGAGCCAATACATGCTAGAATAATAGGCTAAATCACCAAGCACACTAAGCTAGTGAACAAGATTGCACTACAAGTGCAAAAAGCAAGCAAGAATTGACCCAACCAGCCAAAAAAAGAGTTAAAGCAGGTCAAAATAAAGCCTAAAACATGCTTGAACTAAGCTTTAAAGAGATAGAAATAGAAGCACACTTATTAGGCCATTAACACATGCAAACAAGACAAAAGGAGGAGGGACCACCCCCACCCATTTTGGTCCTCAAAACCAACTTTCTACCACTAAAATTCCACTAGAATTCAGTGGTTAAAAGGGGGAGAAAAAAAAACTATTTTAGAAAACTTTGAAAGATGGCACAAAAGCTTAACAAGTAAAGAGACAAGAAGGGTGGACCACCCTCAAACTCAAAAGGGGCTTAAACCACCATTTTTAGGATTGAAAAATAGAGTTTTCTTCAGTTCAAAACCAAGCCAAAAATAGTTTGCAAAGGTGGCAAAACAAGTGTGCAAGACAAGCTTAAAAGGGACAAGTGCTTACCCTTGAAGCACAACAGCAAAACAGGTGCAAATCTGAGCCAAAACCAGCTTTGAGAGCTTAAATGGGACCCCCAAGAACCTCAGCAACAAGGTAGAGGTGTTTGGTCTAGGGTCTCTTTGCAAGAGTGTAGGAAATTCTCACTTCTAAGCACAATATAGGAAGAGAGAGAGAGGCTGGAATTTTGCTCACAAAATTATATAGAGAGAGAGAGAGAGAGAGATTTAGAGAGACAGGTTCCCAAACTTGTTAAACCCTCAATATATGAGATATGGCTTCAATATATAGCAAAAATGAAGCATTTGGTTGAAATATCTGATTTGGGACAGCTGGCACAATGTGGAAGACAACTAGAGGTAAATATCTACAAAATATCTGAGTTTTGGACACAAGTGGCCGGTAGGCTACTTCAAGTGGCCGGTAGGCCACCTTTCCTGGTCGGTAGGCTACTTCAGGTGGCCGGCCAGCCACCCCTATGGCTGACAGCAAAAATCTACTCTGCAGGTTAAACTTCAAATGGGCATATCTCTTTTATCTGGACACCTTTGCAGGTCATTCTTGTGTCCAAATTGAAGCCCCGGACATAAGCTTTCCAATGGTGGAAGTCTCATAGAAAAATTCAAACTTTGAAAAAATTTATGCCTCTTTTAGTGAAGACTACTCAGTTTTGGCTCAACCGGTTTCATGCCGAACTTCTCCTAAACTAGTTTTCTTCCCTCCTCTCCTTTTTTTTTTCAACTCCAAGCCTCTAAACAAGATGTTTTGGAATATTTTTCAAAGAGTTCACCTCTCTTTCATTCATTTCCACTTTGTCCTTGCTCAGTTTACCGAAAAGCGCAACATTTAACAAAATGCGAGCCTCGGAACATTGTAGAAACTTTCTTTCAAAAACATTTTGAAAGAGAGGGTTTTAAGGTCTAAAATATTTGGTCAAAATAGTTTTGGTCCAAAAATAGGGTGTGAGGTTAGGACTTGAAGCTCCGCTTGCCAAAGAAATTGAACCTTTGCACTGCACAACTTTCATCACCAAATAAACAATCAGTAGCGCCCAAGTCTTAAGGGCAGTCAAAAATGGGGTGTCTACACTCACTTTTTCAAGTGGTACATGTTCAAACACCTTTTCAAAAAACATAAAATCAAAGTGTTCTAACTTTTGCAAATTAGTCTATACTTGTGTGCATCACCTAGTAAAAATAGCCTAATAATCGAAACAAGAGCATATAATGTAGATAAGAATCACATCATGATTAGTAGAGGCCAATCTTTGATCGGGCAAGTGGGGTGCTCAATTCATGACCTTCTCCTCTCGTACCTAAGTTCTCGAGCCGAGACACTTTGGTGATGACGAACCTGTGGCCTTTAGCACGAATCATGAGTTTCCTAAATTTTAAAAAAATATTTAGGTTGCGACTTTGTAATATGGAAAAGTAGTCCATTTTTGGCTTTTGATTCAAAGTCAATTTTCCAAAAGAATTGTCGGATTTGGACTCATTTGTGTTTATCTATTTCACATTGCACTTATGAAATCAGATTTAGAACCACGAGACTCCAAACTGTAGGGCTAATCGTATTCAAAAGGAGCACAAAAAGCAAGCTACAGTGGCTTTCTTCAATAAACCAAAAAACTATTTGCATTTATCTAAACTTCGGCTAATGAACCTATTCAGGGCTGCTGCCTTTCTAGTCAAAATCGGGACTTGTTTGGCTGTTGTCGGGCTCTTTAAGTCAAGAATAGCCCTAATCTAATCTGGGCTTGCTTCAATACCCCTCATAGTAACCAAGTACCCCAGGAACTTACCGGATCCAACTCCAAATGTGCACTTTGAGGCATTGAGTTGAAGCCAATATGATCTCAAGATGTTGAAAACCTCCTTCAGGTCGGTCAGATAGTTCCCAAGTTCCTTGGTTTTGATAGCCGTATCGTCTATGCAGACCTCTACTGTTCTCTAAATTAGATGTTTGAACATCTTGGTGACCAGTCTTTGGTATGTCGCTCTTTCATTCTTCAACCCAAAAGACATTACTCGGTAGCAATAAAGTCCTTTAGGGGGTGATGAATGCTATATTTTCTTCATCTGGGGTATACATGGCTATTTGGTGATAACCTCTATATGAATCCAAAAAACTTATCCTCTCATGCCCCAATATGGCATCTACCTGTAACAACCCCGACCTGTGATTAGCCTATAATCTATTATTGAGAATATCTAATAAGTAATTAAGTTGAAATTCTAAGTTAATTGCATGTATTATATGGTACTTACATTTATATCTGTTTGTTGTAGAAAGATCTATCTGTATTTCCAATTCAATATGCAAATTGAAGGCCTTATCAGCATCCGATCACGAAATTGACTTGGTTTACGTGTTATTTGGAATTTTTGGAACAATATTGTAGGTTTAATTGGAATTCGATTTGGAACCGAATAATTAGAATAAAATAATGCTCATTTGATAAGTGGTAAGCCTAGTTTAATTAAGCCCACTAACCAAGCCTATGTAAGGCTTATACATACATTAGACTCTCTTGGTTCATCATCTTTTGAGGAGAAAAACGAGAGAGAGAGAGAGAGAGAGAGAGAGAAGGAAGAAATTGAGATCAAAGCTAGAGAAGGGAGATTAACTAAGAATTTTGGAGAAACTAGCTTGGAGACTTTGAGAATTGGTCATTTAGAGCCCAATTGAACACTTAAGGTAAGAATCCAAACCTTTAGATTTGTACTTGAGTTGGTTAATGCATGAATTTTAGAGAATTGAGCTAAGAGACGCATGAAATAAGCTAAAGAAGTGGAATTGAGACCATATCTAGCATGCATGTACATATCATGGTATTTTGAAGTTGTTTACCCAAAAATGTTCACATGCATGACCTTACCTTGGCTATGTTTTGAGAATTCAACATGTTTTTGTACCAAACATCTTAATTGATCATGTTTTGGAAAGTTGAAGCTCATATCATTACATGTGATACTGATAGGCACCCAAGGGGGCCCAGTCCACGGCTCAGGGCCCAGCTCATGGCCCACGTGTTAAAGCCCAGTAACTTTGAGAAGCTAATGCTAGCCCAGAACCAATAGCATTCAAACACTTGTCAAGTAGGGAACTAACCACGTGAGCAGACAAAGATCCTACAAAGTTATTTCACCCACACATCAGCCATTTAATGAGGTCACTATAGCATTAAATACAGCAAGACCCCTAATGTCGGAGTATGCAAAATCACCATGAACAATGCTAACAAGGCCATAGACTTTCGACCAACAAGACAGCTTAGAATGGACAAGGAAATGATGAGCAAAGGATAAAAGGAAGCTTTCGAGATATGTTAGAGGTTAAGTTTTAACCCCTTTGATTCTCTCTCTCTCTCTCTCTCTCTCTCTCTCTCTAAGATTAATATGCCCTAATCTAACTTGATCGTCGGAATGTCCATCAGGGGACTATCTCCCCCTTTGAACCTTCTTGCAGGCACACTTCGAGGACATCAAGGTCAGCAGACTCATTAGAAGCGTGGATCAGTCCGACCCATCCTCCATTGAAGTTATTGCATCATCAATCTTCAACTTCTTCTTCAAGATGGCTAGTGAGAATGGTCTTCAAGCACACCATACATAGCAGCAAATTGATTCGATACTAGACGTCAATTAATCATTGAACTCTGAAGATTTAATCCTTTCATTCAACGAGGCCTACGCTTCTCCTACTGTATCAATCGAAACAAAGGTCACTTCCTTCCTAGTGAACCGTGACCTACTAACATCGTCCCCATGTTTTCTCTCTCAACTGTTTTCTCTCACATTCATTGCTTTGGCTTCCCTTGATGAGCAATTGATAGAAAGCGTCATGGATCGCATTCGTGTAGTGCCAAGTACACATCGAAAATTGACTATAAACATAACTATGGCAGAGGCATCAACACGGGAAGGCGATGAAGACGATCATGATGATGAGTTTGGATTGTACGCAACTGTGCAATTTGTTCAAGGATTTGATACGGCGAAAATGGATCAAGTTTCAGGTTGTATGGATCAATGTCTGATTTGTTTGGAAGATTTTTCGACTAGGTCAGAAGCTACTCGCATGCCTTGCTCGTATTTGTCTCTCATAGACTGTATCTTTTAGTGGCTTGGAAAGGGCAACTAGTGTCCACTATGTTGCTAGCAAATTTCTATTTAAATTTGATAATTTTTACAATTTTAGTATGTTGAAACAAAGCTACAACATGGTTTGATGTTTGATTTTGCAAGAGTAAAATGTTACAACTTATATATATATATATTAATAAAGATATTTAAGTATTTATAATATGTAACCAATTTTATATATACATATTTAATTGGTCTGATTTAGTTCCATAACTATAAAATTACAAATCAAATCATAAAATACAGTTAGCCTATTTTAAGAATCATGACCGAATAGTATATTAAGAAAATTAAATCAAACTATACAATTTAATCTGGATTGAAACCAGTTTGTAATTTATTTATTTTTACTCAACCTAGTTATCGTGAAGAGTTCATTTACGATTTTTCAATTGGCACTATTTGGCACCCTTTATATGAGCATTTTTTTTTTATAATCTTTTTATCTTTTTTGGATTACATTACCTCTCTATTTTTTTGCATATTTTTTTATAAAAAACAAAAAATATATTTATTTATATCATCCTAAACGCCCTCAAAATGACATGTTGGATAGAGGAAGTCCCCTATCCCTTTCACCTTTGATTTGTGTTGAACTTTTGCTGTGATGCCATAGTTGGGCTATGGGCATTATCCTATAATCTTTAAAAAAAAAAAAAAAAAAAAAAAAACTTCCAACCAATGGTTGTTTATGATAGTCAAAAAAATTAAAAAGTCACTATAAGTGTCATATTATTTTTCTTTTTAATTTTTTATGTCTTTTCATAAAAGGTCAAAAAATCAATTAAAATAATTAATTTCCGAAGTTGAAAAGTAAAAATTGAAAATATTATCTTCTAATTTCTTAATAATTAATTTTTTTTATTTAAATTATTTTTACGTATAAGTCATAACGCAGAAATGCAATGAAGCTTTGCTCCAAATACAAAAGAGGCCTTGTTACAGGACTGAAAGTGCTGTGAAGTTTATGTGCCTTTTTCCTTTTCTGTTTGGTCTGAACTAATACGTATTTGGTCCACTTACTTCAAATAATTGGGGCAAAGTTTATTTTACTCATTGTTGTTTGAGGACAAAGTATTTTATCTTTTTATAGTTCAAATATAATTGAAAAGTCTCATGTAATTTTGAAATAAAATACAATCGTTAATATTATTAATTTTAAATGTGAAATGACTGTAATACCTTTAAATTTTATACATTTTTTTATTATTTTATTTCTCTCCTTTTTCATACACATAATTTATAATGCCTAACATTAATTTAATTAAATCACAATTAATTATAAATTCTTTATTATTTATTATAATTTTCAACTATTTATTTTAATTTTAATTTTATTTTATTTTAGATCACAATTAATTCTAAATATTTAATTATTTATTGTATTTTCTAACTTTTTAATTAATTATATTTTAGATCAATTCTTAATTATTATTTATTTTATATTTTTATTTAATTATACTTCAAATCAATTTTTAATTATATTTTAATTAACATATTAATCTAATTTTAAGTTTGAAGAAAATGAGTGTAAAATTTTCTTTTGCTGTATTTTAATTTTTTTTTAAAAATCAAACCCAAAAATAGTGTGTGGTATGCCTTCTAATAGTTTAGATGGAAAAATTAATGGTGACAATTTAATTCAAAATCACACGGGATCTAACTTATCTCATAATATCAAAGAGATGATGCCTCCCCCCCGCGCGCGCGCGCGCGTTAATTAGACATTGGGGTGTGGCCCAATGGTCTAATAGCTACACCGTAGGGTATAGTGAATGAGAGGTAAAAGGTTTGAGTTGATAGAGCAACGGTGGCCCTTCAGTTGTAATCTAACTATACTAACATACTAACGCTATCAAAAAAAAAAAAAAAACCCATTAATTAACCTTTAACTTTGATCCGATGGTTCTAATCAAGTCTTTAAAGTGAGATTTAATCTAAGCCACACATTTCAAACAAAATAACATTATACATATATAACCTCAGTTATTATTATTATTATTATTATTATTATTATTATTATTATTATTATTATTATGTTTTTGAGAATAAAGTTATAAGCATTAAGATATATGGATGAAAGAGTTTGAGAACTACAGCAAAATACAGAACATTAGTTAATTATAGGATAAGAAAAAAGAAAAAAAAGGAAATACAACAATTATTGCAAGACATTCTATTTTGGTGAATGGTGTAAGGTACTTAAAGAAAGTGTCAGTTTTGTGCCCATCTAAGAGGAAACGAAGGACAAAAAGGGGGAGGAGCATGGCTGGCTGGTTTGACCTCCCTTGTGGACACCAATTTATATTGAAAATACCACATTTAAGGATTTTGGGCTTCCCTCCCAAACCCTAGTTCAATAATGTATAGTTTGGATACAAATGTAAGATATTTTTTGTACTAGAATTTCACAAAATTTGAATGAATAACTAAAATAAATAAAATATGCATAAGTACAAAATTTATAATTACTTGGCACGAAGAGTTCATAATTTCAAATTGGATCGGGCTGGTATGCACGCATAATGAGAGAAACTATGCACCAAAAATTCTAATCTATGTCTCCTAATTATTAAATAACACTGCATTGACATATGATGTCTAACATTAATTTATAATGTCTATCATTAATTTAATTATATCACAATTAATTATAAATTCTTAATTATTTATTATAATTTTCAACTCTTTATTTTTATTTTAATTTAATTATATTTTAGATCACAATTAATTCTAAATATTTATTATTTATTGTATTTTCTAACTTTTTAATTTAATTATATTTTAGATCAATTCTTAATTATTATTTATTTTATATTTTTATTTAATTATACTTCAAATCAATTTTTAATTATATTTTAAAATTAACATATTAATCTAATTTTAAGTTTGAAGAAAATGAGGGTAAAATTGTCTTTTGCTGTATTAATTTTACTTTATTTTAAAAAAAAAAAGTCAAACCCAAAAATGGAGTGTGTGTACGCCTTCTAGTAGTTTAGATGAAAAACTAATGGTGACAATTTAATTCAAAATCACATGAGGTCTAACTTATCTCATAATATCAAAAAGATGATGCCTCAAACCCCCCATTAATTAGACATTGGGGAGTGGCCCAATGGACAAATAGTTACACCTTAGAGTGTAGTTAGTGGGAGGTTAAATGTTCGAGTTGATAGAGCAACGACGACATTTCAGTTGTAATCTAACTATACTAACATATTAACGCTATCACCGGGGGGGGCCGGGGGGGGGGGGGGGGGGGGGGGGGGAGGGGAACCATTAATTAACCTCTAACTTTGATTCAATGGTTCTAATCAAATCTTGAAAGTGAGATTTAATCTACGCCACATTTCAAACAAAATAACATTATACATATGTAACCTCAGTTATTATTATTATTATGTTTTTGAGAATAAAGTTATAAGCATTAAGATATATGGATGAAAGAGTTTGAGAACCACACCAAAATACAGAACATTAGTTAATTATAGGATAAGAAAAAGGAAAAAAAGAACTACACCATCAACCCAGGCTTCAAATTCAATGCAAAACTAGCACGAGACTAAGCCCTCTAGCTAGCATCTGTGCCTTATGTTAGGTTTAGCACAACAATTATTGCAAGACATTCTATTTTGGTGAATGGTGTAAGGTACTTAAAGAAAGTGTCAGTTTTGTGCCCATCTAAGGAGGAAACGAAGGACAAAAAGGGGAGGAGCATGGCTGGCTGGTTTGACCTCCTTGTGGACACAAAATTATATTGAAAATACCACATTTAAGGGTTTTGGGCTTCCCTCCCAAACCCTAGTTCAATAATGTATAGTTTGGATACAAATGTAAGATATTTTTTGTACTAGAATTTCACAAAATTTGAATGAATAACTAAAATAAATAAAATATACGTAAGTACAAAATTTATAATTACTTGGCACGAAGAGTTCATAATTTCAAATTGGATCGGGCCGGTGCGCACACATAATGAGAGAAACTATGCATCAAAAATTCTAATCTACCAGAATGTCTCCTAGTTATTAAATAACAGTGCATTGACATATGAACATTTTCAAACCAACTTGAGGAGTCCATCTCTCAAATCTCAGGGTAAATTGAGGTGATCGAAAGAGCAAAATAATCATGCAACGAAGTTTTAAACTAAATAGATAGGGAAACTCTATGGATTTTATTATAATTATTCAAACTTAATTGGGGCCCAAATACATTAATTAAAGTTTTTTTTCGTCATTACTGTGTCCCGTAGTTATTTGTATGGTTCTTCAAGTATGTCATCCATGAAAAATATTAGGTTAATTGGACATTTATAACCTTATAATAAGATCACGTTTAAGTTTAAATAAAATAAATAGTTAGCCAAGATGTTTTTGATATTTTTTAAAAAATAATTAGGACCTAATCATGGAGTTGTGCAAGTCTGATTAAACTCATTTTTTTATATAGATGATATGATTGATGAATTTTATAATATAAATTGTTCGAATTATCTAAATAGACTCTGGTTAAATTCGATGCCATCAGTACCCATGTCCGAACACTAAAACCCATTAGCGAAAAAAAAAAAAAAAATACTGACTTGCTAACTTTCCTAATTTCTGAACTAATGAGCTTAGAGCATCTCCAGTAATGCCTAGTGTCACAGGCTGACAAATTTTGATGCTATCCCTCACTAGAAAGCCCTTGGGAGATTGTGGAGATTGCTGAAAGCTTCTAAAACTCCCTAGAGTTTTGTAAAGAATTGTACATAGTTGTAGATATTTGTACATCCTTCTAGACATGTATATTTTTTTAATGATTTTAGAATAATTTATCAGATGGAGTTGGAGGAAGTGTCTAGAACACTCTCCATCATTGTAGTTGTAGAATATTCTTTGTAGCCTATAAAAAGAGGAGAGCCTCATTTGCCCAAACCATCCAAAGTAATACAAAAAGCAAGAATTCTCCAAGAGCTATCTCTCTAGAATAGTTTTATCTTTCTAGAAATATTCAAGTAGGTGTGAATCTCTACTAGCTCTCTTCCAAGAAGGCTTACTTAGGTGCAAACCAGACGGGTGTCAAGCATCTAAGGCTGCACGGTTGGCTTGGAAAAACAAAAAACCGTGACACTAGGTAAACTAGTTAGTTAAAATTCAATTTAAAAAAAAAAAAAAAAAAAAAAGCTAACCAGAGCATCTCCAACCATAAGCTATTGCCATTGCTATAATTTGGCAATGAATAGTGTTATTTTGCCAAATTATAGCAATGGTGCTCCAATGGTCATTTGCCATTTTAGCAAATCTCAACCAACTTTCCCTCCAAATTTGTAAGTGTTGTTTGGATATATGTTTTTTTGTAATTTTATTTTTGTTTATTTTTTGTGTTTTGCGACATTTTTTTACCTGTTTGTTAAAAAAATTATATATTTATATTATTCCTAACTAGACAAATATAAAAAATTAAAAAAAGTGAAAAATTGGGGAAAAAAAAATTTAATTTTAATTTTGAAAGAGCTGTTGTAAAAAATAATTAATTTTTTTTTCTGTATTAAACAAACCAAACAGAACCCAACGGCTCTTTATTACACTAGAATGATTCACTCTAGAATGATCCAAACAGAGCTAGAATGATCCACTCTAGAATGATCCAAACAGAGCTAAAATGATCCACTCTAGAATGATCCAAACAGTGCCATACATGGCTCTTTTCACTCTGTCTCCCATTAAACAAACCAAACAAAGCCATACATCTAGAATGATCCACTCTCTTCTCACTCTCATTCTCCTCCACGGCTCTTCCTCTCCCTCTCATTCTCACTATGTCTTCTCCTCTATGGCCGAAACCAAACAGAGCACAAACCAAACAGAGCATAAGCAACTCTCCCTTCTCCTCTATGGTCGAAACCCATCTCTCACTCTCTCTTTCAATCTCTCACTCTGCCTCCTTTTCTCAAACCACTCCCCCTTCTCCTCCATGATCGGAACCCCCTCTCCCTGGTTTTACTCTGTCTCCCTCTCAATGTTCACCTCCGATCTTCAAACTCTGTGTCTCTGGTACGATCTCTATCTATATACATACTCATATATATATATATATATGTTTTGATTTGTCTCCCTCTCACATTTAATGTGTTGATTTTTGTTTTGTTTTTTTTCTGGTTGTTGATATGGATCTTAGGTGATCGTGATTTTTGAAACTCAAAGTTGCCGATCGATTCAAACCGAATCTTCACTACATATTTAAATCTGGTATGTTTTTTTTTTTTCAAATTTTCTTAATTATTTTTTTTTTGATCAATTTTTGTTCATCCAAATTCGTGTTGTTTAATTCAATTTTTGTTCAATTTAATTCAATTGATTCAATTTAATTCAATATGGTATGTTGTTTAATTCAATTTAAAACTGGATCTTCAATTTTTGTTCACCTCCGATCAATTTTTTTTCTTAATCTGGTATGGGTTCCCTACTGGATTAATTCTGTTGTTTTCAACCGAATTTGGTGCCAAATTCGTGTTGATTTTTGCTGATCTGGCAAGCTTGGCATCTGCTATTTCATTTGCCAAATTTGAGAACACATATGGTATCTGCCATCTTTGGCAAGTGAAATAGCAGACCGTTGGAGACAACTCTTTTCCATTCCTGTCATTTTTTAGCTTTGGCAACTGATATAGTAGCTCCCATTGGAAATGCTTAGTACACATTTCAACAACAATATTTAGTTTAACCATATTTATTTAAAATATTATTTCTTTTATTTTTGTTAATTTTCAAATATAATGATTATATTTTTTTAGCAACCAAATTTTAATCATCATATTTTTTAATGATCATATATTTTAACGGCCTTACTTTTACTAGCAAAATGATTTTAAAACAAAAATTCAGAATGATTGGAACTGTGGGTTATCTCCATTATTTAGTTGAACTTTTATTAAATTTGACTAAATTTGATTAAAATTTTTATTCGATATGAACCACTTTGACATTTTTTTAGTTAGGAATAGGAATGAGGACAGTTATTTCATATATTTTGATATTAAAAATAAGATTTTTGAGATTATGAAAGAATGTTTTTTTCTGAGTGAACTTTCTTTTTATAGTCATCAAAATTCTGATTATTTGAATAATGGATACAAGAGTGAGGATCCTACCTACATGACTTCCAATTTTATATTGAAAAATGAGTGAGAGTATTAATTAGTGCTACCACTAATGATGTGGTAGTGGGTCTCACCATGAATGATTTGATGTTTTAACCTTAGTGTTGTATATTTTTTTTTATTGAGTACCATGTCATTAGTCATCTTTTTAAAACTCTAAAATTAGTGATTTTTATCGTTGTTCTATATTATTGAATTTGAATCACTTCCTTCCTGTTTCTCACCATTCTTCTGTTTAAGAACTGTGCCTAATGGACAAATTCAATAAAGCTTTATTGACCTACTCTTAGCTCGACTGACCTACTGCGACCTAAACCTGCTTCTCTGATCACACCTACACCTGACACTCCTTTGTTTGTTCATCAACGAGTCCTCGGCCCATAGACCCAGAACCAGAGCATGTCTCTCTCGTTTACAAACCCCCCCTCACTTCTCTGCTTCCGTTTGTGGAGATCGGAGTCGCAGGCGGTGCAAGGATTGAAGAGGTATGCGTATGGCTCTAAAAATCCTAAAATTTTGTCCTCTTAGCTCCGAATCTATCGTTTCTTCCTCTCTCTCGGATTTCTCTGTCCGTTTTCTTGCTCTTTATCATCTCTCACTCGCGTCTCTTGCTCTCGAAGGGTTCGTGAAGATCTTTGTCTTCTCCAGTAGCTTATTGGTTCGAAAGAGTTCCCATTGAAGAGGTATGGCTTGAAATCTTTGTACTTCATTTTATTTCCTCTTAATTAGTCATTTTTCGATATCTGGTGCCACGTGTAGAGAGCACACTAGAGATAAAAAGACCAGCACACGAAGCCACACAAAACACAGGCTTAGATACACCCACCAAACAACCACCTGAAAAAGACAAAAAAAAGAAAAAGAGATCAACCCAAGCAAGAGCCAACAACCAAAGATCAAGAACAGAGAAACAATGAAACAAAATAAAGAACCAACAATGAGGGATACCAACAGCATTATATGTGTACATACCTCAAATCTCATGAAGTTTTGATGATTTTGTTACAAATGAATTCACTTAATGGTCTAGGCTTGAAGGAACAAACATAATCTTTGAATCAATTTATTTGAAATACATACATAAAATCACCCAAAAAATATGCCCACTTTCATCTATAGTTGCAGACGGAGGAGTCGTAGTTGTTGGCTTCGGGTTAGGGAGGAATTGCAAAGGGAGAGGGTTGCAGGTGAGGGCATAAGTTGCAGTTTTATTTATTTATTATTATTTTTAGGAGGGGGGGTTTGGCTGAGGTAGGAAGTGCATAGAGATGGAGTTGCAGTTGGAGGGTTTCTAGCGATGTAGGATTTGCAAAGGTTCATTGGGAAAGAGAAACAAAATGATGTTTAGATTCATACCAAAAAAATAAATAAATTTGAAAGCTGTTACTCTACCATAGGTATACCTGAAAAACAAAAAAGATGATGGGAGAGAAGTGGTGGTGGTTCAATGCCCAGGGATGTTGAAAGGTCGGAGGTAAGAGAGATTAAGAGGCCAATGGGAAGGCTTGAGAAGGGAAACGATGTCAATTGGCCATTCCGGCAATGCTCCATGTAGTGAGCTAAGCCAAAGAGAGATACCAGAGGTGCAACAATAGCTATGGAAAATCAGGGGAAAAGAAAGGGGGGAAGGGAAAAAATGGAGGGAAATTATTTGGTGAAATAAAACGATGTGGTTTTGCAGAATTATCCATAACACGGCCTCTAATATTTGATTGTAATTATTGTCGTAGTTGTTTTTAGTATCTCTTTTTATTTATTTATTTTTAATTGGTTGAAGGGTTGGATTTGGTATGTTCATTTTAGTTTTCACGTAATGAATATTGATACTTTGAACAAATGTATAACAAGTTTCACCTCCTTTATTAGTAATGCAGTTTGTTAATATGAAAGGATATGTGCAAAATGATATTTGTCGTATATATACTCTTCCCTTTCTCTTCATAATCTTAAATTTTCTTAAGCATTGTCTTATTTACTAACTCCTATGTTCATGTTCTGTTTTCTTTTGTTGCATGTCCTTAATTTCATCATACTTATGTACAAGTAAAGGTATAACTCCCTCCCCCTAATAGTGGCACTGGTGGGTGTGCTAATGTATATGCTTGCTTTTAATTGATAGCGGGTGTGCCAATTAATTTATTTGTTTGTATTTGCTTGCTTTTAAGTGATAGTAGGGTACTGATATGTGTGCTAATTTATTTGGTTGTTTTTAATTGATAGCAAAATTGATAGCAGTCAAGGTTTTAGCAGTGTGACAGAAATTCACGTTTAGCGGCTGTAACGGTACCGTAACGGCCATAATACTCCGTTAGATACCATTATATTTTTTTACAATATTCTAAATAGCTTCCTTTTCAAAAAAAAAAAAAAAACAAAAGCTTACAATAAATAAATAAATAAATACTCAAATGATCTAAACCCAAAGAAAAAATCTTATATGAATTCTTTTTCTTTACTTTTTTTTTTTTTTAATTTATGGCACAATTTTTATTTTATAATCCTTTCATTTAATAAGTGTGAATATTTTTTAATCAGTTAGTTCAGGTATTGGTAAAAAATAATTTGTAAACATTTAAAATCAATTATTCTTAAAATCATTAACTATTGAAATAAAATGTAAAAAACTCCTTTTATAGTGATTTAAAAATATGAAATATATTGAATCATACTTAAAAAGTAACAAAAATTGATCAAAATTTATTTAACCCCAATAAATGTGATTCTGAAAAAAAAAAAAATATGCGTATTGATAAGTTTTCAAAATGTGATTCTAAAATAGCACACCCCGCAACTTTTATGACAACTGCAACCATTTTTCAAAACCTTGATAGCAAGGCATTGTTGGGTGTTCTATTTTATTTGTTTAATTTTTTTAGACTTCACAATAGAATATCAATAATATTTTATGAGAACATTAACAAATATATAGAAAAATATCTATGGATTCGTTTGAGAAGAAGGGTCGGGGCTATTTTAGTCACAAAAAGACAAAATAAGCTTTTTAGCCCAATAAGACAAAACATCACATCTAACTCGTAATTATTACATTGTTTTTTTTACAAAAAGTCAACAAAGCCAAAAAATTCTTCCTAAACTAGACTTTTTAACTTCAGGTTAAAAAAGTTGAAAAGTCAACTCATTTCCTAAACGAATCTGTACTGGACATTCTATGATTGGACATAGTTAAATTTTGGATAATTCACTGCTAAACAAACATAAGTTAAGATAGATCACATAAAGCTCAATATTTCAACTTTATTTATTTTTCGTAGCTTTATAAACAACCAAAATGAGATTTAAATTTGAAGAACATGAATAAACTATTAAAATAAATTGGTGAGTTTGATACGTAGATTAATTTTGCAAATCCTCCTTCTCTTCTTATATTTAAAAACATAAAGAAGAGCACCAATTTCATAAAGAGAGGTGCAAATTTGTCAGTGGAGCAACACAAGCTTCGTTTGGGAAGAATGGGTTGGGTGGGTTTGGAGTTATTTTAGTCATAAAAAGACAAAATAAGCATTTTAGCTCAATAAGACAAAATATCACATCCTCCTCATAATCATTATATTTTTTCTCTTACAAAAAGTCAAAAAACCCAAAAAGCCCTTCCCAAATGAGGCTTTTTAGCCCTAGGCTAAAATAGCCAAGAAGCCAAAAAGTCAATCTACTTCCCAAATATACCCATAATATAATGGAGGATTACTCTAGCACTTTAGAGGCCCTCTACAATTGGACCATAATTGTAACATGGTGTATATAGTACACACTTTTTGAAGAGTGTGTATCATAGAATTTCTGTTGAGGGGTTTAAGTATTATTATAATATTATCCCCAAAGAATGCCCTATCCTACACATATACATCTTTGAGTCAACTGTAAAGAAAATTAGTAAACCAAAACAATTCTATATGTCTGCACATTTATGAAAAGACTAGGAAATCTAAATATCTATCATAGCAAGACAAATATTGAACAAATAAATAGTACTTTTATTTATTTACTTGTTATCTTACCTAAACAAATGACCTAGGTAACGTGCACCACCCATCTACAACATCCCCCATTGTGGCTGATTTTTCTTCATCAAACCTGCTCCCTGGTTTACCTATGCAATATCCTTTCTATTCTATTCTATCCTAGGAGCTAGCTTTGAGTTCCTATACTAGTTGTTCTGTTTCTCCTATTGTACTATCAGACGGAAGACGAAGACGCAACAATGCTCATTTGTTTTTATTGTTTTTCTCCTTACTTTTAGGACGAGAGTTGATGTAAAACTTGTGTGTTAGGAAGCAGGGATACGGTGATATGGGGATACGGATATGTTAAAATCTAAAAAAGTAGAATACAGGTACGCTTGGGATACGTTCGTAAAAAAAAAATTATTTTTTTATAATTTTAATCATGTAATCTGCATGAAAATAAAACCTAAAGCAAATTAATAAATAAAAAGACTGATTCCTATTGAGCTAAGAGTCTTCAAACATTCATAAAATATCGAAAATTAAAAGCAAAAGCAAATGTAAATTAAAAATCATCCTTACATTACAACATCAAAAAAAGAACGAGAGCAAAGAGAAGAAACGTAAGAAAGTGAGAGAGACAATAAGGATACATCAATTTGACAAATTCTATTACTTTAACTCTCACTATATTCCTCTTGTCAAATACTAAACAAAGTATTAGAAGTAATATGTGATTTTGAGTATCGAATACTTCAAAATTAAGTATTCGATACTGTAGGATTAATAAAAAAATTTAATTAAGAAGTATTCAATATGTATTCGCAAGTATTCAAAAAGTATCGGTATCAAATAAATATTTGATATGGATACGTCTCGCTTTTTGAAGTATCCATGCTTCATAGCTCCAGTGTTAGGGCGAGGAGAGTTGTGAGTTAAAAGTCGAATCCTAGTCCTAGCAGGAATGGTATCTGGTCTATGCCTAGCAAAACGTGCATTCCAAAGCAAAGCCTATTTGAAAAGGCTTCAAAGCAAATAGAGTTCAAGAAAGAAAGTCCGGAGTAATAAAATAAAATCTTCTATGTGACCTTACCTCTTGCAAAAGTACCTCCTATTTGCTTTAAATGTGACCCTACCTCCTATAAAAGTACCTTCTATTTGCTTTCTTTAAAGCTTGCTCGACGCAGTAATTAATAAGAAAAAAAAAGGCATAAAAGAGAGAAAATCATGAATGAAAAAGCAGGATACTCACCAAAAACGTCTACTTTGGCTTTCCTCTTTCTTTTCTAACTTCTTTCGCCTTCGCTTGTTTTGCTAGCAAAGTCAATCGCTATGATTAGCATTTCAAGAACAAAGCCAAAGCCTTCGCTCTTCTAGCCAGATGTTACGCACTTTTCATCTTTTTGATATTTAATGAACCCTATTCTTATGAATAAAGATCAAGTTGAAGATTGCCAACCCTAGCCCTTTCACCTCTTTCACTTCGCTCTTCTTACTCAAACTTTGCTAACTTCAGACTGCCTACTTTAGGATTAGGCCTAAACTTTAGTAAGAAAGAAAGTCACTGCTTTTCACTTCTTGCTATTTCAGCACCTCCAGGCACTATTTCGATGCTTGAATAGGATTGAAGCACTGTTCGTATCAAGCTTTTCGCCTTCTAACTCACCGTATTTCTCAAACATTGAGGTCAGGATCGTGGCATTGACATGAAATAGGGGCCAATGCAGTAAGCGAAGATATGACGAATGATGGGATTAATGTTAGCATGCTTGTAAACGCTCTGTATGATATTTGGGATTTTCAAGATTGTTTCCTTTACTAGGTCCACAAGTTGTTATTCCTTAATACTTCCAAAAGTTTCTCGAGAGGCTTATTTTCCTCTTCGGTAGAGACGGAGGCATAGATATTGCAATGGACATCCTTGACTACTGTTGTCCCCAATAGTATGATATCAATATTGCAGCATGCATGAAATATGGATGTCACCAATCGTTTGGTACCGTTGCTTGATCGCCTCTCAAGTCGAATTCTTGTGCTTGAAGACTATGTAAGCGTAGCACTCGATTTTGTGACAAAATTGGTTGATATTGATTCTGGAATCCTCAATCTCCCTATATTTCCCAAAGAAGTCAAGACCTCAGCGGTGATGGGATTGGTGTGCTTCAATCTATAATTGCCTTCTATAAGGCTCTCTATGGGTTCCTCCTCCTCCTCTGCCTGTAGTAGTGGTGGTTGATTTGATATCGGCTTGTCTCCTTGTAAAACGCTTATTGAAAGAATCTTTGGTGGCCCTTGTTATTGAAGGAATCTCTGATGACTTTCATTTGATTGAAAGAGTTTGCAATCTGGTGGAGGTTGATCTTGCCCAAGGAGAGATAATTATGTCCTAGTTTGGGATAAAGGACATCACCCTCTGACGTTCGAGACGTTGAATTCTTTCTTCAAAAAATATGGAGAGATTGAAAATTGCAGAATCAATCTTGAACAAATATGTGGCAAAACAGAAAGCCTGGCATTCACTCTGTTTAAGGAGCGAAAGGTAACTTGGGAGGCAATCAAGTAGCTATCCCATATGATTGAGGACATCCATGTCTCGTGTAAGTTGTTCTCCTCCCTTTGGCGCTACCCGAATGCTTCCTGTTGGGTGCCCAATTGCAATCCATGATCTGGGTCTATATTGTGTTATCAATATCAATTACTAGAGAATCAGTACACTAGTTTCAACTCGGTCGAGGAGGAGGAGCATCTAGAGAAGCTTTTGGAAGCGTTGGGGACTAACTACTTAGCTTTATTAGTGAATGAACGAATTATAAGAACGCCAACTATCATAGAAAGCCTCTACAAGCACGTTGAGATTGATTCAACCCTTCGCAATCTCTCGGCTTACCACATTGGCCCGTATTTCATGACTAATAGCACGATCGTTAAGTCAGTGTTTGGAAAATATGGTGAGACAGAACGCCACACGTTTGATGAAAACGGTGTTCAAATCTTATTCAAGCAACGAAACAATGCATAGACAGTACTGAAACAACAATACTTACAAATCGGTGATTACCTCACATATTGCATGCGCCGCTTAGGGAGCAATCGTTTGGGGTGCTCATTGTTCAAACGTTCATCTAAAGAACGGTGGCACGACTCCCTGAAGGGTGCACATAATGTGTGAGGTAATCACCGATTTGCAAGTATTGTTGTTTCAGCACCTTCTATGCACTGTTTCGGTGCTTGAATAAGATTTGAACACCGTTTTCATCAAACGTGTGCCGTTCTATCTCACTATATTTTTCAAAGACAGACTGCATGATCGTGTTATTGGTCATGAAATAGAGGCCAATGCCGAGAGATGGAGAAGGGTCAGATCAATCTCAGCGTGCTTGTAGAGGCTCTATGATAGTTTGTGTTTTCACCATGCCTTCATTCACTAATAAAGCTAAGTTGTCAGTCCCTAACGATTCCAAAAGCTTCTCGAGAGGCTTATCTTCCTCGACCGAGGTGAAGCTAGTGTACTGATTCTCTAGTAATTGATATTGATAACGTAATACAGATCGAAGACCGCAATTGGGTACTTAACAAGAAGCATTGGGGTAGCGCCAAGGGAGAGCACCTTACATGAGACATGTATATCTACGATCATATGGGATCGTTGTTTGACCGCCTCCCAAGTTGCGTTTCGCTCCTTAAACATAATGAATGCCCGACTTTTTAATTTGCCACATATTTGTTCAACATTGATTTTGCAATTTTTAATTTCTCCATATTTCCCGAACAAGGAATTCAAGGTCTCGAACATGAGAGGGGGTGATGCCTTCATCCCAAAATGGGACACAAATATCTCTTGTTGGACAAGATCAACTCAGCTAGATTACAAACCCTCTCAATCAAATGAGGGTTATTGGAGATTCCTTCCATAACGAGTGTCACTAAAGGTTCATTTAGTAAGCCTTCTATAAGGAGACTCTAGAAATTTTTGTTGATAAAGTCATTCCATGAATTTAAGTTCTATAAATTCTACAAGGAATTTTTTATTTTTATTTTTTATTTTTAAAAAACTAACAACATTCACTCTGTTTAGTTTTGAATTTTTAAAAGCAATTTGAGTTTTTTATTTTTCATGCTTTGTCGTCTTTAGAATTTTTTTTCATATTTTAGCAAATTTTTTTTTTTTTTTAAAGTTTTTTTTAGATTCATATAATCTAGATATACCTGAAAAGTAAAAAAATTGTGAAAAATATATTAAAAAAACTCAATAAATACAAAAAAAATAAAACTATATTGAATTTTTGTATTTAGTAAATTTTTAAAATATTGTTTCACAAATATTTTACTTTTTAAATGTATCTAGATTAAGATAATTTAGAAAAGAAATTTTTTTTGCTTAAAATATTTAAAAAGTTCGCTAAAGACGCGGACACAAAAAAAAAAACTCAAAAATTGTTTTTGAAAATTATTGTCAACCAAACAGAGTGATGTAAACTTCTCAAATAATAAGTGTCTAATGGATGAATCCCTATTTATTTAACGAGGTCCCTTAATTTTTTAATTGAATTAAATTGTATCAAATACAATATTAACAATACAAATAAATTTTTTTTAAGGAGTTTTGATAGCTTGATGGGGTCTCGGGACCCGTGGAGTCACCCCTCTATCGTTTCTCCTCCCTCTCTCTCTCTCTCTCTCTCTCTCTCTCTCTCTCTCTCTCTCTTTGATTTCTCTGTTTGTTGTCTTTCTCTTTATCATCTCTCACTCTCGTCTTTTTCTCTCGAATGGTTCCGTGAGAATATAATCGTATATATTAGGCATGATTGTGTATATATTAGGTATGGCCGTGTGTATAGTATATACGATTATATTCGCACAGGTTCTTGATGATCTGTGTCTTCTCCAGTAGATTATTGGTTCGAAAGAGTTCTCATTGAAGAGGTGTGATTTGAAATCCCTAAAACTCTATCCTCTTTGTACTTCATTTTATTTCCTCTTAATTAGTCGTTTCTCCATCTTTGATGTCCTGTGTATTGCGTTTCTTTTGGTATTGAGTAAAGTTTGAATGTAATATTTGGTTTGTACGTCTTCCTTTTTGAAGTATCTATGCTTCAAAGCTCCTATGTTAAGGCGAGGAGAGCCGTCAGTTAAAAGTCAAATACTAGTCTTAGCAGAAATGGTATTTGCTCCATGCTTAGCAAACCGTGTATTCCAAAGCAAAACCTATTTGAAAAGGCTTCAAAGCCAATAAAGTTCAAGAAGAAAAGTCTGGAGTAATAAAATAAAATCTTCTATGTGACCTTACCTCCTGCAAAAGTACCTTCTATATGCGTCAAATGTGACCTTACCTCCCCCTATATGGTTTCTTTAAAACTTGCTCAATACAGTAATCAATATGGGGGGAAAAAAAAAAAAAGCAGCATAAAAGAGAAAATAATAAATGAAAGAGCAGGATACTCACTCACCAAAAATGTTTACTTTGGCTCTCTTCTTTTTTTTTCTGACATCTTTCGTGTTCACTTGTTTTGCTAGCAAAGGCAATCGCTGTGATTAGCATTTCAAGAACAACGCCAAAGCCTTCGCTCTTCTAGCTAGATGTTACGCACTTTTCATCTTTCTAATATTTAATGAACCCTATTCTTATGAATAAAGATCAAGCTGAAGATTGCCAACCCTAGCCCTTTCACCTCTTTCGCTTCACTCTTCTCACTCAAACTTTGCTAACTTTAGACTGCCTACTTTAGGATTAGGCCCAGACTTTAGTAAGAAAGAAAGTCATTGCTTTTCACTTCTTGCTGTTTCAGCACCTCCAGGCACTGTTTCGGTGCTTGAATAGGATTGAAGCACCATTCGTATAAAACTTTTAGCCTTCAAACTCACCATATTTCTCAAACATTGAGGTCAGGATCGTGGCATTGACATGAAATAGGGGCCAATGCACTAAGCGGAGACATGACGAAGGGTGGGATCAATGTTAGCATGCTTGTAAATGCTCTGTATGATTTTTGGGATTTTCAAGATTGTTTCCTTTTCTAGGTCCGCAAGTTGTCATTCCCTAATACTTCCAAAAGATTCTCGAGAGGCTTATCTTCCTTGGTGGAGACGAAGGCATAGATATTGCAATGGACATCCTTGACTGTTGTTGTCCCCGATAGTATGATATCAATATTGTAGCATGCATGAAATATGGTTGTCACCAATCATTTGGTACCGCTGCTTGATCGCCTCCCAAGTCGCATTCTGGTGCTTGAAGACTATGTAAGCGCAGCATGCGATTGGTTTGCTTCACTCTATAATAGGCTTCTATAAGGCTCTCTATGGGTTTCTCCTCCTCTGCCTGTAGTAGTGGTGGTTGATTTGATATTGGCTTGTCTCCTTGTAAAACGCTTACTAAAAGAATCTTTGGTGGCCCTTGTTATTGATGAAATCTCTAATGATCTTCATTTGATTGAGAGAGTTTGCAATCTGGTTGAGTTTGATCTTGCTCAATGAGAGATATTTGTGTCCTTGTTTGGAATAAAGGACATCACCCCTCTGACGTTCGAGACCTTCAATTCTTTCTTTGGGAAATATGGAGAGATTGAAAATTACAGAATCAATCTTGAACAAATATGTGGCAAAATAGAAAGCCGGAAATTCACTATGTTTACAGAGCGAAAGGTAACTTAGGAGGTGGTCAAGTAGTGATCCCATATGATTGAGGACATCCATGTCTCGTGTAAGCTGTTCTCTTCCCTTTGGCGCTACCTGAATGCTTCCTGTTGGGTGCCCAATTGCAATCCTTGATCTGGGTCTGTATTGCGTTATCAATATCAATTACCAGAGAATCAGTACACTAGTTTCAACTCGATTGAGGAAGAGGAGCATCTTGAGAAGCTTTTGGAAGCGTTGGGGACTGACAACTTAGCTTTATTAATGAATGAAGGAATTGTTAAAACAACAACTATCATAGAGAGCCTCTTCAAGCACGTTGAAATTGCTTCGACCCTTTGCTATCTCTCGGCTTACCACATTGGCTCGTTTTTCATGACTAATAGCACGATCGTGAAGTCAGTGTTTGGAAAATATGGTGAGACAGAACGCCACACGTTTGAGGAAAACAGTGTTCAAATCTCATTCAAGAAACGAAACAATACGTAGACGGTACTGAAACAACAATACTTGCAAATCGGTGATTACCTCACATATTGCAACTGCCCCTCAGGAAGCAATGTAGCCCTTCTTTGGATGAATGTTTGGGGTCCTTATTGTTCAAACGTTCATCTTGAGAAGGGTGGCACCATTCCCTGAAGGGTGCACACAATGTGTGAGGTAATCACCGATTTGCAGGTATTATTGTTTCAGCACTTTCTACTCACTGTTTCAGTGCTTGAATAAGATTTGAACACTGTTTTCGTCGAACGTGTGCCGTTCTATCTCACCATATTTTTCAAAGGCTGACTTCATGATTGTGTTATTGGTCATGAAATATAGGCCAATGCCGAGAGAAGGAGAATGGTCAGATCAATATCAGCGTGCTTGTAGAGGCTCTATAATAGTTGGTGTTTTCACCATTCCTTCATTCACTAATAAAGCTAAGTTGTCAGTCCCTAATGATTCCAAAAGCTTCTCGAGAGTCTTCTCTTCCACCACCAAGGTGAAGCTAGTGTACTGATTCTCTAGTAATTGATATTGATAAAGCAATACAGATCGAGGACCGCAATTGGGCACTCAACAGGAAGCGTTCGGGTTGTGCCAATGGGAGAGCAGCTTACATGAGACATGTATATCTACAATCATATGGGATCACTCTTTGACTGCCTCCCAAGTTACGTTTCGCTCATTGAATGTAATGAATGCCCGACTTTTTAATTTGCCACATATTTGTTCAACATTTTTTTTGCAATTTTTAATTTCTCCATATTTCCCAAAAAAGGAATTCAACGTCTCGAACGTGAGAGGGGCAATGCCTTCATCAGAAAATGGGACAGAAATATCTCTTGTTGAACAAGATCAACTCAGCTAGATTACAAGCCCTATCAATCAAATGAGGGTCATTAGAGATTCCTTCCATAACGAGTGTCACTAAAGGTTCATTTAGTAAGCCTTCTATATGGAGACTCCAGAAATTTTTGTTGATAAAGTCATTCCACAAATTTAATTTCTATAAATTCTACAAGGAATTATTTTTTATTTTTTATCTTTAAAAAACTAAACAACATTCACACTGTTAGTTTTGAATTTTTAAAAGCAATTTGAGTTTTTTTTTTTTTAATTCTTCGTGCTTTGTGGTCTTTTGAATTTTTTTTTCATATTTTAGCAAACTTTTTTTTTAAAAAAAATTTAGATTCATAAAATCTAGATATACATGAAAAGTAAAAAATTGTGAAAAATATATTTAAAAAACTCAATAAGTACAAAAAAAATAAAAATATATTGAATTTTTGTATTTAGTAAATTTTTAAAATATTGTTTCACAAATATAATACTTTTTAAATGTATCTAGATTAAGATGATTTAAAAAGTAAAATTTTTTGCTTAAGATATTTAAAAAGTTTGCTAACTCAAAAGTTGTTTTTAAAAATTATTATTAACCAAACAGAGTGATGTAAACTTCTCAAATAGTAAGTGTCTAATGGATGAATCCCTATTTATTTAATGAGGTCCCTTAATTTTTTAATTGAATTAAATTATATCAAATACAATATTAACAATACGAATAAATTTTTTTTAAGGAGTTTTGATAGCTTGATAGGGTCTCGGGACCCATCACCACCAAGGTAGAGTCACCTCTCTCTCTCTCTCTCTCTCTTTCTCTCTCTCTCTCTCTCTCTCTCTCTCTCTGTCTCTCTGATTTCTCTATTTGTTGTCTTTCTCTTTATCATCTCTCACTCACGTCTTTTGCTCTCGAAAGGTTCCATGAGAATATAATCGTATATATTAGGCATGGTTGTGTACATAGTATATACAATTATATTTGATGATCTGTGTCTTCTCTAGTAGATTATTGGTTCGAAAGAGTTCTCATTGAAGAGGTATGACCTGAAATCCCTAAAACTCTATCCTCTTTGTACTTCATTTTATTTCCTCTTAGTCGCTTCTCCATCTCTGATGTCCTGTGTATTGGGTTTCTTTTGGTATTAAGTAAAGTTTGAAGGTAATATTTGGTTTGTACGTCTCCCTTTTTGAAGTATCCATGCTTCAAAGCTCCTGTGTTAAGGTGAGGAGAGTTGTGAGTTAAAAGTCAAATCCTAGTCTTAGCTGGAATTGTATCTGGTCCATGCCTAGCAAAACGTGTATTCCAAAGCAGAGCCTATTTGAAAAGGCTTCAAAGCAAATAGAGTTCAAGAAGAAAAGTCCGGAGTAATAAAATAAAATCTTCTATGTGACCTTACCTCCTGCAAAAGTACCTTCTATATGCTTTAAATGTGACCTTACCTCCTCCAATTTGCTTTTTTTAAAGCTTGCTCGACGCCGTAATCAATAAGGGGGGAAAAAAAAAAGTAGCAGCATAAAAGAGAAAATCATAAATGAAAAAGTAGGATACTCACTCACCAAAAACATCTACTTTGGCTTTCCTCTTTCTTTTTTGACATCTTTCGCCTTCGCCTGTTTTGCTAGCAAAGTCAATCGCTGTGATTAGAATTTCAAGAACAAAGCAAAAGCCTTCGCTCTTCTAGCCAGATGTTACACACTTTTCATCTTTCTAATATTTAACGAACCCTATTCTTATGAATATTAGATCAAGTTGAAGATTGCCGACCCTAGCCCTTTCACATCTTTCGCTTCACTCTTCTCACTCTGACTTTGCTAATTTCAGATTGCCTACTTTAGGATTAGGCCCAAACTTTAGTAACAAAGAAAGTCACTGCTTTTCACATCTTGCCGTTTCAGCACCTCTAGGCACTGTTTCGGTGCTTGAATAGGATTGAAGCACTGTTCGTATCAAACTTTTCATCTTCTAACTCACCATATTTCTCAAACATTGAGGTCAGGATAGTGGCATTGAAATGAAATAGGGGCCAATGCTGTAAGCGGAGATATGACGAAGGGTGGGACCAATGTTAGCATGCTTGTAAATGCTCTGTATGATATTTGGGATTTTCTAGATTGTTTCCTTTTCTAGGTCCACAAGTTGTCATTCCCTAATACTGCCAAAAGTTTCTTGAGAGGCTTATCTTCGTCCTCGGTGGAAACGAAGGCATAGATATTGCAATGGACATCGTTGACTATTGTTGTTCCCGATAGTATGATATCAATATTGGAGCATGCATGAAATATGGTTGTCACTGATCGTTTGGTATCGTTGCTTGATCGCCACCCAAGTCGCATTCTGGTGCTTGAAGACTATGTAAGCACAGCACTCGATTTTGTGACAAAAATGGTTAATATTGATTCTAAAATCTTCAATTTCCCTATATTTCCCAAAGAAGTCAGGACCTCAGCGGTGATGGGATTGGCGTGCTTCACTCTATAATAGGCTTCTATAAGGCTCTCTATGGGTTCCTCCTCCTCCACCTGTAGTTGTGGTGGTTGATTTGATATCGGCTTGTCTCCTTGTAAAACGCTTACTGAAAGAATCTTTGGTGGCCCTTGTTATTGAAGGAATCTCTGATAACCTTCATTTGATTGTGAGAGTTTGTAATCTGGTTGAGGTTGATCTTTCCCAATGAGAGATATTTGTGTCCCAGTTTGGGATAAAGGGCATCACCCCTCTGACATTCAAGACCTTGAATTCTTTCTTCAGAAAATATGGAGAGATTGAAAATTGCAGAATCAATCTTGAACAAATATGTGGCAAAACAGAAAGCCTAGCATTCACTATGTTTAAGGAGCGAAAGGTAACTTGGGATGCAGTCAAGTAGCTATCCCATATGATTGAGGACATCTATGTCTCGTGAAAGCTGTTCTCCTCCCTTTGGCGCTACCCCAACGCTTCGTGTTGGGTGCCCAATTGCAATCCTTGATCTGGGTCTGTATTGCGTTATCAATATCAATTACCAGAGAATCAGTACACTAGTTTCAACTCGGTTGAAGAAGAGGAGCATCTCGAGAAGATTTTGGAAGCGTTGGGGACTGACAACTTAGCTTTATTAGTGAATGAAGAATTGTGAAAACGCCAACTATCATAGAGAGCCTCTACAAGCACGTTGAGATTGATTTGACCCTTGCCATCTCTCGGCTTACCACATTGGCCCATATTTCATGACTAATAGCACAATTGTAAAGTTGGTGTTTGGAAAATATGGTGAGACAGAACGCCACACGTTTGATGAAAACGGTGTTCAAATCTTGTTCAAGCAACGAAACTGTGCGTAAACGGCACTAAAATAATAATACTTACAAATCAGTGAATACCTCACATATTACAAACGCCCCTCAAGGAGCAATGTGGCCCTTCTTTGGATGAACGTTTGGGGTGCTCATTGTTCAAACGTTTAGCTAGAGAACGGTGGCACTACTCCTTGAAGGGTGCACACAATGTGTGAGACAATCACTAATATGCGGGTATTGTTGTTTCAGCACCTTCTACGCACTGTTTCGGTACTTGAATAAGATTTGAACACCGTTTTCATCAAACGTGTGTCGTTCTATCTCACCATATTTTTCAAAGACTGACTTCATGATCGTGCTATTGGTCATGAAATATAGGCCAATGCCGAGAGATGGAGAAGGGTCAAATCAATCTCAGCGTGCTTGTAAAGGCTCTATGATAGTTGGTGTTTTCAACATTCCTTCATTCACTAAAAAAGCTAAGTTGTCAGTCTCTAACAATTCCAAAAGTTTCTCGAGAGGCTTCTCTTCCTCCATTGAGGGGAAGCTAGCGTACTGACACTCTAGTAATTGATATTGATAACGCAATACAGATCGAGGATCACAATTGGACACTCAACAGGAAGCATTGGGTAGCGCCAAAGGGAGAATAGCTTACATGAGACATGTATATCTACAATCATATGGGATCGCTGTTTGACCGCATCCCAAGTTGCGTTTCGCTCATTGAATGTAATGAATGCCCGGCTTTTTAATTTGCCACATATTTGTTCAACATTGATTTTGCAATTTTTAATTTCTCCATATTTCCCAAAGAAGGAATTTAAGGTCTCGAACGTGAGAGGGGCAATGCCTTCATCCTAAAATGGGACACAAATATCTCTTGTTGGACAAGATCAACTCAGCTAGATTACAAACCCTTTCAATCAAATGAGGGTCATTGGAAATTCCTACCATAATGAGGGTCACTAATGGTTCATTTAGTAAGCCTTCTATAAGGAGACTCTAAAAATATTTGTTGATAAAGTCATTCCACAAATTTAAGTTCTATATATTCTACAAGGAATTTTTATTTTTAAAAAACTGAACAACATCCACTCTGTTTAGTTTTGAATTTTTAAAAGCAATTTGAGTTTTTTTATTTTTCGTGCTTTGTTGTCTTTAGAATTTTTTTTCATATTTTAGCAAACTTTTTAATTTTTTTTTTTTTTTTAGATTCATATAATCTTGATATACCTGAAAAGTAAAAAAATTGTGAAAAATATATTAAAAAAAACTCAATAAATACAATATATATATATTGAACATTTGTATTTAGTAAATTTTTAAAATATTGTTTCACAGATATTTTACTTTTTAAATGTATCTAGATTAAGATGATTTAAAAAAGAATTTTTTGCTTAAAATATTTAAAAAGTTCGCTAAAGACGCGGACACAAAAGGAAAAAAAAAAAAACTCAAATGCTGTTTTTAATAATTATTATTAACCAAACAGAGTGATGTAAACTTCTCAAATAATAAGTGTCTAATGGATGAATCCCTATTTATTTAACGAGGTCCCTTAATTTTTTAATCGAATTAAATTATATTAAATACAATATTAACAATACAAATAAATTTTTTTTAAGGAGTTTTGATAGCTTGATGGGTCTTGGGACCCATCACCACCAAGGTGGAGTCACCCCTCTATCGCTTCTACTCTCTCTCTCTCTCTCTCTCTCTCTCTCTCTCTCTCTCTCTCTCTTTGATTTCTCTATTTGTTGTCTTTCTCTTTATCATCTCTCATTCTCGTCTTTTGCTCTCGAAATGTTCCGTGAGAATATAATCGTATATATTAGGCATGATTGTATACATATTAGGCATGGTCGTGTATATATTATATACGATTATATTCTCACAGGTTCTTGATGATCTATGTCTTCTCTAGTAGATTATTGGTTCGAAAGAGTTCTCATTGAAGAGGTGTAGCTTGAAATCCCTAAAACTCGATCCTCTTTGTACTTCATTTTATTTCCTCTTAATTAGTCGTTTCTCCATCTCTGATGTCCTGTGTATTGGGTTTCTTTTGGTATTGAGTAAAGTTTGAATGTAATATGTGGTTTGTACGTCTTCCTTTTTGAGATATCCATACATCAAAGCTCCTGTGTTAAGGTGAGGAGAGCTGTGAGTTAAAAGTTGAATCCTAGTCTTAGCAAGAATGGTATCTGGTCGATGCCTAGCAAAACGTGTATTCCGAAGCAAAGCCTATTTGAAAAGGCTTCAAAGCAATAGAGTTCAAGAAGAAAAGTCCGGAGTAATAAAATAAAATCTTCTATGTGACCTTACCTCATGCAAAAGTACCTTCTTTTTGCTTTAAATGTGACCTTGCCTCCTTCTATTTGCTTTCTTTAAAGCTTGATTGACAAAGTAATCAACAAAGAAGAAAAAAAAAAAAAACAGCATAAAAGAGAAAATCATAAATGAAAAAGCAGGATACTCACTCACCAAAAACGTCTACTTTGGCTTTCCTCTTTCTTTTCTAACTTCTTTCTTTCGCCTGTTTTGCTAGCAAAGTCAATCGCTGTGATTAGCATTTCAAGAACAAAGCCAAAGCCTTCGCTCTTCTAGCCAGATGTTACGCACTTTTCATCTTTTTGATATTTAATGAACCCTATTCTTATGAATAAAGATCAAGTTGAAGATTGCCAACCCTAGCCCTTTTACCTCTTTCACTTCGCTCTTCTCACTCAAACTTTGCTAACTTCAGACTGCCTACCTTAGGATTAGGCCCAGACTTTAGTAAGAAAGAAAGCCACTGCTTTTCACTTCTTGCTGTTTCAGCACCTCCAGGCACTGTTTTGGTGCTTGAATAAGATTGAAGCACCGTTCTAACTCACCGTAGTTCTCAGACATTGAGGACAGGATTGTGGCATTGACATGAAGTAGGGGACAATACAGTAAGCGGAGATATGACGAAGGGTGGGATCAATGTTAGCATGCTTGTAAACACTCTGTATGATATTTGGGATTTTCAAGATTGTTTTCTTTACTAGGTCCACAAGTTGTCATTCCCTAATACTTCCAAAAGTTTCTCAAGAGGCTTATCTTCCTCCTCGGTGGAGACAAAGGAATAGATATTGCAATGGACATCCTTGACTACTGTTGTCCCGATAGTATGCTATCAATATTGCACGCATGCATGAAATATGGTTGTCCACGATCATTTGGTACCGCTACTTGATCGCCTCCCAAGTTGCATTCTGGTGCTTGAAGACTATGTAAGCGGAACACTCAATTTTGTGACAAAATTGGTTGACATTGATTATAGAATCCTCAATCTCCCTATATTTTCCAAAGAAGTTAGGACCTCAACGGTGATAGGATTGGTGTGCTTCACTCTATAATAGGCTTCTATAAGGCTCTCTATGGGTTCCTCCTCCTCCTCCGCCTGTAGTAGTGGTAGTTGATTTGATATCGACTTGTCTCCTTGTAAAACGCTTACTGAAAGCATCTTTGGTGGCCCTTGTTATTAAAGGAATCTCTGATGACCTTCATTTGATTGAGAGAGTTTGTAATCTAGTTGAGGTTGATCTAGCCTAATGAGAGATATTTGTGTCTCAGTTTGGGATAAAGGAGATCACCCCTTTGACGTTCGAGACCTTGAATTCTTTCTTCGGAAAATATGGACAGATTGAAAATTGTAGAATCAATCTTGAACAAACAGAAAGGCGGAAATTCACTATGTTTACGGAGCGAAAGGTAACTTGGGAGGCGGTCAAGTAGCGATCCCATATGATTGAGGACATCCATGTCTCGTGTAAGCTGTTCTCCTCCCTTTGGCGCTACCCCAACGCTTCCTGTTGGGTGCTCAATTGCAATCCTTGATCTGGGTCTATATGCTGAGACAGAATGCCACACGTTTGATGAAAACGATGTTCAAATTTTATTCAAGCAATGAAACAGTGCGTAGACGGTACTGAAACAACAATACTTACAAATTGGTGATTATCTCACATATTGCATGTGCCCCTCAGGGAGCAATGCGGCCCTTCTTTGGATGAACGTTTGGGGTGCTCATTGTTCAAGTGTTCATATAGAGAAGGGTGGCACTACTCGTTGAAGGGTGCACACAATGTGTGACATAATCACCGATTTGCAGGTATTGCTGTTTCAGCACCTTCTACGCACTGTTTCAGTGCTTGAATAAGATTTGAAAACCATTTTCACCAAACGTGTGCTGTTCTATCTCACCATATTTTTCAAAGACTGACTTCATGATCGTGCTATTGGTCATGAAATAGAGGCCAATGCTGAGAGACAGAGAAGGGTCAAATCAATCTCATCGTGCTTGTAGAGGCTCTATGATAGTTGGTGTTTTTACCATTCCTTCATTCACTAATAAAGCTAAGTTGTCAGTCCCTAACGATTCCAAAAGTTTCTCAAGAGTCTTATTTTCCTCCACCGAGGTGAAGCTAGCGTACTGATTCTCTAGTAATCGATATTGATAACGCAATACAAATCAAAGACCGCAATTAGGCACTCAACAGGAAGCGTTGGGGGAAGCGCCAAAGGGAGAGCAATTTACATGAGACATGTATATCTACAATCATATGGGATCGTTGTTTGACCGCCTCCCAAGTTGCCTTTCGCTCCTTAAACGTAACGAATGCCCGACTTTCTAATTTGCCACATATTTGTTCAACATTGATTTTGCAATTTTTAGTCTCTCCATAGTTCCCGAAGAAGCAATTCAAGGTCTCGAACGTGAGAGGGGGTGATTCCTTCATTCCAAAATGGGACACAAATATCTCTTGTTGGAGAAGATCAACTCAGCTAGATTACAAACACTCTCAATCAAATGAGGGTCATTGAAGATTCTTTCCATAACGAGTGTCACTAAAGGTTCATTTCGTAAGCCTTCTAAAGGGAGAGTCTAGAAATTTTTGTTGATAAAGTCATTCCACAAATTTAAGTCCTATAAATTCTACAAGGAAAATTTTTTTTTCTTTATTTTTAAAAAATTAAACAACATTCACTCTATTTAGTTTTGAATTTTTAAATGCAATTTGAGTTTTTTTTATTTTTTGTGCTTTGTTGTCTTTAGAAATTTTTTTCATATTTTAGCAAACTTTTTTTTAAAAATTTTTTTAGATTCATATAATCTAGATATACCTGAAAAAAAAAAAAAAAAAAAAAAAAAAAAAAAAAAAATTGAAAAATATATTAAAAAAACTCAATAAAGACAATATATATATTGAATTTTTGTATTTAGTAAATTTTTAAAATATTGTTTCACAAATATTTTACTTTTTAAATGTATCTAGATTAAGATGATTTAAAAAAGAAAATTTTTTTGCTTAAAATATTTAAAAAGTTCGCTAAAGACGCGGACACAAAAGGAAAAAAAAAAACTGAAAAGTTGTTTTTAAATTATTATTAACCAGACAGAGTGATGTAAACTCAAAAGTTGTTTAAAAATTATTATTAACCAAACAGAGTGATGTAAACTTCTCAAATAATAAGTGTCTAATGGATGAATCCCTATTTATTTAATGAGGTCCCAAAATTTTTTAATTGAATTAAATTATATTAAATACAATATTAACAATACAAATAAATTTTTTTTAAGGAGTTTTGATAGCTTGATGGGGTCTCGGGACCCATCACCACCAAGGTGGAGTCACCCCTCTATCGTTTCTCCTCTCTCTCTCTCTCTCTCTCTCTCTCTCTCTCTCTCTCTTTGATTTCTCTGTTTGTTGTCATTCTCTTTATCATCTCTCACTCACGTCTTTTGCTCTCGAAAGGTTCCGTGAGAATATAATCGTATATATTAGGCATGATTGTGTATATATTAGGCATGGTCGTGTATATAGTGTATACAATTATATTCTCACAGGCTCTTGATGATTTGTGTCTTCTCCAATAGATTTTTGGTTCGAAGGAGTTCTCATTGAAGAGGTATGGCTTGAAATCGCTAAAACTCTATCCTCTTTGTACTTCATTGTATTTCCTATTAATTAGCCATTTCTCCATCTCTTATGTGCTTTGTATTAGGTTTATTTTGGTATTGAGTAAAGTTTGAATGTAATATTTGGTTTGTACGTCTCCCTTTTTGAAGTATGCATGCTTCATAGCTCCTATGTTAAGATGAGGAGAGTAGTGAGTCAAAAGTCGAATCCTAGTCTTAGCAGGATTGGTATCTGGTCGATGCCTACCAAAATGTGTATTCCAAAGCAAAGGCTATTTGAAAAGGTTTCAAAGCATATAGAGTTCAAGAAGAAATGTCCGGAGTAATAGAATGAAATCTTCTTTGTGACCTTACCTCCTGTAAAAGTACCTCCTATTTGATTTAAATGTGACCTTACCTCCTCTTATTTGCTTTCTTTAATGCTTGCTTGACACAGTAATCAATAAGAAAAAAAATTAAAAAAAATAATAAAGTAGCATAAAAAGGAAAATCATGAATGAAAACGTCTACTTTGGCTTTCCTCTTTCTTTTCTTACTTCTTTCGCCCTTGCCTGTTTTGCTAGCAAAGTCAATCTTGTGATTAGCATTTCAAGAACAAAGCCAAAGCCTTCGCTGTTCTAGCCAGATGTTGCGCACTTTTCGTCTTTCGAATATTTAAAGAACCCTATTCTTATTAATAAAGATCAAGTTGAAGATTGCCAACCCTAGCCCTTTCACCTCTTTCGCTTCGCCCTTTCCACTCAAACTTTTCTAACTTCAGACTGCCTACTTTAGGATTAGGCCTAGACGTTAGTAAGAAAGAAAGTCACTGCTTTTCACTTCTTGCTGTTTCAGCACCCCTTGGCAGTGTTTCAATGCTTGAATAAGATTGAAGCACCGTTCGTATCGAACTTTTCGCCTTCTAACTCACCCTATTTCTCAAGTACAGAGGTCAGGATCATGGCATTGACCTGAAATAGGGGCCAATGCGGTAAGTGGATATATGACGAAGGATGGGATCATTGTTAGCATGCTTGTAAACACTCTGTATGATATTTGGGATTTTGAAGATTGTTTCCTTTACTAGGTCCACAAGTTGTCATTCCCTACTACTGCCAAAAGCTTCTCAAGAGGCTTATCTTCCTCCTCGATGGAGACGGAGGCATAAATATTGCAATGTACGTCCTTGACTATTGTTGTCCCCGATAGTATGATATCAATATTGCAGCATGCATGAAATATGGTTGTCCCTGATCGTTTGGTACCGTTGCTTGATTGCCTCCCAAGTCGCATTCTGGTGCTTGAAGACTATGTAAGCGCAACACTCGATTTTGTGACAAAATTGGTTGATATTGATTCTAGAATCCTCAATCTCCCTATATTTTCCAAAGAAGTCAGGACCTCAGCCGTGATGGGATTGGTGTCTTCATTCTATAATAGGCTTCTATAAGGCTCTCTATTGGTTCCTCCTCCTCCGCCTGTAGTAGTGGTAGTGGTAGTTGATTTGATATTGGCTTGTCTCCTTGTAAAACGCTTACTGAAAGAATCTTTGGTGGCCCTTGTTATTGAAAGAATCTCTAATGACCTTCATTTGATTGAGAGAGTTTGCAATTTGGTTGAGGTTAATGCTGGCCAACGAGAGATATTTGTGTCCCAGTTTGCGATAAAGGGCATCACCCCTCTGACGTTCGAGACCTTGAATTCTTTCTTCAGAAAAATATGGAGAGATTGAAAATTGCAGAATTAATGTTAAACAAATATGTGTCAAAACAAAAAGCCGGGCATTCACTATGTTTAAGGAGCGAAAGGGAACTTGGGAGGCGGTCGAGTAGCTATCCCATATGATTGAAGACATCTATGTCTCGTGTAAGCTGTTCTCCTCCCTTTCGCGCTATCTCAACGCTTCGTGTTGGGTGCCCAATTGCAATCCTTGATCTAGGTCTGTATTGCGTTATCAATATCAATTGCCGGGGAATTCGTACACTTGTTTCAACTCTGTTGAGGAAGAGGAGCATCTCGAGAAGATTTTGGAAGCGTTGGGGACTGACAACTTAGCTTTATTAGTGAATGAAGGAATGGTGAAAACGCCTACTATCATAGATAGCCTCTACAAGCATGTTGAGATTGATTCGACCCTTCGCTATCTCTTTGCTTACCACATTGGGCTGTATTTCATGACTAATTGCATGATCGTGAAGTCAGGGTTTGGAAAATATGGTGAGATAGAATGTCCCACATTTCATGAAAACGGTGTTCAAATCTTATTGAAGAAACGAAACAGTGCGTAGATGGTACTGAAACAACAATACTTGCAAATCAATGATTACCTCACATATTGCATACGCCTCTCCGGGAGCAATGTGGCCCTTCTTTGGATGAACGTTGGGGTGCTCATTGTTTCAACGTTCATCCATAGAAGGGTGGCACTACTCCCTGAAGGGTGTACACAATGTGTGAGGTAATCACTGATTTATAGGTATTGTTGTTTCAACACCTTTTACGCACTGTTTCGGTGCTTGAATAAGA